>CM074490.1:2708899-3057059 GCA_037389245.1 Oryzias sinensis
GTGCTGGCTATTAGTAATTGATGCACTTTAGTTCTGCTATTGTGAAATGTATGGCAGAGGATGGAACGGCCTGAAAGTTGTGTATCGGCGCTCCCGCTGCCCGCAACCTAAAGCGTGTCTTGGATTTAGGCCCCCTCTGCAACTGAGTTTGACCCCCCTGTAATAGGAGTCTAGAAAATTCATGCATGTTTTTGTGTGTAAAATGAGCAAATAAAAATAGGGCACACAAATGTGTGTGTGTGTGTGGGGGGGGGGGGGGGGTTTGGAGGTTTTTAGCAATCAGGTGCTGTAATGCCCATGAAATAGCCCCCAGTCTCAAAAAGGTTGGTGACCCCTCCTTACGAGGTTCTCTGTTCTGTTAGCCGTTTGTCCTGCGCTTCGGCAGGAAGCAGCTCTGACGTCCGGAACGCAGATCCACAAGGAAAAACTGGAAACTCTCCGGAGGCTTTGATGAACATTCCTGAGGATCATTTCAACCGGAAGGCGCGGCTGTGATGTAGACATGCGGACGTTTTCCAGAGCGGGGAAGTGAGCGTCAATGGTGTCGGTGGTCAGGCATGAGCCCCCCCTACCCGCTCCTCTGTCAGGTTCAGTCACATTGATCTGAGAGCTGAGCTGACAGCCCCCTCAGGTCTTCAGGGGGGGGTGGGTCTTGTGCCTGACGTTCCCCTCCAACAGTTCAGGAGCATTTTTCTGTCCGTCTGATCCCTTTGAGCGGTGAGAAGACGGTATATTGCCTTGAGGGGGGGGGGGGGGTCCGGTCACAAGCCCCCCTTCTCTCCCTCTGTTGTCTTTGTCTCTTGTTCTAAATGTCAGCTGACATTCTGCCGTCAGCGGCCTTTGTCTGGGTTCTCCTCGCCACGGTCCAGGTGTGAGGCAGACAGGAAGTGCTCAGCCGCTCCAAGTCCCTCAGGTTGCGTCATGCAGGAAGATCCTCCGTTTGTTCCAGCTGCTGTGCAATGCTCACTTTGTGTCCTCATGTCTCTGCAGAAACGCACAAGAACGTGATCGCCCCCCTGGAGGGCGACGCCAAGGAGCACGCGCTGCAGCAGAAGCACACGGAGCTGAAGCAGAAGATGAGGGACCTGAACCACGGCTTCGAGCGTCTCCGCGAAATCAGCCACAAGGGCTTCAGCGAGGACAGCGGTGAGACACGCACGCCTCCTCATGGCTGCAGCTTCGTCCTCGTAACCGTGGTAACGCTCTGTGAGCTTCGTTCCCTCCCCACACACTGCAGCTCTTCTACAGATGTTAGTTTTGTGCTTTTGTTTTGGTCTATATCAGCTGGATGTTGTGGTCGGAGGGGCAGAACTGGATCACCTCATCAGCACAAACCTTTCCCGCGTCCCCCCCTCCCTCGCTCAGGACGCGTCTGTCCTCCAGCCTGTCTGTCTGCATCGTCTCCTCACCCCTCTGTCTGTGTCTCGCTGCCTCAGAGTTTCGGGAGCCTCGTGTGATTGAACTGTGGGAGGCCGCCAAGAGAGCCAACCTGAGCCGAGACGAGCTGGACTCTCTGAAGGTACTGATGCTTTCTGCCATTCCTATACTATTGTTGTTTGGTTCCTCCGTTCTGATTGGCTGCAGGGTGACCATTCAAAATGATAATATTCAACCTAAAACCCAAAGTAGTTCCGGTCACAAAGCCTGAATGTTCTGTAACATTGCACTAAACAGCCTAAAGTTGAAACATAGGTTGTTTGGGAGGTCATGATCTAAACAAAAGGATGAATTTATCACGGTGACTTAGAAAATAAATATGAAATCATTTATTAGTACTGTCTTATCGTAATATCTTGTTGTTTTTACTGTTTTAAATAGTTCTTCACAAGAAGTAAACTATTTAAAGGAAAATCTTTTTTTTTTTTTTTTTTTTAGCTTTTTAAGATTATTATACTCTACACCAGTGGTCCCCAACCATCGGGCGGCGGACCGGTACCAGGCCACGGGACACTTGGCACCGGGACGCACAGAAAGAAAAAATAATTTCCATTTTATTGTTTTTTCGAAAAAAACGTTTTATTTTGAAATGTGACCGGATTCTCTCTGTTACATCCGTCACACTTGACGCACGTCAAAGTCGCGACACCAAGCATCATGTGATACACCTCAACCCCCACCCCCACCGGTCCGCGCTAAACGTGTCTTGCGTTGTACCGGTCCGCGGTGACAAAAAGGTTGGGGACCACTGCTCTACACGGTCCAGGTCCATATACGGTCCAGATCCACACGCGGTCCAGGTCCACACGCGGTCCAGGTCCACACGCGGTCCAGATCCACACGCGGTCCAGGTCCACACGCGGTCCAGGTCCACACGCGGTCCAGGTCCACACGCGGTCCAGGTCCACACGCGGTCTAGGTCCACACACGGTCCAGATCCACACGCGGTCCAGATCCACACGCGGTCCAGGTCCGCACGCGGTCTATTCTTTTCTTCTATTAACTTTTCTGTTCAACATAACTTGAGCCAAAGCTGCTAAACAGAAGTGAGTCGGTGTCTCATCAATAATCCAGTCCGTCTTTCTTCCTGATCTCCTTGTTCTGCCTTCATCCTCTCCTCCACTTGAACTTCCTTATCTTATCTGAGTTTGGGAGCGCAGGCAAACCTGAAGCCAGAATCCTCTGACTTTTCCTCTCTGCTCTGCCGATAAGCGAAGGATGAAGCTCCCCCGTCTGTGTTTGCTTCCAGGAGGAGCTGCATCACTTTGAGACGAAGGTGGAGAAGCACAGCCATTACAAGGAGCAGCTGGAGCTGTCGCACCAGAAGCTGCAACACGTGGAGGCTTTAGGGGACAGAGAGCACCTCAGGAGAACCCAGGAGAAGTACAACACGCTCTCCGAGAAGACGCGGGAGATGGGCTACAAGGTGAGGAGGCGTGCGCCGTGGGCGTGCAGCAGAAAGGCCTTCCTACAGGAATCACTGCTGCAGACGCAGCCGTCCATGCAGAGACGCAGCCGTCCATGCAGACACAGCCGTCCATGCAGAGACGCAGCCGTCCATGCAGACGCAGCCGTCCATGCAGACGCAGCCGTCCATGCAGAGACGCACTGTGAGAACGCAGACGTGGCTTCAAATTAACATCTGACAGAAACTCCATGAGCACACATCAAACATTAGATTGGAGACGGTATTGTGACTTAGTTTTCAATAATTGCATAAATGCTACAATACTCCAGTAATCCGTGTTTTTAGAAGATGATGATTAAAGGCGTCACTCACTGTTGAAGAGGAACCAGCATGAAGCCGTTGACGCCTGAACAACGCTGCCGCTCGTCAATTCAAGTTATGGACGTTTTTCCGTTCCGTCAGATTCTGTATTTTTTAAAACTTTGAAATTTCATTTAGAATTGTTTAACCTTTTGAATTTTCTTTCTGAAATTTTCTTTAAACTTTACATTTTATTCTGACTTATTTTTATCCAGCCAATTGAATCATGACACCGCCATGACGTTAGCTGTTTGAAAATGCAAATGTTTAAAAAATTCAGAATGAAATTTCAAATGATTAAAAAATCCAGAATCTGATGTAACAGAAAAACTTCCGTATCAAACGGACTGGATCCCCTGGTTCAGTCTATCACGTTCCAGTCGCCCCCTGCTGGACATTATAGGAAACGCACCTTTGTTGC
Source organism: Oryzias sinensis (assembly GCA_037389245.1). NCBI lineage: Eukaryota > Metazoa > Chordata > Actinopteri > Beloniformes > Adrianichthyidae > Oryzias > Oryzias sinensis. Next base: position 2,712,526 of record CM074490.1, read on the forward strand.
CTGGTTTTCCTCCCGGCGGCTGCAGAGTCACGCGTGTCTCCTGGTTTGATTTCAGATGAAGAAGCACATGCAGGACCTGTCCAACAAGATCTCTCGTCAGGGTCTGCAGCACAACGAGCTCTGATGGGCTCACCGGTTCTGGAGCAGAACCCGGCGGGTACGACCATCACGTTCAAAGAAAATAATGGTAAAATAATCCGGTTTTTATGGACGATTTTCTACTTTTTGTAGTGAGCGTAGGCATCGGTAAATAATCTGTACTGGAAATCTTGTAAATCCTTGTTTCAGGTTTGGTGATTTTGTCGTTTTGTATTTTTGTTTTTGTTGTTTGAAGCATTTTAGTTTAGGATGTTTGATTTTTGCAAAAACCAGCAGTTTAGTTTGGACACAGATGGAGGGCTGCGCCCCCCCCCCGTTCAAACGGCGCCGTGGTTCTTCCCGGGCGGTCCGCCGATAATTGTGAAAATAAATGTGAGATCAGGGAAGGCCAGTGGCTTTGCCCAACGGATCCCCTGAGGCTTTATTTTCCTGATGAATGTGAGTTTGATACGGAAGAAAATGAAACCTTTATTGTTCAGAAACATTAACAACACGACGACACGCGCTGTAAAATGTGTCACTAAATAAAAACATTTCTTATTTACAGCCCGACTTTCTCCTGACTGGTCTTTTCTTCTTCTGTTGTCCTCAGACGGTTTGTGAGGATCTGAAAACTGAAATCAAATGTTCAGTTGTTGCATCGATTACTGATGACTGACAGCTCTGACTGACGTGTCCCGCTCTGGTGGGGGGGGTGAATGGATAAATGTAATTTTCACCTGAGATCAACGCTAAGCTGCTGCTTTGCTGCCCTAAAAGTCCTGGATAGCTTCATCTGTCGGTCTCTAGAAGCCAAACAAACTGCAGCAGCAGATCGTCTGTTTTCAGGTTTTTGTTTGCAACCCAAATGTTTTCACATGCGTTGTGTCTCATCTCACTTTTTTCCTATCTTTGATTTTGCTCTCTTAAGTCTTAAGGTGACATCGCTTCTGTCAATACGCATACGAAAAGGGTTGTGTTGCAAATGCAAAAAGATTTTTTGAAAGTAGAAAGAAAGTGTTTTAAAAAAGATTTAAAAAAAGATTTGAAAGCAAATACTTAATATATTCATTTCACTCCATAGTTTCCTTGCATAAAAGTCACCAGGAGAGAATTGTGGGAAATGGTGATGAGAAACGTGGCATGTTGCTTTGGGGGGAAGCGTGAAGACCCGCCCCCATCACTGAGAGTCTGTTTGGTGGCCCCCGCTCCAGCGGACCCAGCCTGTCTTCCCTGCTCTGTATGGGCTCCGCCCCCACTCTCCACGCCATCGGGTGGGGGGACCAGATGGAACCGGCCTCTGTTGGAGAAAAGAAACCATGTGATCCTCTTCAGTGATATGGAAATGAAACTTTATTGTTCGTTTACGTTTACAAAAGCGTCAAAACATTCATTTCTGTTAGAATTATCTCACGTCGTGATGTGGGATGTTTACATTTTAAAATATACAATTACAAAAATGTCCCAGGAGTCTCTGAAACTATTGACCATCGATGCATGCAAAGACTAAGTGACTCTGCCCCCCTGGCGTTCCAAACAGGAAGTATCCAAGAAGCCAAAAACCTCAGTTTTTTCTATAGTTCAAGTTATGACCCTTGTGCTATCCTAGGCTCTTTAACATTGGGAGTTGGGTCATCTAGACCCACTAGACAGTGCACTGAACCTTTTTTCTTCAATGATTTGTGATCTTCACTGGTGTCCATGGATTACATGAAATCTTTTGGAAGTAAAAGGACGACATGTGCCACAACCCATGTGGCACGTTGCCATGGTTACGGTGAGCATGAGGCGCCTGCAGGTGCCTTCAAGAAAGACCTTTTGAAAGTTTTTGCCAGGTGATGTTACCGGGGGGGGGGGGGGCAAGCTTTTAGAAGTTTAAGAAAAAAAATAACACGCTTCAAGGGTTTGGAGGTCAACGGTGTTACCATGGCAACAGTCCAGACACGGCAGCACAGGCAGTTAACTGAAGTTTAGACTTCCAGTTTTTTCCCTCAGATGGATATTCGGAGGAGCAGATGTTTGCAAAGCCTTTAACACCGAGGAAGAAACCAAACAAGTACGCGAAAACGGGGCCTGTCGATTGATGTTACCATGGTAACATTAGGTTGATGAAGAGACTGACAGTCCCTTCAAATTGCCTTGTCTTTTAGCCCTTGTTCTATCCTAGGCACTTTAACGTTGGGTCATCTAGACCCACTAGACAGTGCTCTGAACCTTTTTTCTTCAATGATTTGTGATCTTCACTGGTGTCCATGGATTACATGAAATCTTTCCACCTTTGTCAATGCAAGGGTGGGGTCATCTTGACCCCATAGGATAGCACAAGGGATACAGGACAGAAGAAAATGCCAAAACGTCCAATGTGAGCTGCAGCTGCTGCAAATGAGAAGAGTTCATTCTGAGGACGTTTGTCCGCGGATCACAGACCGGGCCTCCTCCAAACTTCACATGTTCTCACGGTGCAAAGAAGGAGCCAAAGTGTTGGAAACCCTTAGGGGAGGAGTGGAGAAAAGGAGGTGAAAGGTGGCTGTCACTGGGTTTCTGCAGAGCGCCTCCTCCCGCCGCTGCGCACGGACGGGACACGGGAGCAGAGCTGCGCTCCTGCAGGTCCGGCTCCGTGTGCAGGCGCTCCTCGGCTGACGGGAGGCGCCCGGCGTGAAGACGTGCCATCGGAGGAGGTTGGAGAGGAAACTGGAGGTTTGCTGAAGGGGGAAACACAAAGCATGAGGAGGAGCACGCTCTCCACGCCGCACAGAGGAGGTCATCCTACCACACGCTGATGACGGCCTGCGGAGGACGGATGTGACGGGAGGAGGCGGGGGCGCCGAGGATGGAGGAGGAGACAGCGTGGCCCTCCTCTGACCTCTCCATTCGCTAAAGCTGCCGTCCACACAGGGGGGGGGCTCTGCTGAGAGAAAATCCCTTCACTGCTCTCCTCTTTATTTGGAGGAAAATAGGAAGTTCTCCGTTTGGGTGGAAAATGAATTTCCACTGAACTATTTTAGGCAGGAACTGGTGTGAGAAGACGAGCTCAGATTTCAGTCTTTAGCCATGTCCGAATTCACACCCTAACTACTAAAAAACGATTCAGTGCGGCACTATGTAGGGCCCTGGATTTTAATAGAAATTCAGACTCCACGCTCACTACCTTTATTTATTTCAATAAACCTGTATGGTCACATGACGTCATCGATTTCACAAAGTTAAAATATAATTATTATGAGAGTTTTGCCACAGTTATGACTCCACTGCCTTCTGTAGATAAAAATGGTAAATGGCGTATACTTATATAGCACTTTTCTACCCACAAGGCCCAAAGCGCTTTACAGTCACACATTCACACGCTGGTGGCGGCTCATGGGTGTGTAAGGCGGGAATCAAACCTGCAATATTACGATCCTGGGTCAACCGCTCTACCGCTGCAACACGGCCGCCCGGTAGTTTATTTAAAAAATACATTTTTTTGGCACGCAATGCATTGTGGTTTAAATTAGTGATCTAGTGAGACTTCTGGGAAATTTCTAGGGCGCTGGATTTTGAAAAATTCTGACAGAACTACAAAATGGCAAACGCACTATTTAGTGCACTGTAACCCTTGTGCTATTCTAGGCACTTTAACATTGGGTCATCTAGACCCACTAGACAGAGCTCTGAACCTTTTTTCTTCAATGCTTTGTGATCTTCACTGGTGTCCATGGATTACATGAAATCTTTCCACCTTTATCCACCTTTGTCATGGTAGGGAGAACACGTCAATGGAGGGGGGGGGGGGTCATCTTGACCCCATAAAATAGCACAAGGGTTATAGTGAGTAGGGAAGGAATTCGGACACATTAGTCTGCTTCTCAACAGGAACAGGTGAGCGTTCATGCACATAAAGACGCACCGTGTGTGGCGGGGGTTCTGCAGGGCGCCAGGTCCGCTGACGGAGGGCTGTTGGCCTTCACAGCAAACACACACAGGGTCATGTGAATGAACAAAACCTTCATAGATGCTCTGGTCAAGCCTAGAAAACTCTCAAACATAACAGGAAGCCCTGTGAAAAGGATTTCTACTGCCTCATCTTCATCTGATGTTAGCTTCAGGCTCCTAAATGTTCAGATCCACTCTAGTTTTCACAATTCTTCCTTTCAGCAAAGTTCCTCCATTCTCCAAAACTCACTACAATATACACGCACCTATACGTGCTGTAAATGAATTATTTCAACCCTTTCCTTTCCACAGTAAAACGTCACTTTGGCTGGGTCATTTTTACCCGATATCATACATCCAAACTAAAAGTATTGATCAAAACATGTGGGGTCTTTTATTTTCAACGGTGGAAAAATTAAAAAGAAAAACATAGGAAGTTCCTAAAAACGTGCTCAAAAATTACTGAAAAATTAGGAATTTGAGAACAAAAAAGTCCTAAAAAATAATAAAATGATGGTAGAAACTTGGTCTCCTGTCCTCCCATTCCTGGGTCTGTGAGAATCCCCCCCAGACCCCCCGACACGCGACACATTAAAAATTCATGTTAACAGTTTAGCTCGGGGGGAAAATCACCCGTCGATGGGGCTCTAGGGTGAAATAGTGAACTATTGCCCCCCCCCCAAAGACAATTTAAATGACATTACAGCAGAAGAAACCGTCCAAAAAGTAATTGTGGCCAAAATCTCTTATGAGGCTCAAAATAAAATGTCGAAATCCACATAAAAAAAAACCTTTAGTACCAGCTACAAATTGAAACGCCTCCCAGGGATTTGGATCTTTCGCCTTTTAACTCCTCCAACATTGAAGGGAAGCTACTTTGGGGGAAATAAAAGAAAAACAGTCAATTTTTTATGGAATATTGTGGAAAAGATTATAGGAGAGTCACTGGCTCAAGCTGGAAAAAAAACATATGAACATATTAGGAATGTGGGCGTGGTTCACACAGAAACCTCTGTTGCCAAGGAAACCCAAACGTTTTCTTCGGCAGATTCTTCTTAAAATGACACGGACCTGTCCGTCACCCCCAGGCATACAAAAAATGAGTTCTGTGAATCTATGGAGTGCTATCCGCTCCACCACGTTGCACACAACACGTGCTGGAGCTCACCTGCAGGGAGCTCCTCACTGATATCAGCTGCTCCGGCGTTATGTAGCCGCCCAAACCTCGACAGCCCTGTGTGAGGAGACAAGAAGAGCTTCATTCAAGTCTTCATCGTTTATGGCTACAGTCTCGACCGCCCGGTGAAGAGCTGCGTAATAGGCTGGTGGGAAAGGAGCTACAGGCGAGGAGTAATGAGGAGGAGAGCCGTGCGACAGGCAGCAGAGGTGGCAGACATGAGACAGAAGGCTCAGACAAGAATCATCTGACGCCTCCTCCCTTCAGTTCCCGCCACGCCGGTTTCCTCTGGAAGTGCCACATTCTCACCGTCTCAACCAAGAGACTTGAAAGAGGCGTTTGTGTTCAGGGCATCAGGACTTTCCTCTGAGGGTTTCCGTCAGTTTCATCACCGCGCGTCTGCTTTCTCCTTTTTTCTACCTCACCCTCGCCACGCACTCCCTCCCCCACAAGCTGTCATTTCAGGAGGCAGGCGGGCCGCCTCCTCGCCGCTCTGATGCCAATTTGCCCGAAACAAGAGGGAAGTGGCTCTCTGACAACAGCAGAGTCCTGGGAGAGCCTTTCAGGTTCAGACTAACGCTTCAAAGGGGAAACAACAAAGCGTCAGTCAGGAAAAGAGTTTCTTTTTAAAGAAAATCTTTTGATTGATGGTTTTGAAGAAACAATAATCGTCTAGATTGTATCGATTTAGCTCATTTTTGGTGTCATGGTCCGTGTATGGAGATGCATATTGTAATGACGGGACATCACTTTAGCGGGGAAGCGAATGCCAAGCTGCTGCTGAAGCAGTTCATTGGAGAGCAGTCCATGCCCAATACACCTCACGACCTCGGACAGTCTCATAGAGAAAGAAACAGGCAGAGAAACAACATCTCCGTTTGAGCATCTCAAACCCGTTTATTCAAGCACCACAAGCCTGCCAAACCAGCATGGAGGTGACTTATGCTTCCAGCCCTCTCACTCAAGGTTTTCACCCCAAAACTCCCCACTTCCCATGAGCCTTATGGGCTGAAGGCGGGGCTAACCGCCAGGTCGCTACACTACTGAATCGCGTGAGCGGGAAAGATAAGCAAACCTAGCATTTTACATGCGCAAATATTACGTCAAATGATACAGTTGATTTTTGCAAGATGCATACGCAAATTTATGGCTTTGTCGCGCACGTGTGTGGCGCACATGCCGTGTTAAAATGACGTGACTGATGCCTGAATTTGCCTTTACCTTCATGGACGCGTTCTTTGTTTAGTCATACTTCTTCTGTGGTTTGAACGTGGCTCATTCCCGACACATCTAGGAAAATTTCACATAAACGTCCACAGCCTTTCTCACTCTTTCCACGTGCATTCACGTATGACCAATTGTCATATGTGCAATGTGCGCAAAACGTATGCAGTGGCTGTGTGACACGGCCTTCAGGTGAGCACAGGTGTGTCTTGCAGCCCCAGAGGCTCATGGGACGTCGTGAAAATGGACCCCACCATGTTTGTGAGTGTGAACGGTGTATTGGGAAGTATCTGTAAGGATAATGACAGTCGCACGCACTCATGACGTCCGGCAGACATAAGGAGTGTGCACCTTTCACGGGCTCAATGCGCAGGACTCAAACTTCAAAATCCTTACAACACACCGGCGTCTCACGTACTCCCCCCTCACTTACCCTTATATGTTGTGTTAGTGATCACTACGACCTGCCGCCCAAACGTTGGCTACGTTCACACTGCAGGGCTTAATGCTCAATTCCGATTTTTTGAAAAAATCCGATTTTTTTTGCAAGGCCGTTCAAATTTCCAATTAAATGTGAACTTTTGTGATCTCCTGGGTGACCCTGAAATGACCCAGAAGTGACCCGCAAGCGCAGAAGAGTACTCAACGGGGAAGAACGTCACTTGTTGTTTGTGGAAGTAGCTAACGTTAACAATGGATGTCAACAACAGTGTTGTCAAAGCGGAGCTTTTTTTGCATTATTAAATTTAATTTCACAAAGGAGCCAGCACAATAACAATCTTCTTATTTTAAGAAGGCATTGGAGCCAGGATCGTCTGGACCCACTGTTGTGGAATGGGGATGTGTGTGTGCTGGGGCCACACGCGTGTGTGCAAGAGAGAGAGCGCGTGCAGCGAGGTAGGGAATGAGAGGAGGCAGTGGGGGCGCACATTCATGTTGTGTTACTGGGGAAGGAGAACAGTAATAAAAGAATGTTTCCCCCAGAATAAATGCGATGGACTCTTTATTAACCCGTTCTGGAGAATCTGAGGGTCCGAACTGGGAAGTGAACCTTGAAGGAGGATCCGCCTTCGGTCCCCCGTGCTTCTGACCACGGTCGGGAAGGGGAAAAAAAAGTCATGGCGGGGAAGGTTCAACACCACGCTCTGCCATTTGCCTGGAAATATTTTCAAAAACCGGCCGGTTGCAATAAGAGCCCTGGAGTTTGGCCTGAACATAGCTGTCACCCAAATATGAATCCAATCGGTGACCTCCCTTCCCTTCCACTGACTGGTCTCAGCAGCATCATCATCCGCAATGGTTGATGTTTATGTTCTCGTTCCCGCCTACTTCAATGCAGAGTTATGACTTTTGTAGCTTATCGATGACAAACGGGTCGGATTCATGTGGCCTTGTCGGTCAGACGGAGGTCGCATTTCAAAAGATCGAATACGTATTGGATTCAGGACCACATACCCATATGTGGCCTGGGTCACATTTGAAAAGATTGGATCTGTGTCCTTGAGACTGTCATGAAAAGATCAGATACAGGTCGCATGGGGGCAAAAAAATCGGAAATCGGTTGTTTCAGCCTGCAGTGTGGACGTGGCCTTTGTCGCCCTACTACAGGCTTACTGACCGTTCCACAACTTCCATATTTCCTGCGGTCCACATGTGTGCTCCGCACAAGTTTGCCTTCTTTGTTCCGCCCACGGACGGCACATCTACACCCGTAAGGGAGGTGTGATTCGGGAACGGAAAGAAGGCCATCCAAAGTGTCACAAGAACATGATATGATATGAGATATGCAGGAAAAACTGCAGCTGGAGAACAGAAAGACAGCATGGAGTTGAAACAGAGGGGGAAAATACTTTCATCAGCAGGGAGGGAAATATTCAAGCTTTCAAAAGGGGTTCCTGTCAGTTCAGCCCAAACTCCAGACCAAGCCAGCCTCTGAAAAGAGGAAAAGGAACCCAACAAACAATCTGAAACACAAGAAGCAGCAACCTGCCTTGGAACAACTGAATTCCAAAAACAAACGCGGCAAACTTTTACACAGAAAAATGGTTTTGGGAAGAGCTTTCAGAAAAAATGCAGCCAAACACGAGATTCAGTTACAGCAACAGTTTACGGTCGTCAGTCCCATTGCAAGCACGGTGGTGGAGGGTTAATGAACTGGGCTTTTTGTGAAAGATCATAGCATCTCCTCTGTACGTCAAAAAACAAAGACTAAAACTTTTCCTCCCTTTTTTTGTAATTTGTTGGTCAAATGTTCCAAATGACACGTCATGCGAGGAAATTCACTCACGAGCCGGTTTCACTGCAGAATGTTGCAGGAAAAACGCGGATTCTTCTAAAACAGCTTTGAATGTTTGAACCCGAACGAACGAGCATCTCTTCGCTCTCAGCATCCGGACTTTTCTCTGAGCATCAGCGCCTCTCTTACACCAGATCCCAAATGTTAGGAGCAACATAAAGTCCAGGTTCTGAGACGGCGGAGGTGACCAGCAGGAGGATCCTTCTTTAAAACAGACACTACTAGAGTGAAGACAAATAAAGGAGAAGTACCTGGTTTTCTCCAAAAAGCTGGGAGGACGTGGCTGTGCAGCTGCCCTCTCTGTCCACAGAGGGCGCTCTCTCACTGCCCCAGAAGTGACAGCGCTGCATGGCGGCCTGAGGCGGAGCCTTCGGTCTGCTGCTTGCCGTCTGCACCTGAACGCCACCCGCGCTGCCTCTGTTCTCCGCCCTCCCCATCACAGGTGGAGCTGGGGGTGGGGTCTGCGGCTGCAGGAGCCGCCTGGGAGTTTCGTACCACAGTCTGAGCAGGCTGGGGATCTGGTACTCAGCACTGTGCCGGCGGGACGCTCCAGAGCAGGAGGAGGCGGACGTCTGCTCTGGGAGCTGATAGGACAACGGTGGAGGGGTCAAGGTGGGACCACAAGGAGGGGAAGAAGGGGGATGAGGAGGAGGGGGCAGACTGGTCGGGGAGCAGTACTCCTCTCCCCCCCCTTGGCCGGTCATCTCCAGGCTCGCTGTGCGCGAGGAGAAGGAGGACTGACTGCCCGTGGTGATTCCGATCCCACTGTCCAGGGAGCTCTGCCGCCCGCTGTCATGGAGGCAGCGAGGGCGGAGCTGGGCGGAGGCCGGGCGGGTCACAGCCTCGTGCAGCCGGTCGTCGGACCTGGTCAGAGCGTTCAACCTGTTCGCCTCCATCTCGCCAGAGAGGTGTGGTCGGACTGAGGGCTCCACCCAGCACGCTTTCCGCCCTCCGTAGCTGGCTTCCGACTGACAGGAGGAGGCGCCGGAGAGGCTGTGGTCGTCCCCGGCAACAGATGTGCCGCAGCTGGAAGTGGAGGCTGAGGGAGGCGACAGATGTTGATGAGGAGCAAAGGTCAAAGGTCTTCCACAAAGACACAGAGATTGAACTTTTCTGATCTAATCTGAACTAATCTGAGCTCTAACATGAATTTGGTCTTTTTCTCTTCATCTATTTATCAATTTATCTATTTTCTCTTCTTAATATATTTATTTTAATATAAGGACTCTTATTACTATTTTTATGTTTTTTATTGTTGTTATATTCATGATATTTAAAGTTATGCTTGAATCTTTTTACGTATTTTATTTTTAATTACAAATATTGATATATTTTATTTTTATTATTTTATGATAATTATGTTTTATGATAATTATGTTTCTTACTCCAGGGTGTCAAACATACGGCCCGCCAAGTGGTACACATGAAGAGTAAAAATCACAAGAATGTTTAAAAAAGAAAGTTTCTAGTCCATTCCTGTGGGTAGTTATGATTTTTAAAGAAATAACAGAAATGCGCAATTCTGCCACTAGGAGGAGCAAAGGAAAAGCTTAACAGGTGAAACAACATAACTCTGCATGTGGCAAAAACGAAACCTAACAGCTCTGTGTCTGGGTAGGCAGTGGTTTGGTTCCCTGTGAGCTTCATCACTGAAGGATGATCAGTAGTGACACTCTAATGACCAAAATGTTGTCAAAAAGAAAAAAAGGTTGAAGTGAAGTCCTGAGCTTTCCAGGAAAATGGAAAGCGTTTTATTTGTTCACGAAGCTGAATGCAAACCTGCATGCTTGGTATGTCATCAACAGGTTCTCCAAGAATAGAACATTCGGCACCACTATGAGACTCTCCACAAAGAAAAGGTTCACCATTTGCAGTTAAGAAAAAAAAGATTTAGCAACTATTAGCTGGACTGATAAATAAGCATCTGGATTTACTGCAGCCGTGACATCAGTGATGGAGCAGTGACACCTAGCTACCTTATTGCAACAACTGATGACATAGTCAGCTCTCTAGTTACTGTGCTGGACGATGTTGAAGTGAACTGGTCACATGAAGTAATTTTGGTCACTGACGGCGCCCCATCAAAAGTCAGGAAGAAAGCAGGTGTTGCCACAAGATTCAGGGAGAAACCAGGAAAAGATTCTTATAATAATGAATGATAATAATAATGGACATTTCATTGTGTTTTGCTCACTTGAATGACAGTAAATGTGTTTCTGCTCAGGATCTGAATCCTGATATTGACGGTCTTGTGAAGTTTCAGGATAGAAAGGAGGTTAACTCCAAACTCTTATGTTCACAAATGTTTGCAAGTTTAATTTAGTGTAATTTTGTCATCGTTTGGACGTTTACATTTTAGGAAGATGTTTCATTTTTTTTCTGTAGCCCCTCTACAGAAAAAATCAGGATTGCTTCAGTGTCAGATTTAAAATATTCAGTCTGTATAAAATTGAATAAACCAATATTTTTTAAAGTGAAATTAATTTCATTTATGATCCATTGGCCTCTGTGAATGAATGTGTAATAAGAAATGATTAGGCTACCATGTTGGTTGAGGCATGTTTTCCAATTGGGTAAAAAAAACAAGAATAAAGCTTTATTTTGCCTTTACGCTACTGGTCCGGCCCACTTGAGATCAGACGGGTTGAATGTGGCCCCCGAACCAAAATGAGTTTGACACCCCTGGTCTTGGGGATCCATTGTTCTGGGGCACTGCCGGCTCCGCCTGTAGGGGGTGCTGTTGCTGCAGTGCCCGTTCTCAATGGGCCAGCTTAGGTCTCGCTCTGTGGTCTAATATCTGTAGGGGGGGGGCCTAGGCTGCTCTGTGTTGGGCGGGTGCTGTGGTAATGCCCCCACGTGGTCGGGCCGGGCCTTGGCACGAATGGATCCCCATGATACCGTTTCCTCACAGCAGAATCGAGCCAGAATGGTTCTTTAAGCTGCAGTTCTTACGTTTCTGTTCAGGGTTATATTGGGGGAACTGGGTGGGTGGAGGGAAGAATCTGGTGAGGGAGGGGTCCCATCTGTGTGTGATTGTCCTGTGTTTTCTGTTTTAATTAATTTTCATTTTTTATGACTATTTTATTTGCTTTCATGTAAAGCGCTTCGTGTTTTAACCGAAACGAAAAGGGCTACACAAATAAACACTTTGACAGAAGGCCGACCCAGCGTACCAAAACGACAGGGACATTTGAACGCCTCCAGACTGCAGAGGTGCTGGCTGGCGATGACCTGAGGTCACCGCTCCACGTACCCGTGCTGCTCGCCAGGCTGCAGTGAGACAGCATGCTGAGCCTCTTCTCCAGCTCCCACGTCTCCAGGCTGATCCGCTTCTCTGCCGAAGCCGGGTCCCAACCGGGATCTGCTGTTCGAACACAAAAAACGTCCAAATTCAAGTCAAACTCCTGCATTTTAGTGTTGACCAGGGGGTCTCATAGTTTTTGCAGCTGAGGGCCAAATTAGGAACTCAACATTAGACTGGGGGCCAACTTTGGTGAAAAAAAATGGATAAACAGAAAAAGTTGTTTTTAATAACTTTGTACAGTTACCCAGGCCCTCCAGATGTTTTCCCAGTTGCAGTCAGAGGTTGCTGCCCATCTTCTACTCGTCTAGTAATTGTGTTATTTTACAGACTTATTTCTACAAACCTTTTCGTTTGCTCTGGACAAACAGTGTCAGCTACTTTCAGCATACATTCTTTTACAAACCCCCCCGTCACTGAAGGACTAGCTTTGCTGGATCATTTTCATTTTTCAAATGGTAGAAACTCGTCTTTACTATCATCTAACTGTAAACTCAAGTTCAAAAATGCTGAGAAACAAGGAAAATGTTTCATTCTGTTTCTAGTTGATCACATTTTATATTAAATTCTAAGAAATAAATACAGCCTAAGAACATTTTAATGTTTTAGATTCTTGTTCTTACTGTATATATCATTGGCATTAAAGTTTTAAGTCATGTAAAATCCGTTTCAGTCAATCGTTTTAGAATAGATTTTAACGACTGATTTTAAAGCACGCTGTGGTCTGGCCCCTGAATATAGCCGATCTCCTTGTTCCCCACAATTCAGATTAAAGACCAAGGCTGACGGGGCCTTTGCTGTAACCCTTGTGCTTTCCTAGGCCCTTTAACATTGGTAGTGGGGTCACCTAGACCCAGTGACGTGCGGTGAAGTTAATGGCTGGTGAGGCACTGACGTCATCAGTCAGATTTACAAATACATGAACCATAATGAGTAACTTATTCACCATTTGATTGACAACAGTTAACATGTTTTGTTTAAAATATCATTTCAACATGTTTTTTTCATATACAAACTGCAGCATAGAAAAAGACACAAACGTCATTATCGTCTTACCTTTACTTGTAAATAAAGTCCATACACCGCTCCTTCTGAAGAAAATGACTTGCCGCTTGCTATCACTTCTATTATTTTTTAGCGTCATAATCTCAGGGCTCACCGGCGCCCCCTAACATGAGGCACTAGAACTACTGGCCTCACCCGGCGGCTTTTTTGCCGGCGTTTAGCGCTCAGCACAGGAAACACGTCCCTCACATACAGTTATTTATAAAAACAAACACTGTACATCAAATACATCTGCTAAATTATGTAAACTCAGCTCATATAGTACAAGTAATTGAACCGACATACAGAGAGACAGCAGTACCGTCTGACTGCATAGGTATTGCGCAATCCAAGGTGAGGCTCAGCGGGCTGGTGCCTCATCGCACGTCACTTCTCAGTATTTGAACGGCAAATGCGGAAATTCAGCGAAATTGAAAAGAAAAAACACCCAAAAATGGTACATTTAAATGGAAGCACAAATTACTGATTAAATATAATAATTGAATTTATTTTTTCCTCTTTTCTTCCCATAATGACAGGTGAGGCACAGCCTCACCTGCCTCTCCTGACTGCACGTCACTGCCTAGACCCACTAGACAGTGCTCTGAACCTTTTTTCTTCAATGATTTGTGATCTTCACTGGTGTCCATGGATTACATGAAATCTTTCCACCTTTATCCACCTTTGTCATGGTAGGAAGAACACGTCAATGTAAGGGGGGGGGGGGTCATCTAAGATAGCACAAGGGATAAGAATCCCAACACTCTGGAACAGTCTCCCAGAAGAGGTCAGCCTCGCTGAGTCCCGACCATGAAGCCATGAAATGCCACTTAGGGGAAGTAACCTTTCAGGTTGATCTGATTGGCCGAAATTTGCTGGTCAAATGCGGCAAAGCAGCGGGGCAGGACTTTCATTTTTCAGAGGCGGCTCTTTGCTTTTTATCATAGTTTCTACATAGTTTCCCAACTATAAGGACAGCATAAAAGTCTTTGTTCTTCCTATCAAAATCAAAGGTAAAAAGAGCCAACGCTTTGGAGCCTGGTAGCAGATACCATGTTATATAAATATGGTGATTCGATTGGCTGGAATGTCGACCAATCAGCAGCTGTTTGATGGCAGCTTTGTCACGCTAAACTGAAACTTATGTCAGCAAACTCAAAGATAGAAAAAGAATGAGATGAGAAACAACGCATGCAAAAACATTTGTGTTGCAAATGCAGAAATACTTTTTGAAAGCAAAAAAAAAATTGAAAGCAAAAAAACTAAAAACGAAAGAAAGAAAAAATTGAAAGCAAAGAAAAAGTATCTGTAAACAAAATGTTTGTTTGCAGCATGGAGGCATAACCCCCCCCCCCCCCATACCAGTGAGCTCATGTTGCAGCAGCTCGAGGTGTTCATGTGTTTGCCAACGACCTACTCCTGTATCTCTGCAGCTCGATTGCAGTTAGCGTGCACATGGCGGCCTTCGTCACCTCCTTATGCGAGGCGTTCGCTGACGTCGGCTCTCCGAGCTCCTCTGCTGTAATCATAGCTTCTTCACTGCAATGAATGCAGTAAGCCGAGATGGGGGGGCTGTTTACAGTAAATGCTGCTTCCATCCTCAGTTTCCTTTACGCAAACATTTTGTGAAACTTTGTGTGTAAATTTTCCCTACATGATTGACATAATGTCAGTAATTATAAAAGACGCAAATCAGACTTTCAAGAGAAATCACATCTTTCCAAACCAAAAGGAATAAAAGGCTTATTCTTTACACCGTAAACCCCTTTGTTGGTGAAATTGTTAGCGCTTTTATTTTGAAATAGCAGCAATGCTCAATGAGTTCTCGGTGGAGAACATTTCTAAACCTGAATGCTTCCCAACCACTGCAGACTTCTGAATAAACTCCTTCTGGTGTATACACAAGACATTTGGGGCTTTACAGCGGTTCCAAATGTAAAGGGGCGGGGCTTTATTTAAAAAAAGTTTTTCTCCCCCCCTTTGGCGAAGTCCGGTGGCCCTGAAGTGCAAAAATCACATCAACAAATTACTCAAAACATTAAAGATCGTGACTTAAAAAAGCAAAACAAATGATAAAAATACAACATTAAAGTTTAGAAGAAGAAAACATCCAGAAAGTGAAATGTGAAAAATAAATTCTGACAGTAATTTCCAGAAATCAAAATAAATTGAAACAAAATAAGAAACCAGAAAAAGTCTGTATTATGGGATGTTACTGATTGGATGATGAGGCTTGAAGAACATTGAAAGCAGAACTGTGGAAAGAGTTGATCAATCACAAACAGTGGGCGTGGCCAGAAGCTCAAAGAAGCCCTTCTGTCAGAAGTTATTGTCATAACGAATGACTTCCTGTTAGAAAGGTAAACAAACGTCATCATCCAATCACTGATGTCGCATAATACCTACCGTTTTCTGTTGTTTTTCTTATATTTGTTGCATTTTTTACCATTTTATTTTGATTTGTGGTCTCTGGTTACTCGTCTCTGCATGCGCCTCAGAGTTATGGAAATTAATATAAAATGTCTGCGTGATTGGTCTTTTAAACTGTAGCTGCAAAGAATTAATTTCAGCCTGAAGATATGAAGAGATGAGTTGAGGAGATCATTTAACAAATAATCCTTTGAAGTCAGATCTTGAAGATGGAAATGCAGGCATGAACGTCCCTAAAGGCCCGTGCAGCTAAAAAGCCCTCACTGACAGAAACTTTCAGGAATTGTTAATCTCGTCTTTTCTCCTAGAAGGAAAAATGTGTTAAACTTATGAAGAGGCAAATGTCGAAGGGTACAACCAGCATCCCTAACTAGACTCAGAACCGTAGGAGGATCAGGTTCGAGTAAACTGTAGCAACATTTTCACACAGCCTCCCTTATCTTTTAAGCGCCCAAACGTTTTGGAGTTTAATTCCCAGAAGCTCTGTCAACGATGGTGGCGAGTCTTCCGTGTGTTTGCGTGATTTGTGGCCACAGCACTAATACATGTCAGTAAAACAGCTGCATGGCGACAGGACGTAAATAATTCTAGAACAGGGGTCGGCGACCTGCGGCCCTTTCCTCCCTGTGCTGCGGCTCTCTGTGGTTTTGTCAAATGACTATTGTGTTCCAAGATTGCCGTGTTGCCTTTCACACCACCGGGATGCGCGAGAGAGCAGCGTGAACGTGCGGAGGGGGCGTGTCTGCAGCTGTGAACGCCGACCAGAGTCTGTTCTGGGATGGGAAGTCCTTCTAAAAAGACAGGACATGTTGAATGAGAAGAGAACCCAAGCTTCATCATGCAGAACCTCTCTGGGTCGTCTGTCCACCAGCTGTTGGGTTTTTGTGAGCAAGTCTGAACCAGGAGCGGGTCGGAACCAGACGAGCTGCTCCGTTGATCCCGACGACTACGGTCGGCAAGCGGTAAACAGGAAGGGTTCATCAAAATAATTGTAATAAACAGATAAACCCGTCACGTGTGTGTTATCCCGACAATGTTCCGACCCACATAAGCCTACGATGGAGAATTTAGAGAAAATTGAAGTTCCTGTAGAAAACCGTACGTGTAATCCCACCTGGGCAGATTTGTTTGCTTTTCAACGACTTTACCAGTATGATTCATATGAAATGAGGAATCAGGAAACAACAAAGCCTCAAATGTGGCGAGACATCCCAGAAAAAAACACGCAGCTTTTGTCCAAAACATCCTGATCCAGATGAGAAAAAGGTTGTTTGTAGACTAAAATCTATCGGAGAAGCGGATTAACTGCTGTTTAATTAATTACAATTTATACCATGGTCCGGGTGAATACTCGAATCTGATTGGCTGCTGGGTGTGCGTTAAAAAGTGATATACAGCAGGATAACCGCACGGTGAAAAAAGAAGTTCCGGTCATCTATCTTAAATCTTCTGTATCACTGCACAGGCTTCTTTAAAACAACCTTTAACTTCAACGTCTGGACAAAAACAAGCGGTAAGAGGAGAACTTTCTCTCTGAACTGATGCTTTATTCAAGCCATCGGAAAGATCGGTGTATATATATATATATATATCGCTTTATATCGCCAAATCTTGACTGCAGCTGTGTTGCAGCGCATGACAAAAATTATCACAATCTTTTTAAGGCACTTGGCGGAAGCAACCATCCGGACGAGAAGAGGAGGACGGTTCAGGCTTCCACGGCGTGCGTTAAAAAGTGATAATGCACACTTCGTCGGCCATCAACCCCTACTTATTGGCTAGTTTTGTAGCCTCTCTGGGAACAGTTCTCATCAGAACCCATTCAATGACAGAGGACACAAAACCAAAAAATGAACATCTCTTCACCAACTTTAAAAACCATTGAAATGATGCCTGTGAGGAAACTGTTTTTTCTAAATAGGACTGTAAATATGAAAGGTTAGGTTCGTACCCCACAGTTTCCTGCACACAGAAACGAATTAATAATGACTCAGAGACAAAACTTATCTTCAGTGGAAGTTTACTCCGCACAAGCAGCACAACTCAGGTTGTACGAAGGGTTACAGACAGGATGAACAGAATGCATTCAAAGTCTGCACACCGAGGTGCAGGGAGATGGGCTTGCTATATAAACCCTGCATTTGCATATTCAGAAGATCATCGGATGGACAATGATGTGAAAATCCCACCCACAGGTTGTTACAGGGGAGGTACTCAAAGGTCAAGATGCTTCAACCCTCAGGTATCTCTGAGGCTCTCAAAGATGTTTAGCAGAGCGCACACACCAGCATACACAAAAAAGAAAAAGGGAGGATGGAGGAATGCTAAGAGGAAATAGTTTTGTTTGTGCTGTTTTCTAATGTAATATAATTTTGAGATGATAATACATGCTTAGTGAATTAAGTTTGAACCATTAGTGTAATAAAAAGTAAAAGGGAGTTTCTAACTATTCTTAACAGTGCCGTTCACTGGAGACACCGGGTTTTCCAAAGGGTGTTGCGGCTCCCTGTGTTTTCATTTCTGTGGGAAACCGATCCAAACGGCTCTGAGTGGTAAAGGTTGCTGACCTCTGGTCTAAGGAAACTTAAAAACGGCTTCAGGAGGCCGCGTCTTTTTACTCTATGGGGATAAATGACAGAGTTTGAAACGGACATGTGATTGCTCAAAAATGAACTTTTAACCCTTGTGCTATCTTATGGGGTCAAGATGACCCGATCCTTCCATTGACGTGTTCTCCCTACCATGACAAAGGTGGATAAAGGTGGAAAGATTTCATGTAATCCATGGACACCAGTGAAGATCACAAATCATTGAAGAAAAAGGGTTCAGAGCTCTGTCTAGTGGGTCTAGATGACCCCACTACCAATGTTAAAGTACCTAGGATAGCACAAGGGATACAACATGGAACATGGAAAACTGAAGCCTCTGATCGTCATGGATGCTCCCCTTAAAACGTCAGCTTTTTTTTTTTGGGTTAGGGTTTTTTACTCATCTGTGTCTTTTCCAGCTTCTGCATTTGAACACAAAGATGGTAAATAATTGTTGTCTTTTGTGTTTTTCTTCTTTTTTGAGGGGTATTGTTGCATCAGAGTGAACCAACGAATGAAGATTCGTTTCACATTTTACTGACCTCAGAGTTAGTGCTATGAATCTAGTTATGCATGAATTTAGTTATGCAATAAAACAGCAGATTGGAGTGAAAATACAGCGAGAGTGTGTATGAATTCTGCTGCATCTTGTAATGTTGAGGGTGTTGTATTGGTGCTGCTGTTTCCATGGACGCATCAGCTGACTCACCTGGCTGTTTGGGTTGCCGACCTCTTCTGGGAGAGACGCCCCTGACCATGCAGTCGAATAGGAAACTGATCTGCTCTCCCTCTGAACAGGACAGGAAGAAAACTCCGGCCCCTGAGACACACGAGCACAAAACATTCAATCGCAACGTGGAAATGTGACACAGCAGAATAATGATGAGTCATAGGGCAGAGCTGCAGAAGGAGGCGGGTCTCACTCTTAACCTCCAGTCTTGTAGGGCGGCAACTAAATAAAGAAAATCTGAAGAAGCTTGGATGAAGTGGAGACTTCTGTGTCAGACTAAAGTTTTTTTTTATCAACTTTATCAAACAGGAAGCATACAAGTATATTTTTAGCAACGGTAAACCATTTAAACTGAAAATGAATTAAAATGCATCTGTGAGAATGGAACAACCCACGTCCTGTCTTTTGTCCAATCTAAACGTTGGAGAGACATGTTCTTCCATTCAACAATACTTTGATAGTACAAGGTCTATTGTAGCAGGAGTTTAGCCTATGTACTGTGGCTGTGCATCCAACTGTCCATCCATCCGTGGTCTACCCATCCATCCATCTACCCATTTGTCTATCTACCCATCTGTCCATGCTCCATATCTTCATCTATCTATCCATCCATCTATCAGTCTATCCACTCATTCATCCAACCAACCATTCATCCATCCATTTTCTGCTTATTTAGGTTTGGTTGTGAAGGCAATGACTAAAGCAGGGCGCCCAGGCTCCTTTTTTTTGGTACCTCTATTCCAACCCTTCCAGGAGGAAGTTGGGGGGGTGGTGGTGGTGGTGGGGGGGAGGGGTCTCTCCAGCTAAGAGCGCATCAGAATTTCCAGCTGATCTCACCAAGAAGGAACCTAACAACGTTTTGATGTAGAGGAGTTGTTGGTTCACTCCAAACCCCTGCTGGGCTGCTCTGTCCAGTTTTCCTTGTAACCCTTGTGCTATCTTAGATGACCCCCCCCCCTTCCATTGACGTGTTCTCCCTACCATGACAAAGGTGGATAAAGGTGGAAAGACACTACCCATGTTAAAGTGCATAGGATAGCACAAGGGTTAATGTATTTTTCCATGTTTGGTTTTACGTTGTTTTTGTTTATAAGGGATTTCCGAGGATTATGTGTGCTAATATTCAACGACCAAACTGTTGAAAAATAACTGTTGTTTTTAATCTGCAGTTAATTTGCTTGTGATGCTTTGTATGCATGCAGTGTGCATTACAAAATGTGAAAGTGTCACAGATGTTTTTTTTTTTACTCCACAGACCTCCAACACTGTCTTGTTGGAATTGACATCCATAAAAACGAAAAATGGCTTTAAAAGAGTTTCTGAACCATGTGACCTCATCTTTTCAATGCTGCCCAAAACAGATTAAAACTTTTGTGTTTAGCTGAACCATGCAGTTAGAAAACTTTCTTACAGATCAGAGCGTTCAGATGAGATTAGATATTGGTGAAACAGGAAATCAACTAGGCAGCTTTCAGCCTTTCAGCATCTCAGAAATACGTCTTTGTTGGATGCAGGACCTTTAGGAGCTTCCGGAAGACGTCAGAGAACAAATGAAGAACAGGAAATGGATTTCTTTTTTGTACAGACTTGCAAATCCAGGAATGTATTTATGTTGATGGATTTCAAACCCTGGGAAAGACGATCACACCAAAGTATGTGTGAAGATTGGAACATGTGAGGAACCAGCACAGGTCTGCACACTCTCTGCAGCCACAGAACTCCAAACTTGGACAGGTGGTGGTCTGGAAGGCCTTTTGGCACTGCGAACACTTCACCACATCTATGTGACGGGTGGAGAATCCGACACTTTCCCTCAGTGGGTCACTCACACTTTAATACCAGCTGGCAGGGGAACTGCATTTCCCTTCCAGATGCCCTCTGAAGACAAGGACTCTGAAAGTACAACACGCGTGATAAACGACCACACGTGCAGCCGCATAGACGGGAGAGGGCGGGCGTCCATACCCACGGAGGGGGCATGGAAAGTCCGCTGACGCACCATGGGGGCTTTTATCTGGGACGCGGGACTCGGTGGGCGTCTGAACTCTGCACAGGGTCGTTCACACCCAGGCGGGGGTCTTTAGGGCTGTGTGTCACACGGTCAGAAGGACTCAGCAAGAATCTGACAAGCCTCAAAGTAAACAAAGAACAGCCTGATGACACTGAACAGAACCTGATTGGTTCTGTGGATGTAAGAGAACAAGGAACCCTCTGAACTAACCGCTGAGTTCACCAATCACAATGTTTGGTCAAATCCCCCAGTAGCATGTTTGTCATTTCAAATATTATGTTTAAAAAATGATATTTTTAAGCTAAAAAATATATACTGTATATTGGAAGAAATGACGAATAATTCTGATTCCCCTTAAAGTAAATTATTTGACAAAGTTTAGTGGAGCTTCGCCTGTTTTTTTCTTTTCATTTACGACATTTTTTGCTTTATTTTGGGGTTTTTAGATTTTTATTGACCCTACATGGTTAATTTTTTCATATCGAAACGTAAAGATTGTTTGATCACAAACTGATTTTTGCAGTAAAAAAATGACTTTTATTCCTTGGAATTGACTTTTTGTATAGTTTTAGCATCTCTGTGTGATCTAATGAAAATATACACAAAAATAAGCCGAGGTTGTCCCTAAAAGATGGAAATCAAACACTGTCACACACAGAAATATGGTAAAGTAATTTTTTAATAAAACACTCAAAAAGGCTCCAGATTACTAAGGGTTAAAGCAGATGATCAGCCCGTGAGTTTTGTCTATTTTTTATAATGTAGATATAATTTAAAGTTTCATTTCTTCACACTGCTTTGAAGAAGACATATTTTTCTTTTGTGGGGTAAACGTTTGGAACAGGAAACTCTGAAAAGTTGCACTAATAAAGAATTATTTTAAAAAAACATTTGTAAAGGAGAACCTTGAGGAATATGTAATATATAGTTAAAGCTAAAGCATTGTCTCCCCCCCCCCTTTTCTTTAGGGTGTGGTATAGAGGCAGACATAAAATCCGAATTGTATTCTTCTCACTGCTCCTTTCCAGCCATGAAGATGTGTGGACTGAATATGTTCTTGTAATGTGGTACTCTTTATGAAAAAGGAACAAATAAACAGAAACAGACATCAAAATGTGGCTCCCATGAATTCTGAGGACAAAAATTTGGTCTGAAATGATTTTATTCACTTCTTTTGTCTTGAAATTAAAGATTGTTAAAAAGAAGCCAAACTACTGTCCCACTAGTTAATTCTGACTTCCACCCAAATAAAGAGCAGAAAGGAGGCACAGATCATTTTATTTCTCACGCTCCACCACCTTTAACTTGCACATCAACATTAAAGGTGCATCTTTAAAGTGGCTCCAGTCTTCCTCGTCAACCCAATTAGCTGAGGTGTACCACAGGGCCCCCGTCTTAGACCCCATTATTTTTGCTTCCTTTGGAATACATTTTTGGACCAACAATGTAATTCAGATAGAAAGTCCCTCCTCCATGAGAATAAACAAAATACACTAAACTGTCCTGCAAACACTGGAGAGATTATCGTGTCAAGTCACCCTTAGTGTCAGCAATAGTTTAGACTCTGAATTCTGAAAAGTAAGTCTCTCCAATCCCTAACATAAAACAGATAAAAGAACAGTCTGCAAACCACAATCCTCCTGCAAAGCAAATATTATCCATAAATGCATGAAATCGTCAAAAGAACCAGAGAAACCAGAGAAATAAATCCCGGTGTTTAAGGGACAATTCATTTGTATTGGATGTCCAGGACAAAATTCTCCCTTGAGGTATTTATTGTGCTTTCTGTTGTCACCATTGGCTTGTGTGATGGGAAAGTCTTTTCTCTTCAAAACCATAAAAAAATAGATTGGAGTGTCACATCTATGCTGTGGCATTCACTGACAAAAAAGGAAACATGTAAAAATGTAAACCGAGCCTCTGTTTTACGCTGTGGACGTTCCAAGGATGGACCTGCCTTCCCGTGTTTCTGCTTCTGTCATCGTGCACTTCTGCTGTCTCCCCGTGCTGCCCCAGTGCCTGCTGGGTAATATGCGGACAGGGAAAAGGAGACCCCTGCGGTTGGATGTGTACAGCCACAAGGCTCTCTGTGATTGGCTCAAGGTCTGGCTGGCATTTACTGATGGCACTCGTGAGAGCATTGAAACTGGAGGCTGAAAACCTGGAGGTTATTCTTGGACTCACACACGCTCACTCCGATTTCTACATTTCCAAGACATCATGGCGCAGCAGCTGCAGCTGAGCAGTTTCCCTGCAACCAAATCGACCTCAGGGTCAGGTCACTGAACGGGCAAACCCATGGTTCATAAGAAGAAACGCATTCCACACCTGGATTTTTTACCTTTATCAACATCCTTTGGAGCTCAGAACAGCTGCCAGCGCTCTGTGAGCACCAAGCAAACGATGAAAACACAACTGCTGTGTGAAGCAGAAAGGATTCAAGTGTAAAGTTTGGGCATCTGTTCTACAACAACCTGAAAAAGTAGACAGTTCAGCAGATCTTCAGCTGGTTCTGTCCTGGTTTTGGCTGTAAACGCACACAGGGGGGAAAAAACACAGATAAAGCCTTCGCTGTTTTCTTTGCTGCTCTGTATTTCTTTGAAGGATTTTTAGTTTTTTCAAAGGAACTTCTTACAAAGAAACTTGTGGATTTACTTGAACAAACACTTCTATAAAAACTCTAAAGAATTTCACTTGTATGGACAAGAAGGAGAAATCAGATGTGCTTCATCAGGAATCGCTCAGTATTTATCTGCGGTTTCAGAAATCAATAAATATGAATTCAGGCATAAATGTTGTCTAAAGAGCTTTTGCATTTCGGCATCGACACCATAAAGCCTTAGTCCCACGCACCCATATGGCGGGATGCAGTGGTGCGGCGCCCTTACGCCAAACGCTAGTCGTTAGCCACGCAAGCGCCTGCAGGACGCCATAGGACGTCCACGCAAACTACACTGATAACCTCATTTCTGACAGTCAGGCTGCAGCGAGGAGCGCGCACGAATATCGTGCAGAGAGCCCGTATCCACCCGTAAGGACAGTTAGGAAAAAAAGCATAGCATTGGTTGGTGGCAGAAGTGTGATGGTATGGGACATCTCCCTTATAGGAAACCAACTCTTGGTGTAATTTGAGAAAATATTTTTTCAACAGTTTTTCCTCTAAACGATGTGATGCTGCGCGCACACACACACACACACACTCAGCCACACACTTAAACCAACACACACGCACTCACAACGGAAGATCCAGAAACCACCTTTGGAATCTGGGAGCGGACCGGATGGAATCCGGATGGATCCGAGCCAGCCGCTCAGATCCTAAAACCGCACAGCTGGAGAAGAGGATGCCATCAACAGATGGCTGCCAGCTGCATGAAGGTTGTGTCTCTACCGACCACAGAGGCGCCGCTTTGTTACATGAATACACCGTTTGTGCCACTTTGAATACACCATCTGCAAAACTAAAAAAAAAACAAAAAGAAACAAACTGTTTGTTTCACTGGCAGAGAAGAATTACTTTTGTTGACTACCTCCCCACCTCTGTTGAAAATGCATGTGCCCTATAAATGTGGGACCTTTCATGGGAAAAGGAAGCTGACTTTCTTTTTTTTTAATGGTATGAGATTTATTTGCCGAGGAGCAGCAAAGAAATAATCCATCGGGAGCAAAGGCTCAAACTTTTGCAGTTTTTCCAGGAAAAAAGAAAATATTACTTCTTTCTATAATCGCTTAAAGGGGCTCTACTTGAAAATGTTTTCGCTCAGACAGGTTTTTAGCTATCTCACACTGAAGACTCGTCAAAATTCGGCTTATGATTATGAAGACTGACTGCGCAGCGGGGGTTAACAGAGAGGTTTATGTCGCAGAGTTTGTGAGGAATCTGCCTGCAGACAACAACACGGCGGCTGAAATCCTCAACCGGACGGGAAAATTCCCCCATTCTAGGCGGAAGCAGAAGTTTGGTTTGATAATTGTTTTATTTTTAGGATTATTGTTAAGAAAGGGGTCAAAAAGATTTCCAAACAATGCATGAAAATGTAGAATGTCTCCTTTTTTTAATTTAACGCCTGCTTTATTTTGTGGGTTCCAGCCTCATGTTTGTGCTTCTTTAACACTGATCTTCTCTTTAGAGAGTATTTTTTTCAAAATGTACGAATCATAACAAAAACATAGGAGTGCTTTCCTCACAACACGTGACTTGATGCTGCTAGACGGACAAATACAAGGACTTCCAAGTGGGTTTGAGTTGCTTCTGTAATTTCTCTCCGTGACAGAGCACACGTCTGTCACGGAGCGGATTTGTTTCTGACGCCGTCAGTGGGCGCACATCGTTCAGCTGTAAGGTTCCAACGGCTTTTGGACTTTAGTTTTTGTAGTCTCCTGCTTTTGGTTGTTCTGTGTTTTATTTGTTTACTTCCAATAAATTAGTAACTCTAACCTGTAACCCTTGTGCTATCCTATGCCCTTTACCATTGGGAGTTGGGTCATCTAGACCCACTAGACAGTGCTCTGAACCTTTTTTCTTCAATGATTTGTGATCTTCACTGGTGTCCATGGATTACATGAAATCTTTCCACCTTTTTCCACCTTTGTCATGGTAGGGAGAACACCTCAATGGAAAGGGGGGGTCATCTAGGATAGCACACGGGTTAATATATGTGACCGGGACTACGTTTTTTAGGCGTGCGGTTATCACTTTTTAATGCACACCTAGCAGCCATCTTTTACCAGAAGAAAATTAACAGAGGAATCAATAAATGCATTTAAATCAGAACTACAAGCACAAACCTGGAAAACTCTGTATGAAAGCACCGACGTCAACGCAGCTTATGTAATATTTTTGCAGGAGTTTACATCCATATACGACAAAAACTGCCCACTTACAAAATCCTGTAATAGAAAACAACATAATAAAAACCCATGGATGACCACTGGACTGAGAAACGCATGCGGAAAAAAGAACAGCTCATACAAAGAATTCTTAAAAAACAGAACTGGTGAAGCGGAGCAGCGATACAAAAAAAATATAAAAACAAACTAACCAGTATCATGAAAACATGCAAAAAAGACTATTACATAGAAAAAAAATATATCAAACACTGAAGAAATTTGGAAAGTACTGAACAGTGTCATCAGGAAACACAAAGAGAAAACAAATTACCCAGACTCTCTAGTTCAGGGGTGTCAAACTCATTTTGGTTCGGGGGCCACATTCAGCCCGTCTGATCTCAAGTGGGCCAGACCATAACATAAAAGCAAAAAAACAGCTTTGTTTTAGTTTTTTACTCAATTTGAAAAAATGCCTCAATCAACATAGTAGCCTAATCACTTGGGGCCAATGGATCTAAAAATAAAATGAATTTCAATTAAAGAAAAGTTGGTCTATTCAAATTAATACAGACTGAATATTTTACATCTGACACTGAAGCAATCCAGAAACTTTTCTTCATGGTGAGTCTCTTAGTGGTGCTGAATTTCATGTTCTTTGAGCACGATGTTGATGACATACAAAGCATTTGGGTTTTGCATTCAGCTTAGTGAAAGAAACAAAAAACTCTGTCCACTTTTCCTGGAAGGCTCTTTACTCCATTTCACGTTTGACAACATTTTGGTCATTAGGGTGTCGCTAATGATCATCCTTATAGCAAGATAACAGCGGTGAGGCTCACAGGGAACCAAGGTGCATCCTACCCAGACGCAGAGCTGTTACGTTTCGCTTTTGGCACGTGCAGAGAAATGCTGTTTCAACTGTTTTGCCTTACCTTTGCTCCCCCTAGTGGCGGAATTGCACATTTCGGTTATTTATTTAAAAAATCATAACTTGCCACAGGAATAGACTAGAAACTTGCTTTCTTTTTTAATCACCCTTATGATTTTTACTCTTCATGTGTGGAATGGAGTTAACCACCTGGGGGGCCGTATGTTTGACACCCCTGCTCTACACCTAAACCTACAGTGTTTATGTATCTTACAAAATAAGAATTAATCATGGAGTGGATTATGGGACATAAAAAATTCTCTATTTTTAAAGTTGGGTTTATTGAAACTATGGGATCTAGTGAAGTGAAAATCATCATGCATAAAGCCAGAAAAAACTTACTTCCAATAAACTTACAACAAATGTTCAAAGACAGAGACAGGAGTTACAATCTAAGAAAACAACTGAATTTCAAAAAGCAGAGCATTCGCACAACAAAAAAGAAAATGTGTTCATCAAATTGTGGTGTGGATTTATGGAATGGATTGGATGAAAGTTTAAAACAAACCAAAAGTTTACATGTATTCAAAAAAACCTCCAAGAATTCACTAATAGTACTGCATAAGGCCAGAAACAATTGATTTTTCATTTGTGTCTGAAATAAACTGAAACCCAAATGAATGCACACATGTGTTCACAGTGAGCAACTCTCTCCTCCACCGTCTAACTCCAGCTCACACAGTTACTCACAGGGTCCACAGCGGGTCCCGCCCTCGAACACGAAGCCGTGGGGCACGGCGCCATACTGGCGCAGAGCTGACAGCTTCCAGTGGCCGATCACGGCGGCAGGGAGGCCTCGGCTGAGGACCAGCAGGTTGTTGCACAGGTGGAGGGAGGCCGGCCCGCTCTCCAGCTTTGTTCCTGCCTCCACGGTAACACAGAACCTGTAGACTGGATCACGGAGGGAGAGGGGGGGGGGGGTCAGTGCAAGCTTCCCGCCTGTTCTCCAAAAATGGCTTTTTTTGGTTCTGCAAGAAGCTTAATGAACAGAAATGTGAAAAGTTCTAAGAGTTTTTAAATCCAATCCCACTCTTGGAATCAAAAGTCGACAGATGATCTGCTTTTGGCTCTTTTTCTTTCTTTTTTTTCTTTTTTTTTAATCAGACCTCTAGACTACAAAAAGCAGAAGATCTCTGCTTTATTCTTTTATGAGAGAAACCAAACTGAGTTGTGGAAATGGTTTTCTGAAGGTAGGTGCTCCCCACAGTTGGAGGCAGCTCCTGTTTCCCTCCTCAGATGACGCAGAACACATTGAATGCAGCAGCATTTGACTGACGGTTGTGCATCGTTCTTGACCTCGTTTCCCTTTGACTCCTCAGTTTAACATGTTCTGCAGAGAGCTCTCACTTCTGTAAACCGTCAGTCAGAATTTCATTTTTATCATTTATTAAAATATTGTAATTGCAGAGACCAAAGATTTGTTCTCCTCTTCTCAGAGCTGGACCTGCACAGCGCTTTAGCCAATCGCCTCTGCTAAGCTTCTGTTTGATGAAAAGCGCCGAAATTCACCTGCAGACGCTTCACATCAGGCAGACATGGTCCAGGTGTGTTGTGGGCTTTTCAAGTCCTTTTCATTAATTAAAAAAGAAACAGCTAAGTAATCTGACTTTCCATCAGAATTCCTCCTTCTGAGCTGGTTTCTGTCCTACAGGGTCAGTCAGCATCAGAGTTCCTTCAGAGTCTGACTGGAGCTCCATCAGAGGGAAGAAAATCTCTCAGGTTTTAGGCAAACCGGTCAGCACAGCCGTGGACGTACGGCGGTTTGCCCTCACAGCCTGACCTAACTAACTCGAACTTCACACGCAGCCACACCACCAACCTTCCCCCAGGCTGTAGCGGATGTTGGCGTCCCAAGCCAGGAGGGCGTCCCGGCTGCTGAAGCCCAGCACCGGGGTGTGTGCCAGGCAGAGGATGGACAGAGTGTAGGACACGCCGTCGAACCCGGGCCCTGGCTCCACACCGCAGACGTCCTGAAGACAGAAACACAGCATGCAGTAATAACGGGGGGGGGGGGGGGGGGGTCATGGAGCCACAGCACACCGTGAGGCGGGAACACAAAGACGCCACAGAGGAGCGTCTCTGTGTGGGGAACCACATGAACTGCTGGGGATCCTCCAGCTTCAGGGGTTTCAGTTTACAGGAAGTGGAAGTGTTTCCAGGATTCAACATCAGATTTGATTATGAATATGTGGTTATTTTCAGCAAAAGAAAAATCAAAACCAAAATTCAATTCAACGTAGATTTATAAGATGCAGCGATCAAGACTACTGTCAAACATTTTTTTACCACTAAGCAAATGTTTGGACCTTTTTACACTCCACTCATCTTCTGATCTCTTTTCAAATCCTTCCCAGTGGTCTTTAAATCATGACTATGCCGTTTTTAGCCAAAATCCAACAAGATGTCATTTTCTGTGACACGGTTTCTGCGGAGCAGCAGGAAATCAGAAAATGAACAAGGTGTGTAGCGATGAATCGATTTCCATCGACCAATATTGACCACGAATCGGATTGGAGAACCACAGTTGCCATGAATCGTAGTTCAAATGAGTCGCTACACCCCTAAACCTCTGAGTTGTGGGCTGGACCTTTGCCGCAGAGCAACCTTTGACTGTAAACAATGACCCCCCCAAGCTCACTCCTGGTTGGTGGAAGTGGTAGCCATGGAAACGATGACTCATATTACTTACTGACGCTGTCTGGCTCCAACATGGCAGCGTCCGCATCAAAAATGGCCACTGAATTGACTTCATTCGGTTGGAGCCGGTGGTAAGTCCTTTTTCTATGGGTGACGTCACTGTCATATATAGTCGATGGGAGTAAGCCCACCCCCCCTTCCCTTCTCTGTTGCTGAGAGCTGACAGCAGGGGGCTTGTGGCCCACCATGCGTATTTTCATCAGAGCGGCTGAATGGCTCTGTGAAGGACCGGCGCATGGGGCGTTCATTCCCCAGGACGCACAATAAGCTTCATCCGGTGTGGGTCCTGACTATGTATCCCCCCCTGTCCTGTGCCGGTCTGCAGCCCAGATAGAATATGGGGTTGTGTCAGGAAGGGGGGGGTCAAAAATCTCTGACTGTGTCTGCAAAAGTTTTCAGACTTTTATTCATGTGAACAGTACATCCTACAAGTCCTTGGAATCGCTTTACGACTATCATTTGTATACTTTTTGTACCGTTTTTTTTAAAAATCTCCTCATTTCATCAAACATCTGTGAGCAGAAATCAGTTTCCAGCATGAGAGGGAAACGTCAAACTCCAGGAGAGAAGAGCCTGATCTGCTGGATGTACCTCCAGGGTTACGCTGAGCTTCTCCTTCCGGCGGCTGCTTTTTCTTCTCTTCTTCTTTTTGTACACCAGCAACGTCAAGCAGTCTGAGGCGAACACAGACGGACACACTTTACAAGCCGGCACATAGACACCTCCTTAATTAGATGTTCAGCATCAGTGTCACCAAACGCACTAATTAGAGGGTCACTTTTTTATGATCCCTGCTGCATGCCTGTCAGTCTGTCTGTCTGTCTACCTGCCTGTATGTCTGTCTGTCTGCCCGCCTGTCTGTCTGTCTGCCTGCCTGCCTGCCTGCCTGTCTGTCTGTCTGCCTGTCTGTCTGTGTCTGCCTGCCTGTCTGTCTGTCTGTCTGCCTGTCTGCTCGCCTGTCTGTCTGCCTGCCTGTCTGCCTGCCTGCCTGCCTGTCTGTCTGTCTGCCTGTCTGTCTGTGTCTGCCTGCCTGTCTGTCTGTCTGTCTGCCTGTCTGCTCGCCTGTCTGTCTGCCTGCCTGTCTGCCTGCCTGCCTGCCTGTCTGTCTGTCTGCCTGTCTGTCTGTGTCTGCCTGCCTGTCTGTCTGTCTGTCTGCCTGTCTGCTCGCCTGTCTGTCTGCCTGCCTGTCTGCCTGCCTGCCTGCCTGTCTGTCTGTCTGCCTGTCTGTCTGTGTCTGCCTGCCTGTCTGTCTGTCTGTCTGCCTGTCTGCTCGCCTGTCTGTCTGCCTGCCTGTCTGCCTGCCTGCCTGCCTGTCTGTCTGTCTGCCTGTCTGTCTGTGTCTGCCTGCCTGTCTGTCTGTCTGTCTGCCTGTCTGCTCGCCTGTCTGTCTGCCTGCCTGTCTGCCTGCCTGCCTGCCTGTCTGTCTGTCTGCCTGTCTGTCTGTGTCTGCCTGCCTGTCTGTCTGTCTGTCTGCCTGTCTGCTCGCCTGTCTGTCTGCCTGCCTGTCTGCCTGCCTGCCTGCCTGTCTGTCTGTCTGCCTGTCTGTCTGTGTCTGCCTGCCTGTCTGTCTGTCTGTCTGCCTGTCTGCTCGCCTGTCTGTCTGCCTGCCTGTCTGCCTGCCTGCCTGCCTGTCTGTCTGTCTGCCTGTCTGTCTGTGTCTGCCTGCCTGTCTGTCTGTCTGTCTGCCTGTCTGCTCGCCTGTCTGTCTGCCTGCCTGTCTGCCTGCCTGCCTGCCTGTCTGTCTGTCTGCCTGTCTGTCTGTGTCTGCCTGCCTGTCTGTCTGTCTGTCTGCCTGTCTGCTCGCCTGTCTGTCTGCCTGCCTGTCTGCCTGCCTGCCTGCCTGTCTGTCTGTCTGCCTGTCTGTCTGTGTCTGCCTGCCTGTCTGTCTGTCTGTCTGCCTGTCTGCTCGCCTGTCTGTCTGCCTGCCTGTCTGCCTGCCTGCCTGCCTGTCTGTCTGTCTGCCTGTCTGTCTGTGTCTGCCTGCCTGTCTGTCTGTCTGTCTGCCTGTCTGCTCGCCTGTCTGTCTGCCTGCCTGTCTGCCTGCCTGCCTGCCTGTCTGTCTGTCTGCCTGTCTGTCTGTGTCTGCCTGCCTGTCTGTCTGTCTGTCTGCCTGTCTGCTCGCCTGTCTGTCTGCCTGCCTGTCTGCCTGCCTGCCTGCCTGTCTGTCTGTCTGCCTGTCTGTCTGTGTCTGCCTGCCTGTCTGTCTGTCTGTCTGCCTGTCTGCTCGCCTGTCTGTCTGCCTGCCTGTCTGCCTGCCTGCCTGCCTGTCTGTCTGTCTGCCTGTCTGTCTGTGTCTGCCTGCCTGTCTGTCTGTCTGTCTGCCTGTCTGCTCGCCTGTCTGTCTGCCTGCCTGTCTGCCTGCCTGCCTGCCTGTCTGTCTGTCTGCCTGTCTGTCTGTGTCTGCCTGCCTGTCTGTCTGTCTGTCTGCCTGTCTGCTCGCCTGTCTGTCTGCCTGCCTGTCTGCCTGCCTGCCTGCCTGTCTGTCTGTCTGCCTGTCTGTCTGTGTCTGCCTGCCTGTCTGTCTGTCTGTCTGCCTGTCTGCTCGCCTGTCTGTCTGCCTGCCTGTCTGCCTGCCTGCCTGCCTGTCTGTCTGTCTGCCTGTCTGTCTGTGTCTGCCTGCCTGTCTGTCTGTCTGTCTGCCTGTCTGCTCGCCTGTCTGTCTGCCTGCCTGTCTGCCTGCCTGCCTGCCTGTCTGTCTGTCTGCCTGTCTGTCTGTGTCTGCCTGCCTGTCTGTCTGTCTGTCTGCCTGTCTGCTCGCCTGTCTGTCTGCCTGCCTGTCTGCCTGCCTGCCTGCCTGTCTGTCTGTCTGCCTGTCTGTCTGTGTCTGCCTGCCTGTCTGTCTGTCTGTCTGCCTGTCTGCTCGCCTGTCTGTCTGCCTGCCTGTCTGCCTGCCTGCCTGCCTGTCTGTCTGTCTGCCTGTCTGTCTGTGTCTGCCTGCCTGTCTGTCTGTCTGTCTGCCTGTCTGCTCGCCTGTCTGTCTGCCTGCCTGTCTGCCTGCCTGCCTGCCTGTCTGTCTGTCTGCCTGTCTGTCTGTGTCTGCCTGCCTGTCTGTCTGTCTGTCTGCCTGTCTGCTCGCCTGTCTGTCTGCCTGCCTGTCTGCCTGCCTGCCTGCCTGTCTGTCTGTCTGCCTGTCTGTCTGTGTCTGCCTGCCTGTCTGTCTGTCTGTCTGCCTGTCTGCTCGCCTGTCTGTCTGCCTGCCTGTCTGCCTGCCTGCCTGCCTGTCTGTCTGTCTGCCTGTCTGTCTGTGTCTGCCTGCCTGTCTGTCTGTCTGTCTGCCTGTCTGCTCGCCTGTCTGTCTGCCTGCCTGTCTGCCTGCCTGCCTGCCTGTCTGTCTGTCTGCCTGTCTGTCTGTGTCTGCCTGCCTGTCTGTCTGTCTGTCTGCCTGTCTGCTCGCCTGTCTGTCTGCCTGCCTGTCTGCCTGCCTGCCTGCCTGTCTGTCTGTCTGCCTGTCTGTCTGTGTCTGCCTGCCTGTCTGTCTGTCTGTCTGCCTGTCTGCTCGCCTGTCTGTCTGCCTGCCTGTCTGCCTGCCTGCCTGCCTGTCTGTCTGTCTGCCTGTCTGTCTGTGTCTGCCTGCCTGTCTGTCTGTCTGTCTGCCTGTCTGCTCGCCTGTCTGTCTGCCTGCCTGTCTGCCTGCCTGCCTGCCTGTCTGTCTGTCTGCCTGTCTGTCTGTGTCTGCCTGCCTGTCTGTCTGTCTGTCTGCCTGTCTGCTCGCCTGTCTGTCTGCCTGCCTGTCTGCCTGCCTGCCTGCCTGTCTGTCTGTCTGCCTGTCTGTCTGTGTCTGCCTGCCTGTCTGTCTGTCTGTCTGCCTGTCTGCTCGCCTGTCTGTCTGCCTGCCTGTCTGCCTGCCTGCCTGCCTGTCTGTCTGTCTGCCTGTCTGTCTGTGTCTGCCTGCCTGTCTGTCTGTCTGTCTGCCTGTCTGCTCGCCTGTCTGTCTGCCTGCCTGTCTGCCTGCCTGCCTGCCTGTCTGTCTGTCTGCCTGTCTGTCTGTGTCTGCCTGCCTGTCTGTCTGTCTGTCTGCCTGTCTGCTCGCCTGTCTGTCTGCCTGCCTGTCTGCCTGCCTGCCTGCCTGTCTGTCTGTCTGCCTGTCTGTCTGTGTCTGCCTGCCTGTCTGTCTGTCTGTCTGCCTGTCTGCTCGCCTGTCTGTCTGCCTGCCTGTCTGCCTGCCTGCCTGCCTGTCTGTCTGTCTGCCTGTCTGTCTGTGTCTGCCTGCCTGTCTGTCTGTCTGTCTGCCTGTCTGCTCGCCTGTCTGTCTGCCTGCCTGTCTGCCTGCCTGCCTGCCTGTCTGTCTGTCTGCCTGTCTGTCTGTGTCTGCCTGCCTGTCTGTCTGTCTGTCTGCCTGTCTGCTCGCCTGTCTGTCTGCCTGCCTGTCTGCCTGCCTGCCTGCCTGTCTGTCTGTCTGCCTGTCTGTCTGTGTCTGCCTGCCTGTCTGTCTGTCTGTCTGCCTGTCTGCTCGCCTGTCTGTCTGCCTGCCTGTCTGCCTGCCTGCCTGCCTGTCTGTCTGTCTGCCTGTCTGTCTGTGTCTGCCTGCCTGTCTGTCTGTCTGTCTGCCTGTCTGCTCGCCTGTCTGTCTGCCTGCCTGTCTGCCTGCCTGCCTGCCTGTCTGTCTGTCTGCCTGTCTGTCTGTGTCTGCCTGCCTGTCTGTCTGTCTGTCTGCCTGTCTGCTCGCCTGTCTGTCTGCCTGCCTGTCTGCCTGCCTGCCTGCCTGTCTGTCTGTCTGCCTGTCTGTCTGTGTCTGCCTGCCTGTCTGTCTGTCTGTCTGCCTGTCTGCTCGCCTGTCTGTCTGCCTGCCTGTCTGCCTGCCTGCCTGCCTGTCTGTCTGTCTGCCTGTCTGTCTGTGTCTGCCTGCCTGTCTGTCTGTCTGTCTGCCTGTCTGCTCGCCTGTCTGTCTGCCTGCCTGTCTGCCTGCCTGCCTGCCTGTCTGTCTGTCTGCCTGTCTGTCTGTGTCTGCCTGCCTGTCTGTCTGTCTGTCTGCCTGTCTGCTCGCCTGTCTGTCTGCCTGCCTGTCTGCCTGCCTGCCTGCCTGTCTGTCTGTCTGCCTGTCTGTCTGTGTCTGCCTGCCTGTCTGTCTGTCTGTCTGCCTGTCTGCTCGCCTGTCTGTCTGCCTGCCTGTCTGCCTGCCTGCCTGCCTGTCTGTCTGTCTGCCTGTCTGTCTGTGTCTGCCTGCCTGTCTGTCTGTCTGTCTGCCTGTCTGCTCGCCTGTCTGTCTGCCTGCCTGTCTGCCTGCCTGCCTGCCTGTCTGTCTGTCTGCCTGTCTGTCTGTGTCTGCCTGCCTGTCTGTCTGTCTGTCTGCCTGTCTGCTCGCCTGTCTGTCTGCCTGCCTGTCTGCCTGCCTGCCTGCCTGTCTGTCTGTCTGCCTGTCTGTCTGTGTCTGCCTGCCTGTCTGTCTGTCTGTCTGCCTGTCTGCTCGCCTGTCTGTCTGCCTGCCTGTCTGCCTGCCTGCCTGCCTGTCTGTCTGTCTGCCTGTCTGTCTGTGTCTGCCTGCCTGTCTGTCTGTCTGTCTGCCTGTCTGCTCGCCTGTCTGTCTGCCTGCCTGTCTGCCTGCCTGCCTGCCTGTCTGTCTGTCTGCCTGTCTGTCTGTGTCTGCCTGCCTGTCTGTCTGTCTGTCTGCCTGTCTGCTCGCCTGTCTGTCTGCCTGCCTGTCTGCCTGCCTGCCTGCCTGTCTGTCTGTCTGCCTGTCTGTCTGTGTCTGCCTGCCTGTCTGTCTGTCTGTCTGCCTGTCTGCTCGCCTGTCTGTCTGCCTGCCTGTCNGAGGCTGGATTACTGTAACTCCTTGTTAGCAGCGTGTCCTAAGAGTTCCTTAAGAAGTCTCCAGCTTGTTCAGAACGCAGCAGCTAGATTGTTAGCTGGAACTAGCAGAAGAGATCACATCACTCCTGTGTTAGTTTCACTCCATTGGCTCCCAGTTGATTCCAGAATCAAGTTCAAGATCCTCCTGTTAACCTATAAGGCCTTACATGGAATGGCCCCATCCTATATTAAGGACCTTATAGTCCCTTACCATCCAATGAGAACACTTCGCTCGCAAAATGCAGGACTGCTTGTGGTTCCTAGAATTAGTAAAAGTACGGTTGGAGGTAGAGCGTTCAGCCACCAAGCCCCAGTCTTATGGAATAAACTCCCAGCTCATGTAAGAGAGGCCGACTCAGTTTCTACATTTAAAGTTAGACTGAAAACATTCCTCTTTGGACAGGCTTATTGTCAGACTAGTTAATATTCAGAGATTATTTAACTTAATGTTAAGTTGTTTAAATTAAACTTAACTATTTCTTTTAAAAGGCTGCTAGAAGTTGAAGCTGGGGTAACTATGGTGCACTGGGGTTCTGTCTTCTTTTCTTTTCTACTTCTACCCTTCCTCTCCTCCATTCCTGATCATAATTTATCATTTAGTTCTCCATGCCTCTATCTGGTACAGTGCGATTCATGTATTGTCCCTCTTTTCCTCTCCCCTCCTGGGGAGTGGGAGTGCTTCCAGACTCCAGTTGGCTCATCCGTGCTCCAGTTCCTGACCGTCTACCTCGCCTTTGCTCCCGCTCCTGCACCTGGCTGTGGTTCCTGTCTCCGGCTCGTCTCTGCTCTGTACCTGACCGAGCACGTCGTCTTTGCTCCTGCTCCTGGCTGTGGTTCCTGTCTCCGGCTCGACTCGCGCCTTTGACTGTCCCCACAACCACGACTGGATGAAGCTCGTCTGCTGGACTTTATATATGTAGTTGTAGATTTAGATAAGTTAATTCTTCTCTAAGAGTTCTGGTACATCGCCTGTCCGTCCTGGGGGAGGATCCCTCCTTCATGTGTGTTAGTTCATTTTTGTATTTTCCTATTGAACTCTTTGTATTCATGATCCTTTTGAGTTCATGTTTTACTTCGAAGCCCATCGAGACGACTGTTGTTGTGATTTTGGGCTATACAAATAAAATTGAATTGAATTGAATTGAATTGCAAAAAATTCAGATTTTTTCAAAGAAATCCGAATTGAGCATTAAGCCCTGCAGAGTGAACGTAGCCTTTGTTCCTATTCTATGGGATTTGATTTGCTTGGGAAAGTATTTCTGGAGGACTGATGGCATTTAAGGCAATCTATTACTTCGTGCTACTTATAGAAGAACAGGTGGTTGAAATTCCAAGTTTCTTTGAAAAACCCCAGAATAGTATACTATTACCATACTATAAAATTAAACTATACTAGAAAAAGAGCATGCTAATTTTAGCACAAATGCAGGGTTCCTAAATCTAACTGATAATACTTTGTCTTTTATCTTTGAAACAAAGGTGTGCTAGAGAAGACAAGCTGAACAACTTTAAAAGCTTGAAAATAACAAAAATACTGACAATATGGTTCCCATTTGAAAGAATACAACATGAATGCTTTTAATAGAAATTAGGATGTACAACACAACTGTTACCCTGACAATTTTCCAGAGAAAGATGTCCCCACCAGGACCATGTTGTGTTTGGGCAAACAGAACAGCTCAAATACCAGGAGGATGAGAGAAAAAGAGTGAAACTAAAAAAGAAATTTAAAATGAAGTGTTTGAATGACAACAAAGCATCTCTAACAAAACAAAAAATGTCTGGAAGACGAGAAGAAAATAAAAAAATCTACAAAAACAAGGGCGAGGACATTCTGGCAAATTTGATGGAGCTCAAAAAAGCCCTGAAAGACTCCAAAACACAAAAGTAACAGCGTTAGAGAAAGCAACTCTACATTGATTCCTTTAGTCTAAGCTTAAAAACAAGACTCTGAAGAATCTGTCCTCAAAAATCTGAAAAGGTTACTCAAATGTCATAAAAATCAGAAGCACAATCAAAATCTAGCAGAAAGGTGGCTGACTAAGTACTCAAACACAAGGGATGAATCTGTATTAAGATGATAGGGATGGAGAAGTATTCCACAGAAGAACAAAGCTGCTGATTCTCACAATGAAGTCATAGGAAAGATCATAAGAAGCTACAGGCTGAGGTCAGAAGAGAACGTTTGAGAACAACAGTTTGGTTTCATGCAGAGAAAGAGGACCACAGATGAAATATTTGATTTGAGGATCCTTCAGGAGAAGAACAGAGAAGGTTAGAAAGATCTGCAATGTGTCTTTGTAGATCTAGAGAAAGTCTGGGACAGGATCCAGAGAGAGGAGCTGTGGTTAATGAGGAAGTCTGGAGGGGCAGAGAAGAACATCGGAGTTCTACAGAACATGGATGAGAGCTGTAAGACAGTGGTGAGATGTTCTGTAGATGTGACACAGGAGGTGGGGGTGGGACTGCACAAAAAGATTAGATTTGAGCTCCACCCTGTTTACTGTGATGATGGACAGACTGACAGATGATAGGAATCTCTATGTTTGCAGATGACACTGTGATGTGAGTGTGATGAGAGCAGGCAGCAGAGATGAAGATGCCGAGGTTCTCTTTGGAAGAGACCAGGATGAATCAGAAATAAATCCATCAGAGGAACAGATCATAGCAGATGTTCTGGAGATCAATGCAGGGAAGCAGTTGGAGGAAAACAGTGATGATGTTGGGAAAAGGATGCTGAGGTTGGAGATACCAGGAAAGAGAGGAAGACTAAACAGGAGGTTAATGGATGTACAGAAGGAGGATATGAGGGAGGAGGATGCAGAGACAATTAGATGGAGATGATGATTCACAGTAATGACTGCTAAAGGGAGAAGCCAAAAGACAAAAAAGAGATAGTATAATGTTAGCTCATTTAGCTAAGTTTGGTATTCAAACACACTTTAAAAACAATTCTACAATTAGACGGGTAAAATGATTAGATAGACAGACAGACAGACAGACAGACAGACAGACAGACAGACAGATAGGGTATTTTATTAATCAAGAGGGAACTTGCATATCCATCCATTGCTCCTCAAAATACACAATACATTCAATAGAAATTTAAATCTATAACTAGATAATTTAGATAATTTTAGCTATTCATATTTTTTAAGCTAATTTTGACACTAAGCTTTGATATAATGTCATGTTTGTTATTATATTGCTGCCGACATTAGTGTGATGCTAACTTGCTTAGCTAACTCTGGTAGTTATGTATGTTTTTAAGAAGATGGTACAGCGATCTGAGGCTTGGTGGATGAAGGCGAGGCGAGGCAGACAGTGGTTGGTCAAATGTGTGGCTAAATAATGAAATGTGACTTTTATAAAAGAAAACTGCAGACAAAAAAAAAAAAAAAAAATTATTCCGCTATTTTTAACCAATCCAAAAAACATTAAGAAACTTCCACACAAAAAACTCCTGACATACAAAGACAAAAGTCCAGTAAGAGGCTCTGTTCCCTGGTCATTTGCACCCGTATGGGGGTTGACCTGTACAGGTGCTGTGGGTTTGGGGGTTGTTTCGGGACCATAGAGGGTTGCAGAGAGGAGCAGCTGCATCATAAGGGGAGCACAGGTGTGTCTTGCAGTTCCCTCGAGGCTCGTATGGCCACCTCAAGAAGAAACCACAAAGGGTGTCACTGCGCATGCCGTTTGCACCTGTTCACTTCACCGTTGAAGAACTTAGTTTCCGCACTGGAAAATGTACGGTGTTAAACATGCGTCGCAATGCTTACTGGGATAGCTCATACTTTGATTTTGATTTGGAGAAAGGTAAAGTGGACTTAGCGGATATTTGTGAGCCAACGGCGGCTTTCTCACGACTTTGGATCAAATTCACAGCTTTGTGAAAGGTACATGGTAAATTAGGTCCCCAAAACACCCCCTAAACATTGAGCAAACTTGGTGAAACGCGCGACATTCATCGTCGCAGAACCGAGTATGATATGTCACATCATGACGAATAATATACATAAGCTTGGTAAGGAGCGGTCGGTGCGGGTTCAAGCCCTTCATACAACATAATAAACAGCACTCAGAGGATGTGAAACACGTAATCACACTAAATGAACAATCTTCTAAAGAAATATCAAAAACTTCAGGATCCCTTTTACAATGTATCAGTAACAAACTGATGGTGTTTAGAGCACAGATAGGGTATCGGAAAAGACCAAAAATCATTGATGTTTCTGTCTGTGATTACCAAGTTTTCCCATTGTTTTCTAGCCACAAAACAAAGGTGATCAGCAAGATGTAAAATATTAATAATTTGCTAAATTGCTAAAATTTAAGGGTCTATTGGGCTATTTTGTTTAGTTCTGTTGTCAGAATTGGAAGCTCTATTGTTTATGGTCACCAATCTTTATCTCTGGACCATAGAAATGTGTGGCTGGTGGTCCCTACCTCAAGGGACGTCATGAACATGGAACGTACCATTGTCGTGCGTGCGGTGAGTGTGAAGTATTGGTAAAGCTAATGGAAGCTACACAAGCTTCCGATGTAAGGGTGAAGCTGTCGTACGGTGTCTTAACGCCACTGTGACGGCGTAGGGTCATAGGTCGCCAGCCTCAGCTGTTTGTTTTGTCTCTTTTCTCCCAGCCCAGTAGCAGTTTATAGTTTTCACCAGACACATGCACACACCCAGGCAAACAAATCATTCACTTTTCATATTTAATGTCATTCTAAGGCTGCACACTTGGTTTTAAACAGACTCTTACCCCCCATCTAAGTTTCCTTCCACAAACCAGAGGATTGCACACATCAGCATAGATATCCACAGGAAACAGGAAGTGACTTCATGTCAGAGTTGTTTTTTGCTTTATTTCGCTTTCTGTCTAATTGATTTTGTTTCAAACCTATTTATGTCTTTCAATTGTAATTATCTTTTCTTTTGTTAAATATCTGTAATTTTGGAATTGTTTAAGAATTCTTCAGGTATGTAAGACAGTAATTTTTATAAAAAAGAGTTTGGTGAATTGGCCTGTGGGAGGGGCTAAGTCTTTATAAGGGGTGAACTTCTCTAGTTCTTAGTAAGTTGCAAATGCTGCACGCACGGGGTGTGCACGTGACACGCAAGTGGTCGTAAGACACCTAATTGTCTAATTTCCTCCTTTCTAACAGTCAGGCTGCAGCAAAGAGCGTGCACTTATCAAGTCCACAGGATTTAAGGGTTGATTAATAAAAGAATCCCTTACTTACATGTACGTGTTGTATACGTGTTCAGTACAACCTGTCAACTTCAGCATGCTCATAGAAAAATGTGCATAACCATTTTTCTCTACCGGTTCGCGGAGCAGTCTCAGACCTTAAAGTCTCATGCAGACCACCTGCGTTCCCGTACAGGTGTGACAGCCCAGATCCACTCGTAAAGGCAGTTGGGACAAAGGCATAAGGTCTACATATGACACTGGCAAGCTAACAATACTGTCAGTTGAAATGAGCAGTTGCCTCCACAAAGGGGCTTCGTTTTGTGGTGATGGTTTCTGAGCCTCCGCACCCGTTTACCTCTTCCTGATCATCCGGTCCTCCTCATGTCCCCGGGACACTTTTGAACGCTTGGATCCGCCGGGTTCCTCATGACCTTTCACTCAATTGTAGACCCACACATTGGCAACACTTTAAGACCCTGACGACCCGAAAACAGTGTTTATCAGTGCAGGGGGCGGGGCATCTGTGAATCTGCCATCTATAGCCACCCCCAGCTGCCAGATCAAGAAAACAAACTTCCTGTGAAGATGAATGTGGACTTCCAACCAGGAGGAAGACCCTCTGATGAAGCTCCCCCTTTTGACACGGGCTGTGTCCTTCTGACCTCTGCAGGGTTTTAGCTTCAGCAGAGGCCGGACAGCCACGAAACGTCACGCTTCCTAAACAAAAGTGGCTTTAAGTTTCCTGCGAGCTGTCTGAGCTCTGCCCTCACGAGGGTCCAGCTCCCTCCTGGCTTTGACCATGGAGGGCAGGTCTGAGGTCTGATACACGGCCGACCTCATCCTGCTGCCCCGGCTCTGCAGCTCCATGGCAACACCCTCCCACTTCCTGTCCAGCTCGGAGCACTGGACCCCCCCCCGAAGGTCTCGCCTCCGCGATCGAGGCTGCCCATCGTCTCCTGGATCCGGCCCGCCTCCAAGTCTGTCCAGATCCAAGGCTTGTTTTGGGGTCGAGTGGCCGGGGCGGGAGGACGGCGACTTGGATTTCCGACGGGAGCGAAGAGGGGGTCGCGGGGGAGGGGGAGGAGGGGACCATAGGACGGGATTGGAAGGACGTCTGCCGGGCGTTTTGAAACCGCCTCCCCCTTTATCCCTTCCCCTCCATCCAGCCCCGTCCTTGCCTGAGGAGGAAGAGGCTGCCTTAGACAGAAAGGAGGAAGGGCCGATCGCTTCAACCACACGGCAGGCAGCACGCATGCAGCAAACAGGGAGGTCACACACCAAACCAGGCCGTGGAATCACACGCTGTTCTGTTTATCTTCAATCCCAATGACCTTATGTTAAAAAAAAAAAAACTATAAACAGCAATAAAAAAAATGCCTAACCACAGAGAGATGCAGCAGAAAAGACAGGCCGGATGTTAAAGATGTGTTCATGCTCGGTATGATGGATGTGGTTCCATGGGAAAGATGTTGGCTCCCTCTGAACACGGGCTGCTGCCATCTACTGGTCAAAAGAGGATAGTGTCCCCAGTTGTTGCCTTTGATTTTTAATATGTGGATGTTATGTTGTTCACATTATTTGCTTCATTAAGACTTTCTTTTCTTTTCTTTTTGAGGAATCAATTGGTTAAATGAGAAGAAATGGAAAAGTTCAGATGTCTCCTGCTTAAATCGGAATCTGCAGACGGAAAAAAACATGAATGAATAAAAAAAAACATCTGCTTGATTTCTCTACATGTTTGGGAATTCCACCGGTGATGAAGATGAAATCATAAACACCAATTGGTTCCATTTTGCTTTGCTGTCCAAATGCATGCAGGGTGCCGTTTAATGCCAATAAAAACACTTTTGTGCTGCTTCTCCTTCTCTTTCTGTTGACTAATGAAGCATCAATGCCTTCAACTTCATTCTAATTCAAACCTGCCACACAAATGAGTAGGACGTCTCGTTTACATGCACTGAAATAAATTTTAGTCTGGGGTTTTTCTTCTGCTTTATGTGATTGTCTGGCTTTAAAGAAATTCCAGACGTGTTGGGGATCTGCACCGTTTCATGTTCTCTCTCATTTGTTATTGACAAAGACCCTAAATAGGCTAGATGGTCATTGAACATGAACATGTGCAGGGACTGTGTGTCTACATGTAAACGTGTGCATGTTTGTGTCTTTTTTCATAGTCAAACAGGTAGAGAGCCACCTCAGACTCTCAGAGGTCTGAGAAAAAAACGATTCAGAGGAAATTGACAGAAGACGATTTTGGATGTTTTTGGATGTCCGGCATCCTCCCACTTTCCAAAAAACATGCTTCATTGGTTCATTGGTCAATCTAAATTGTCCCTAGATGTGCATGTGAGTGTGCTCGTGGCCCTGCGACAGACTGGCGACCTGTCCAGGATGTCCCCTGCCTTCGCCCCTGAGTGGCCGGGATAGGCTCCAGCAACCCCGTGACCCCCAAAAGGGTCAAAACAGGTTTAGAAGATGAATGAATGGATGTGTGAACAGTCAAACAGAAGTGGTGTGACTGAAGTTTGACGGACAGAAAGCAGACGGCGGGCATGAAGTGACAGATTGTTGCAGCTCTAAAACATTTATTTGACATAGTAAAGTCAGCTGAGGACAGAAAAGCAGAATTGATTTCTATTGAGACACAACTTTGAAGGCAGTGCTTAAACTAGGAAACAACGGGGCGGAGTCAGGGAGTGGACTATGTACAAATTAATACTTTTATCAGAGAAGTGGAGAAACTGGAGAATGGTGGAGAAATGAATCTCAGATAAGGTACAGCGTTTCAAGAGGGAAACAGCTTTGACTCCTTGGTCTCTGCGGCAGAAACAGCTCAAAGCTTTTTGGACTGAAACAGTGAAGACAGAGGAGGTCCACCGTCACGGTTTGTGGATCGGCCGGTGACTCAAGAGGATCCGTTTGTTTATATGCAGCAGCCTGACTCTGTTTTTCTGTGGTCAGGTCTACCATGTCACAGGTCTGCTACTGCAACACGACAGATATTAGTCGTTTTCTGAACCTCAGATTTCTCCAGCAGACACTTTAAATGAGACAAGGAAGCAAGTAGGAGAAGGGAAAACATGTTCTAAATGTGTAACGTCTTCTTTGCAACAGGCTAAAGTGCATTGTTAGATTCTGTACAGTGGAGGAGGGAGTTTGTCACCAAACCATCACACGGTTCACTAGACAAGAAAAACCACAGCAGGTCCACTCAGAAGAACAGCACACAGGAAAGGCCGCGGACACAGCGCTCCAGTCTCCCCTCTGATCGACCCGGGTTTTTTTTTGGCTGCAGGATGTCTTTCCGTCTTTGGACGATGTCCAGACATCTCTGAGAGCCTCTCTGCGGTTTCAACTCCGTCTGTTCAGGCAAATCTAAAAGCACTTAAATACACCAACTGTGCATCAAACTACGTAGATGTCACCAAACGGAAGCTTGTTCTCTGGTCGTTGGAAGGAAAGATGCATTTTCACGAGGGGAGGGCAGAGAGAAGCTCCACACGGACAGGTGAGTCTTCAGTCTCACTCAGGTAGAAGAAGAGGAGGAGCAGGTGAGAGGTCAGAGAGGTCAAGAGTTCACACCGGGGGGGTACCTGAGCTGGGTTGGCGGTCCGAGGGCCGGGACGTGCACGGCAGAGCCGAGGGGGTTATGTAGTGCAGGTTCGGGCTGTTAATGTCGCCCTCCCCCACCAGAGTCAGATCAGACATGGCGTCCTCCTCCGGCATTTGAACCGTGTCCTGGTGCCGGGTGGGCTGGGTGGGGCGGATGGGGGAGTCGGTGGTGGGGAACGAAGGGGGCGGCCTGGTTTTTCTGTCCCTGTCGGGGCCAATGCCAGAGTCCAGGCTCTGGGAGTGATGGCTCGCGCTCAGCAGGTGGGCGCCACCCAGAAGGCCTCGCTCGCCGCCGCCGCCGTTCGGCTTGTTACCTCGACGACCGTTGCCGTGGAAGCCGCCGTTCTGGGGGTGGCGTGAGTTTGGGGTGGAGGAGCTGAAGTCGGGAGGCGCGGGCGACAGGCGCAGGAAGTCCGGCAGCTGCAGGTGGCTTTCGTTCAGCAGGCCTCGCTGGTCGTCGTTTCGGTTGCTCTGAGCTTTGGATATGAGGTCGAAGAACTCTGCGGACGCACACAGCACGGCCGGGACACACAAATGCATGAACAAGGGCAAGCACACACCAGTAAAGACAAAATCACTACAAATCTTGATATGAATGTAGAAAACATGCAGCATTGAGTATTAATCAAACAGGAAGGGTTCATTCCGGACAAGCAGAGGTGACACGTAGCTTCGAATGCAGTCGGTGTGTCTGCAGTCCTGCAGACGGCCTCCCAGGTTAGTCTGATCACAGCAACACAAACATGACACAGGCAGGTCGTTCAGTCGTTACCTTCGGCTTCGTCTATGTTAATCTTTTTCTGCTTTCTTTTCTCCGGAGCCTTATGCAGAGGCACAGAGTGGTTGGGGAAGGGCTGGCGGCTCGACTCAATGCCGGGCGAAGCCTTGCCGTTTTCCCCATGTGGGTGAGCAGGATCAGCTTTCCTTGGTGACCTGTCGTCCCCCTGGGGGCCACAAGGAGATTGTAGCGGGCCGTTAGAGCCCTGACATG
This sequence comes from Oryzias sinensis, assembly GCA_037389245.1. Classification (NCBI taxonomy): domain Eukaryota; kingdom Metazoa; phylum Chordata; class Actinopteri; order Beloniformes; family Adrianichthyidae; genus Oryzias; species Oryzias sinensis. The sequence goes on from CM074490.1 coordinate 2,757,354, forward strand.
CAGGCACGGGGAACAGTGACAACAGCGGGAGCCGGCGCTGCTGATGGGGAGAAGGTTGACACGTTTGACCATGGGGACCTGGTCTGCAGTCACAGCAGAGGAACTAAGGACTCAGTGGAACACGTAGATGTTTGAAGACAGATGGGATGTTCCATTCAGACAGCCATGATGTCCACTTTGTGTGCTAACACAAAGGCGCACACACAACATCAGAGAAGGTGACTGCTCCAAGCAGACCTGAAACAGAGCCCGCTAGACCACTACTGAAGGCAAAATCCCCACACAAGCACTATCAGCTCTACGGAGGAGACGCCCAGCCGCGGCCCGTCAGATCCACCACCCTGCTCTCTTCGTCGTCTGGTTTTTCTGCTAGTGAATCCGGAACCACCTGATCCGTCTATCCGCTGGGAGAAGGGATGGTAGATCTCAGGGGCCGGGGGGGTCGGACAGCCCTGCTCTACAGACACCCCCCACAGGCCTACAGAGAAGCTCAGGAAGTCCTAAAGCCCAGCCCGCTCCACGACCGAAAGAGTCTTCAGGAAGGAGAGGAAAGCAGCAAACCAGAGAGAGACAGATGTGTGGGACACCAAACAGGCACGTGTGACTGAAGGACAGCAGGAGAGACACTTAGTAGCGTGGCATCATGAACCAGACAGCGAGACACTGGTGGGTTATGGAACATTCCAGAGCGGAAGAAAAAACTGCCAGAAGGAGATGGAGGAGTCTTACTGGTGCCGACTGGTTTCTGCCTGCAGAGGCTGGGAGGAGGCTCCTGGGGGAGACGGCTTTCTGCTTGTCTGCTACTAAAAAAAGAAGAGAAACAGATGCAACATTTGGAATAAGGACCAACCTGCAGAGTAAACGCTGTTTGTCGGAGTTCTGCTGGAGCCAACAGTTCCAGGCCTGCACCATAAATCGAGTTTTTATGGCGACATCAGCAACACGCGGCAAAAACTCTGATAAATGCTTACCTTGAATGTGCTAAAACAATCTTATGGCAGCTTGAAGCATTTAACCAATCAAAAAAATCCTTTTATGGATTTGACCAATCGGATGGAGCTCTTTCATGTTAGATGTTTGCCTGTTTGGGATTTTTAAACCGCTGCAGTGAAATGGAAATGATGTATTTAGTTGTTTGGCTATCTGTTCATTTACCGCAAGTTAAATCATCATCGCAATTTTGATCACTAATATCGCGACTTATCTGTTACGGAGTTTGTGGACTGAAGGACTCGTCCAGAAAGCCTTTGCTTCATTTCAGAGCATCTGTTCCCATCAAAGGCTGTAAATATTAGCGCTGATGCTTATCTCAGTTGGAAACTGAACAGTGAGTCACAGAACCGAATGGAGGGGAAAGACAATCTCTGCTGCAAAACACCAAATGTACTTCATATTTATCATTGTATTACATTAGACCAGGCTTAGTAGAAGTCATCTAATGACTTTTCTCCAGAATCGCTTATTGGTAAAAAAAAAAAAAAAAAAAAAAAAGATTTTCCTGAATTTTTATCAATATAAACAATTTTCTATTTGGCCTTTTATTGAATGATTTCATGCATTACTTTATTGTGTTTGTGTGTGTGTGAATGGGAGGGGTTGTTGGCCCTGTGTGGGTTTTACGTATGTGTATATAAATACTTTTGTGTGTAATGTCATGCTTTGGGCTTTAAAATGCGATTATATTAGTTGGAAGAGTTGCTATACAAACCAAAGTTTGGTTTGTTTGGATTTGAAAACCACGACCCAAACACCAAGGTGTGGTTTTCAAAAGTGAATTGTTGCGTATACTAGGACTGCATGATATGAGGAAAACTGGCGAATTGTGATATTAGTGATCAATATTGCAATGACGATAAAACTGAAAAAATAGCACAACTACTAAAGTCATCATTTTCATTTCACTGCAACTGTTAATTGAAATAAGAGTCAACACACCGTCAGTTCCACTCCAAATGGCCCTCGTCTACTTAGGGGGGGGAACATCTAACAAAGGGCTCCATCCGATTGGTCAATGATGTAAAGGAGTCCAGCCCATTGGCCAAATCCACAAAGGGATTTTTTTTGATTGGTTAAATACTTCAAGCTGCCATAAGCTTGTTTTGGCACATTCAAGGTTACCATTTGTCGCAATTTTCACCGTCTTTTGCGATATGGATATTGCACCGCTTGATATTGCGATGACGATAAATTTGAGATTTATTGCGCAGGCCTAGCATATACTTATATAGCGATTAGCCGCCATCTTTAAGGCCCAAAGCGCTTTACAGTCGCCCACTCACACAGACACCCAGGAGTTCACACACCGCTGCCAAACACTGGCGCCACACATGGGTGGGGGCAAGGCAGGAACTGAACCTGCAATCTCCCGATCAGAGGAGATCCCCTAGTAAATATGATGTACACAGATTTGTAATAGGTCAGCTTTCAGCCCCTGTGGGCCCTCCAAAAGCGGGCCTATTACTGAGACAAAACCACAACCGCTGTCATGGGAAGACACCAAATGAGGCCATTTCTTTAAATGCCAAAGATTGGATGTTCCTGTGTCCACCAGTTCAGCGCAGCATTTAAAAATATCAAGACATAAAGGTCATAAAGGTGAAAAAAGCATCAACTCTGTGGAGCAAAGAGGCGGAGCCAAAGTGTAAGTACGTCTGTTTCTTTTACATTGAAGAGAAAGGGAACACTCAAAACATGTTCATTCTTTTATTGCGCAGTACTGCTAACAGTTTCTAGATGTAGAAGTTGGGCCTAAACTCATGCCAGGTTCTAACCTTGGGGGTTCACCCGGCAGTTTATCTGCTTTTGTCATGTCCTGTCATAAACGGTGAATGTTAATATAGATGTGGATGCAAGGACTTTTTAAGACAATTTAAGGTCATTTAAAATCTAATTGAAGAAAATAAACATCGTTTCTACGTAAGCAAACAAGCTCAACAAAATACTGATCATACACTACCTTTGTTGTTCTGTGTGTTCATTAATAGCATCATCAGAAAATTCAAACTGATGTGTCATTTTGCAGCCTTAGTCACGAATCACAATTCATTTTTATATTTATCATAACTTTCTGATAAGCAGTGAGCAACAACAGTCTTTGAACTGCCAACAAGTCTCTGTACATTATTTGTTGGTAAAAGAACAACTTCTAAATCTGGGATGACCCCCACAAGGGCTAAAAATGTCCTCCGTGGCGTCATTTAGCGTGCACGATCTGCAGCTCGTCACAGGCCTCGCCACCCAGATCACCTCTAACCCCGCTGTTAGCATGTTCGAGGCACTTTTCCTAACAACAAAGGTGGCATTGAGTGTGGTGGAGGAAGGAGTGGAGGAGGAAGACACTGGTGGATTTCATGAGGATTTCCACTGACTGGTTCCAACCATCATTAGTCATCCCTGTTTCCCAGCCGTTTCTCCAAGAGTTTCCACTTTCCCCTTTTGTCTGCACCAATGGGAAAGAGCTAACTAGCCGAGCCGTCTCACCTTTTCCAACAGCATTTTCTGCAACATCCAGAACCACTCGAAGTCCATCCAGGTTAGAAATGGGCAGACCCAGATCCAAGGGTTCCGACTCGCCGCTCTGCACCGACACACACAAACACGGAGCGGTTAGGAGATGACAGCCGCGGCCGGCGCCGCCGCCACTCGTGTCTGTCTGCAGCTGAGCAGGCCTTACAATCCGGGCCACCAAGCCGGACAGGTGCAGGCCGTACTTGGCCACCACGGGCCTGAGGACCTCCGTCACCGGCTTTGTTGGCTTGGCTTTTAGGCCCACAGAGCGATTGATGGGGACCAGGTCAAGTCTGCGCAGGAAGAGAATGTCGTTAATCCTGGTCTTAGTCTGCAGCATCCGCTGAGTTTCCAATCTAATTTTGACATTCCAACAGAGCGAGAACAGAGTTGATCCTAAATCCAGTACCTGAACAGGGTCCGTTTTTCCAATCTCAGGTCTCTTGAACAGAGTGTCATGCAGTCTTGATCCAAAACTAGTGGCTAAGAAAGAGAAATGAGTCTCATTTCCCGTAGCATGCTGGGGCTTTGCACATGCAGATGTGTTCACCGCTTGTACCTTCTCCCCTCCCACCAGGAAGAGGTCCACAGCTGCCAGGCTGATGCACAGCTTCTCGCAGAGCCCCTGCAGCAGGTCCCTGATGGACACCCCGGCCCGGAGCGGCACGGAGCAACAGGAGCCATCCGGCAGGCTTATGCTACACTGCCTCAAGGGGGCGCTGCTTCCCCCCTGCTCTGATGTTCCACCACCCTGCAGAACAAAGATGGGTGGGGTCAGAAAGACAGGAAATGACCTCCCACCAGTCGTCTCCTCAGCTCAACCCGGGAGGGATCATCAGAAAACAAAGGCAGGACTCGAACCCGTCGCTCCCATCCCGACAGGACAGCCCGCTACTTCCCGTTCTTTTAACAAGCATCAGCAAATACAAACATGTCTTCCGGAAAATGGTGTTTTCTGTGCCTTTATCGTGTTTTTGTGGCGTTTTTCTGATGACGGACGACACATATGAAGAAAGTTCAGCTTTTCTGAGTATTTATTTACTCAACCTGTTGTCTACCAAGAGAAAAAAAAGGCTGCTGGGAAAAGTCTGCAGCGGTGACGGAGATGCTATCGCCGGAGGGCAACGAGCTTTCAACAACGGGTGGGGGAAGAGGGGCGGGGTTTCTCCGTCCCAATGGGATTCTGATGAATTTCTGATGATCTCCTGCCGCGCTGCAAAAACTGACCTTTTGGCTAAAAACGGCATCGTCATAATTAAAAGACCGCTGGGAACTCTTTGAATATAGATCCGAAAATGATCAAAGAGGAATTTCAAGTCGTCTATTTGGACATTTTAGCCAGGAAAATGTGTTCCCAACCAGAGACAGGAAGCATTTCTCCCCTTTAAAGTCACTTCCTGCTTCTGTGTTTACACATATTTTTACATTTTAGACATTTATATTTGCTTTCTGATTCCATCTCCTTCATACTCATGCAGATACCTTTTCTCACATAATATATCCACTTCCCCTTTTGTTTTCCTTTTCTCTCAAGTTCATTTCATTTATTTATTAGGTTATTTATAATTTAGTGTATGCAAATTGTTCATAAACCATCTCAAATAGGTTTTTCACTGAACATTTTAGTTTTGAATCAATAGTAAATAAAGATCCAGACCCTAAAATCTCCTCAACGAGCCTCAGTGACGGCTGATAAGCGACATGCAGACGTGGTTTCTTCAGTTTTACTCCTAAAATCTAAAGCCTGCTTGGAGAACCGGCGCATGATCCTGAAAGCTCCGACCCGGACTGACCTCGTTCTTCCCTGAAGCCGACGTTCCCAGTTCCAGACTGGCCCCCGACGACAGCGAGCCCTGAGACTCGCGGCGGCCGTTGCTGCCGGGGAAATCTGGAACGCCGAGGAAGGGCAAAGTTTGAAACTTTTCTATGAAAACCAGAGCAGACTCTGTCTTCAGAAGACAAAGGGAAGGAGGAAGGACTGACTGTAGTTGAAGTCCGCCAGCTCTCTTTTCTTGGGGCCCTTTCCGAAGCTCCTGTTGCGGGACCATGAAAAAAACATGCCTCTCCTGCGGTCTCCGCAGTCCTCCCTGCTGTCTTCGTTCAACGACCGACCGGATTTGCTCTTGGGTTTGTCCTCCTGTGGGACACGCAGAGTTCAAACCTGAGGGAACCTCGTGAAAGTCCAGCCCCCAAACCTCCGGGCCGTGCTCGACCTTCTTGGGCGTGGAGAGGTTGGAGCGGTCGGAGCCGGTGGTGCTGTGCTTGGAGGTGGGGCTGCTGGGGACGTGATACGGATCGGGGAGCGGCCTGCCCTCCACCTCCGCCACCATGCACTCCTGGTACAGCAGGGACTTCAGGAAGCGGGTGTAGCTGTCGAACTTCATCAGGTTGAAAATCTAAAGAGACGACAAGCGAGGAAAAGATCTGAGGAGAACGGAAGGGTGGTTCAGGCAGACGTCAAGACAGGAGTCGACTAAAATGTGTCTGACAGGTGGATGTTCGCTGATGGAACATGCAGGAATGAGTCGTGTTTTCCATCAGAGATGATCCACCAGACAGAAATCCGACATTCATCCAGACGGTGGTGCGGCAGAACAGATCTGAGGCACCAAAAGGAAACTCCCTTCCATCTTCTGCTCCTCTGTACTTTCCTTCTCCTTGTTGGAACAGTTAAAGAGTCAGGACGACCTTTTTTCTGATTTGTACTGGTATTGAAGCTGTGAATAAATGGTTTCAAAATAGTGTTTTAGTGGGCTGGATAAGCCTAAAATGAGGTTAAAAAAAAGGTAATTGCTTTATAGTTTTCAAAATCAACATTACCAAATATAAAAACTTACTGATAAAGCTCAAAACGAGAAGCTGTTAACTACTGTTAGGGTCACCAGCTTTATCTTTATCAGCAAAACGTTATCATCTTGTTGTCTGCAGCCAGATGCACATCGTGTCTGAGAAACTTTTGCTGGCCTGGGAGTTCTGGACATGAGCTTCCTGTGACAAACACATCCCCGCCTGATCTTCATTTACCTTTAAAGTCTACCATGCTGGAACAGAATGAGTTTGTGAGAACCGTTGGTCCGGCAGCAACGGGACAACAGGTTTTGAAAAGGACACGTGTGTGCGTGTGTTCGATGGGGAAGTGAGGACATCCATCCCGCCTCGTGACTCTCTGTTCACATCCCTGAATGCGATAAGGAGCAGAGAAGAACCGACCTTCTGTTTTATGGACCGGAGGTCCTGCTGATGCCCGCCTTGATTCTGTTTTTAAGGAGTGATGCTGAAACTGTCCTTCAGCCGCTTTCAGCAGCCCTGACTCTCCCGCCTGTGTGGGAGTTGGGGGAGTCGTACCTGCAGTTGCTGCTCCTTGAACATGTCGGGCTTTGGCGCATTGAGGATGTCATCTGCAAGCTGCGCCTGGCTGTCGATGTTGACCGGCGTGGTGGCCTTGCTGGACAGGAAGCTGTTGTAGATCTCTCTGGCCCGCTGAGTGAGCTGTTGGAGAATTGCAGTGCAGAATTGAGAGACCCTTACACGGTCCTAAAGGCCGTGCCACACGGCCGCCACGCACAATCTGCACAGGTAAAAACTGGTCATGCGTGAAGTGAGAAAAGCTGTGGTCTTCAAGTGTACAGGCGTATCACGAATTGATTCAAATTAAATTGAGTTTGCAGTTGAATGGATTCAACTGCAAAATGGAGGGGGGGTGTGTGTGTCTCCACAGCTGGGGAAATCTGCAAGAAGGGCCCGCCGGAGTCCAGAGTCACGACCGGGAGCCCCCCCCCACTCGGTACAGGCTGCTGGAGGCTGAAAAATCGTCCGATTTACTTACCTGTCTCACAATACGGCAAACATGCATTAACCGTGTGTGATTATTGTGGTGTTTTTATGCAATTCCTTAGTGATTCCAGCATCCATTATGTAACTTGAACCTGATATGTGCGACATTTGCACAATTTAAAGTTATACATCGGTGGTTAATGTGTGCAAAGTCCATTAGACATACGTGTAGCAGTTGTGGAAAGCCATAAAATTTGCATATGCCTATAGCAAAAGTCACGCACAATCACGAAAGATTCACGTAATAAATGCGTATAAATATAATTCTAAACCAACCAAAGACTTTGACGAACGCCCTAAAGATCACACTCCAAAACCCCAAATCATGATCATCTTTTAAATCTAAAATCTTTTGTGTGTTATGAATTACTTATGAATTCATCAACATTTATTTATTTTTTTATCACCTGTTCACCCGCTCGTTAACATGCAATTCTCATCAGCCAATCACAGGGCTGCGATTCGATGCATTTATGTGGACTTGGTCCAGACCAATGAGTTCCATCGCTAGAGGAGACGTCACCTGGTTCCTCATGGGAGGAGAGCACCGCCATCTTGGTGAGGTCCAGTCTCTGCTGCAGTGCAGCATGTGAACACATTTTTTTTGCAAAATACCAGTTTATTTTGCGGGTTTCAACTGTCAAAATCGGAGAAATGAGTCCACGAAGGAGGAAGTCATAAAATTTCACAGGTAAGTACTATCATTTTTTTCTTTTAAGGCTGCAGGGGCTTCATTAATAGAACACATGTTGACATGCATGACGCTGCAGGCCTATTATCAACATGCTGCATGATGTACGTATAATTTGCTGTTGACATAAATGTAAACTGGCTGCATGGTGGCGCAGTGGTTAGCGCTCTTGCCTCACAGCAAGAAGGCCTCCTGTTCAAGTCCCGCTGGGGGATGTGAAAAACTACATCAACGGGGGACCTTTCTGTGTGGAGTTTGCATGTTCTCCCCATGCATGCGTGGGTTTTCTCCGGGGTCCCCGGGTTCCTCCCACCATCCAAAAACATGCTTCATAGGTTAATTGGCCAATCTAAATTGTCCCTAGGTGTGAATGTGAGAGTGAATGGGTGTGTGTTCATGGTTCATTAAAAAATGAATTTACCGTAAATGCTTTTTTTTGTCAATAATTGATCCGACACAATGCATTGTGGTCTATATTCGCCAATCTGGTGAGCATTGATGCACACTGCTTTTACGGAGAGACTTCTGGGAAATTTCTAGGGCACTGGATATCGGAAATGTAGATTCAGACAGCATAGAAAATGGCAAACACACTACAGAGTGCACTAAGTAGTGAGTAGGGAAGGATTCGGACACAACCTAAAACCAGTTGCAGCAGAAATCCGTTGGGGTGAGTTCTTCAGATGTGGGGTCTAAAAGAGGAGCACAGCTTTAGCTAAAGTCAGAAGGTGGAAAGGGATAGGTCAAGGTGTTTCTTTCTACAACTAAACATGGCAGTGGGTCAAGGAGGGTTCAATAAACAACTTTTTGGCTTTTGTCTTGTGTTTGTTACCTGTTTGGCGTCATTCTCAGGTAAGTGGCTGAAGAACTCACAGGCCTGCCAGAAGAGAATGTTCTCCTCACTGAACTCCTTCTTTAGAAACTCCTGCAGACAGAGATCAAACGTGGATTAGAAATGTACCCAAACCAAAACATTTAAAATCTTTTGGTAAATTGCCTTTTGGTCTGAAGGGGGCGCTGTTAGCAAAGAATCGGTAAAGAGAGAAAAAATCTATTTTTTATTTTGTTTAGGAGGCTATTTTTTCCCACTGATAGCCTCCTAATCACTGAGAAAACGAGTTCTAGTTCCTTTTTTTAGTGTGATTGAATCAGTTTGCAGTGATAGAGGTTTGCTGCCCAGCGTCTGTCCGTCTGTCCATCCGTCCGTGTGACGTACCGAGAAGTAGCGGATTCCCACGGGGTCCTGCAGCAGCCTCTCGAAGCAGACGGCCCAGCTGGCCACCCTCCTCTCCGTGTGGCGCCGGTGACTCTGCACGCTGGGGAGGCTGGTGTTGCTGTTGAGGCTGTCGCTGCTGCAGCCCTGCAGCTCCGCGCTGTTCAGCTCTGTTCACACATTAGACACTTTTTTATTTTCACCTAAACAATGCACACAGGTCAACACATCAACACAAACATGGCTTCCAATTTTGGGTTAAAAAAGTTGTTTAAATGGGTCAGAATCCATTTTTCTCTCTGCAGTTAAGCAACCGGAGGAGTCAGAAGAGATTTGGGATCCCAAACACCCCTGCAAGCAATTAACACGTCCTCCTCCTCTTCCTCCTCTTCCTCTTCCTCGTTTTGCTTTGACTATGTGACAAAAGGAAAAAAATTCACATTTTGCTTTTTATTTTAGGTCTTTTTTTAAATCCCAAATGTATATCAAAGCCACAAGCAGCTACTTGCCCCCTCCCTCATTTTTAGAAGAATCAGTAGAAGTAACATTTTGATACCCACACCTGCATGTCTAACGTGTTCATATTGTACGTCGTATCGTTTCGTTATGCTTGAGCCGGCGAGTCATGTATCTCAGTGTCACAATGTTATGGTAACGCCGTTTTTGCAGGTCGCCACTCTCACGCTATTTAAAATCTACAACTTCTAAGACTGACTATTTTTTTCCACAAATAGCTTCCCATCGATGCTCAAGGCGTTATAAGGGTAACATTGAAATCTCTAGGAAGAGTTTTAAATTGGTAGAAGGTTCTAACGGCCGTGTCACACAGCCACTACGTAGGTTTGGAGGGAAATGTCAGTCTATGGTGATCCATGCGTGATCTACGTCAATCATGCGTGTTTCTTGCGTTCGTCAATCGTCGATGTGCTCAGATGTCCGTCGAAGGTTTTTGGTCTTTACGTGAATTCAGTTTTGATCTGTTCAGAATTTTTGGTCGGATGAGAATTATGCAGTTTAGGCGAATAATTACATACATCTCACTCAGTTATGCGCGTATTTTGCAAGATGCATACACAAATTTGTCTCTTTCCACGACCGTTCCATCTAACCTTATTTCCATGCATGAACCACTATATAACTTTTATATCATGTATATGGCGCACATATCACGTTGAAATTACGTAGTTGAAGCACAACTCTCTAATAAATCGCATATAAACAGCACAATAATCAGACTAGACCCGGGCGCAGAGCAGCAGTGTAAAACGCTCCTCTGAGCCTCCCTTAGGGTTAGTGCCGGTGCAAAACCCATGCAGGGAAAGTCAAGCAGGTCCTAGCGTTAGCTTATGTACTGAAAGACAAATGAAAGGAGCGCGTCATAGAAACCTTAAAGTGACAGACAGTAGTTCTCACAAGCAGAATTATGATGTAATTAAATGTGGTTTATTAAACATTCGATCCATTCCCTCCAAGTCCCTCTTAGTCAATGAGTTAATCATTGATAACAACCTTAGTCTTTTAGCCTTAACAGAAACCTGGCTCCAACAGGATGACTATGTTAGATTGAATGAAGCAACCCCCCCAACTTATGCTAACTATCAGAAATCCAGGATTTGTTGACGTTGATGACCCCAGTGACTGTCTAGGAAAGGCTTTTGCAGCTTTATTAGATGATGTTGGTTTCACCCAAAGTGTGAATGAACCCACTCACTGTCATAAGCACACCCTGGATCTTGTTCTAACCCATGGGATAGAGATCAGCCAGCTAAGTGTCCTTCCTCTTAACCCCATCATTTCTGATCACTTTATGATTGTCTTCCAGTTTACTCTGGAACATCCTTCTGCCCCAGTGAATAAGAAACAGCTTAGAAGAACCTTAACTGACCGTTCTGTGTCTGAGTTTAAACACACAGTTCAGCCAGTACTTAGTGATATTCTGAGAAACTACTCTGAGTCCAGCTCCCATAGTATCAGTCCTAGAATAAATGACCACTTTGTTAATGATGCCTTCCAAGCCCTCAGGAGTACACTCCATGTTGTTGCCCCCCTTGAAACCTAAGTTCGTCAGACAAAACCGAGTAGCACCGTGGTTTAACGCTGAAACTCGTTCTCTTAAACAAGAAACCCGTAAGTTGGAAAGAGAATGGCGCCGCTCCGGTTCAGAGCAGTCTCTGAATATCTGGAAACATAGCCTATTAAATTATAAAAAAAGCTCTGCGTAGAGCTAGGAGCCAGTACTATTCAACTTTAATATCAGAGAATGGAAACAATCCAAGATTTCTTTTTAGCACTATTGCTAGATTAACTCGAAGTCAGAGCTCAGTAGAACCACATGTTCCTGTTTCTCTCAGCTCTGATGATTTTCTTACATTTTGCAGTGTGACACGGCCTTTAGAACCCTCTACCAATTAAAAAAAAATCCCTTTTTTTAAGTGATTGGAACTATAATAAACACATAAAACACATTTATCTTTGCTGATAATTTACTTTTTCTGCTAGTCCTGTGTTCAGACTTCAAGGGCTTCTGGGAGAAACCTTTTATTACTGTTCTCCTTCACTCTCTCTACTGAGTTTCACTTACTCTTACCGAGTTCTACTTATTCATTTCCATTGTATTCATTTCCATTTAAAGCTGTGTGCGTTCTTGAGTGCGCGACACGGCGGCCCGCCGGAGGATTTTGTGTTGGGGGGGTTTATTTACTGTTCTCCTTCACTCTGTAACACCAAACATGAACGCGTGCTCTTAGACATGAATATCATGAATATCACTTCATGTTTTGTTTGTTTGTGCAGCGCAACGTTACGTGTCTGTATAAATATAGGCGGAGCCTCCTGCCCCGCGTTCTTCATGGGTGTCAGGCTTCATGGCTACCAGAAAGGTGACAAAGTGTCTGTAGTCTGTTTATTACTGGGCAATAAATAATATTCTGAGAACATGTCTGTACCAGAGAGCACAGATGAAGCCTCACATGCAGCTAGAGAGCGGTCCACTGTAGAAGAATCAACACTCACAGAGAGCCGGCGTGTTTGTTGGTGCGAGTCTGTGTATACTGAGAGCTAGATCTTTTTTTGTATTGTTTCTCATATACTTTTTTTAAACATCTGATACAGCGGACCCTCTTGGAGGGACGAGATATTGCAGGGGCTTATCCTGTTTAAATGTTTCAATTAGAAAAAAAAATCTATTTTTTTACGTCTGGACAAAAACTCACCCCCAACACACTGCTTCCTCCTACACATGCAGCGCTGACACACACACACACACGCACACGCACACACGCACGCACACACACACACACACAGTCATTCTACAACACCTATATAGTTAGTTCATTAGTTAGATAGGTAGTAGTTAGTTGTTACTGTTATTTGTTAATAAAGAATACTGCGTTGTAATTGTATTCATTTGCGACGCGGCCATGGTGATCAAAAACCCACACTGTCACAGATCTATATGCTACCTTTAGGAAACATAATCAGGAAACAAAGCATTAATTTTCACTGTTATGCAGATGATATGCAGTTGTATTTATCTATTAAACCTGACCAGAATGACAATATAGAGAAACTGAACGCCTGCATCAGTGACATCAAGACCTGGATGACAATTAATGACCTCCTCTTGAACCCAGAAAAAACTGAGGTCATTATACTTGTTCCTAAAAACCTCAGAGATGCTCTGTCTGCTCAGATAGTCTCCCTGGATGGCATAAGTATAGCCCCCAATTCCACAGTTAGAAACCTTGGGGTTTTATTTGACCAGGATTTATCATTTAAGGCTCACATATCTCAGGCGTGTAGAACTGCCTTCTTTCATCTGCGGAATATTGCTAAGATCAGAAATCTACTTTCTAAGAGTGATGCTGAAAAACTCATCCATGCATTTGTTACGTCGAGACTGGATTACTGTAACTCCTTGTTAGCAGCGTGTCCTAAGAGTTCCTTAAGAAGTCTCCAGCTTGTTCAGAACGCAGCAGCTAGATTGTTAGCAGGAACTAGCAGAAGAGATCACATCACTCCTGTGTTAGTTTCACTTCACTGGATCCCAGTTGATGCAGACGGACTTAACAGCTTTGTTTGAGGGGAAGGGAGGATGCTTTGCTACGTGTGCGCTATGTGTGGGAGACTTCTGACTGCGACCCGTCCCGCAGCTCTAAGTGAACGAGTTACCGAACTCAGGAGAACCGGGTCTCCCGGTAAACCGTGTGTCCGGGCAGAGCTCGGACCGCCAACTCACACAACGGCTTTGACGGTGTAAACTTCAAAGCAGAAATGTGGCTCAGTCCTTACAAACCGTTCAAACAATCACGTGGATTTGTGTTTCCAGTCGTATCCCGACAAAATAAAGGCTGATGTTATTCCAACATATTTACGTGCAGCCAAGATGCAGATTGCAGCTTTTCCCGCATGGATTTATGATCATCCAAAGCTAATGTTATTGGCCTAATCCTAACCCTCCTTCCGGGTCTGTCCAACCAAGAATAAAGCACTGGCCGCAGATATATATAGAAAATATAGGCGAACAGGCACTTAATAATAATCATAACAATAAAAGAACGTTTAGAAGATCATCTCGCTTTATGCCGCAGATTTCTTTGTTTACAACGCAACTCACTATTTCTTCTTCTACGGCCGTTTCCAGTATTTTACATAGTTCTCCTGTTCATAGGCTCCGTTCTTCAACAGAAAAAGCACTGACCACACAGATTAAAAATAAAATGATGAGCGAACAGGCGCTTCATAATAACCGTAACAATAATAAAAGCACATTTAGGAGATCATCTCGTATATTACCGAGCTGACGTATCTATGCATGTAGCCGCTCAGCGCAACTCATTTCCTCTTCCGGTATTTCAAACCCTACTGCGCATGTGCGAATGATTTATTCCGACCGAAAGTGTGACCCCGTGTGAACATTTGTTTTAATCTGAAAAATCAAGATATTTTGCACATGTAACCACGGCTTATGGTTTCGACTCACAGCGTGGCGGGGGGCGTGGCATCACGATGGTGTCTCTCCATCGTGAGGTCAGTCAGCCGACACGATGGACGATGGTGTCCATCGTCACAACCCTACCCCGAGGTTTCTTCGTTTTTTCCGGATTCCGTTTTTTTGGGGGACGTTTTTCCTTACCGCGAAGGGGGGTCTAAGGGCAGGGATGCCAGTTTAGTTTAGTCTGTTTAGTTAAAGGTTAGTGTTATCCTATTGAATTCTATGTATTCATGATCCTTTTTGACTGCATGTTTACCTTACAATTACCGGTAAAAAGCCCATTGAGACGACTGTTTCGGGCTTTACAAATAAAATAGAATTGAATGTTCTACGTTGGTTTCCTGTTCTTTGCGTGGTTTATTCCTACTTTTTCCGTGGTTTGAATGTGGTTCATTCCTGATACGTCTGTAAAAATTTGACATAAAGACCACAATTTTTCTCACTTTTTCTACGTATGACCAATTTTGATCCGTGGTGGCTGTGTGACACTGCTTTAAAGTGATGTTTTTATTGGAAAATTTAAGATGGCAGTCTCTTTCCGAGGTCAAAGGTCAACAGAGTTTCAGTTTTTGTTCTAAACTTACACTGGAGGCGTGCGTGTGAGATTTGTATTTTCACGTATTGTGTAAAGAGGGGAACAGGGGAGCCGGTTTAGCTCGTGCTGGTTTGCGGCGCCTTCTGTCTGTGAAACCAGGGTTCGAATCCGGGCTGCTCCCTGTTCCCTTCTCTACTTCTGTGCCGGTACCGAGCCCGGTTAAATTGAGAGGGTTGCATCAGGAAGGGCATCCGGTGTAAAACATTGCCAAGTTAACCATGCGACTCGTCCTCGAAAGAGAGGTTGTTTCACTGTGGCGACTCCTGATGGGAGAAAGTGAAAGTAGACGTGTAAAGAGGGGAAAAATCACCAGATTTTACACTTTGCCACGCAATGGCCACCAAGCTGTAAGTCATGTGGCCATCCCATAATAACTTCAAAACTTCTTTTGGAGATCCCAGACAGGTGTGTTTTGGGTTTGTTGGTGGACGTTGAAATATTCTTTTAGCTTCATAAGAGCTTTGGGGCTCATTCATGTTTTTTTAATGGTTTCTCCCACTGTGATGTCATCTTTTTTGGGGGGGGTGAGGCCCAGTAAGTAAGAAGTTTTGCAATAATCGGGTCCTTGCGGTCCAGGATGGCTACCGGAAATCAAATAAAAAAATAAAAACTATAAATAAAGCACAAGCTAGATTTAAGATGTTTTCTTCTCTATGTTGCAAAACAAGATTTTTGAGTGATTTTTATATGACTAAGATGGAAAGAACTGCTTCAGCTCTAACAACCATAAACAGACCATCTAATTGACAGGAAGCACGCAAAACCATTTTTTATGGCAAAGCTGCAACACTAAATGAAGGCGAATGGGATTTCAATTCAACAGCGCCGTGTCCTGGCGTGACCCCTACTGCTAACTGATCCTCTCGCTTATGCAAGACGGCCTGGTTGGCCTTCGCGCGGATCCTCGTGCATGCTGGGAGCTGCCTGTGGTCACCGAACGGCTCCACTCCACGAGGGCGCCGTGGCGGCGGCGGCAAAGACGGAGATTCGGTTCCACTGGGCCCAGGACTTGAAGCAGCAAAGCTTTGGTCGACAGCTGTCCCACCACAGCCTCCAAAGGGACCCTGCAGCTGCAAGATGATTGCTTTTGTGTGTTTCTTGAGGCCCTTTTTTCTGCTCTGACCTCATATATACTTTGCATTGTTTAACGTTCAGTGGCTATTTTTACTTTTCAAACCTCTTTATTCTTTACTACAAAGCACTAAAAGGTTCATAAATGCCCATTGAGAGAATATTTTGAGGATACCCCCAGTATATTCAGGGTTTGTCTCTTTTGCAAACCGCTTCCTAATGTGAGGCTGTGATCAGGAGGCAGCCTCACAAAGAACGGCTCAGAATAACCGGGCAGGAGCCCCAGGCTTGATAAACTGAATGTGGGCGGCTCAACTGAGATATAATAAGACACAAAAACGGCCGGGGGGAGGCGACATCGCCGGTCAGGTGGCCCGGGACGACGCAAGTGCTGGAAATGAAGTTCGTAAAAAAAGGTTTCCTGCCTGCAGCGGACATCCCCTTTCACAGAAAACGACTTCCTCGTTATATCAGAGGTACAGCGTTACCCAACACGGGGGGGGTAGCGGACTGCAAACACCAGCAGGGGGGGCTCAAGGGTCACGAGGTTTGACAGGTCGCCCGTCTGTTGCAGGGCCACACTCACTCACATGCACTGTTTTTAGACGGTGGGCGGAAGCCGGTAGAAAACCCACGCAAGCACGAGCAGAACCGGCAAACTCCACACACAGAGGTCACAGCTGGGATTCAAACCTGGACCTTCTCACTGGGGCGGTGACCACTACACCACGGCGCATCACCGATATGTCCTAAACGGAGAAAAGCTGCTTTTTCTCTGACTCTCTTAGCTGTTTAAATAAAATACTGCAGAAAGGAAAACACCAAAAAACGAGACAAAGGAGCCCCGGCCAACATTTCCGTCCCGCAGCCGTCCAGGACTGAAGGACCAGACGCATTTCACAATTCTGCTTTCTTAATGTGGATTAGAGGGAAACCTTCTCCAAAACTCACCAACATCTTTACACCCAGCACATTCATTTTGGGAACAGTGAAGGATATTCGGAAGAGGATTAGGGCCACGGAGGAAGAAAATAAGGAAGGCATAGAAAATTCTGACTTGAGCCATGTGAGCCACTTCCTCCAGCACAGCACTGCTGAGTCTGAGGAGCTGCAGGAGTGGAAACATCAAAAACGACGACTCTACGTGTCTTTTTGGCGGAGGAGGAGGAGGTCATTTCACTAATGGAGGGACAGGAGTTGTGCTGCACGACGTGAGGAAAACTCGCCATATACAACACTAGTGATCAATATTGCGATGATGATATAACTGGCGGTTTAAGAACGAATAGCAAAACAACCAAAAACATTATTTGTATTTCATGGCAAAAGTTTAATTTAAATAAGTGTCAACATAACTTAAATTACAGTCCAGATGACCCTCGTTTACATGAACATCTGACATAGAAAAGCTCCAAAACAAGTAAATAAATAAATAAAAGAGCTCCATCCTGATTGGTCAAATGCATCAATGGATTTATTTGATTGGTTAAATACTTCTAGCTGCCATAAGATGGTTTTAGCACATTTAAAGTAACCATTTATTGCAATTTTCGTCAACTTTTGCAATATGCGTATCGCACAGCTTGATATCGCGATAGCGATAAATATGCGATTTACTGCGCAGGCCTAAACAGAAGGTTAGGGTTAGGGGTTAAAATAAAAAAACAAAAAGCAAAAGCTATCAGACGTTTACACGGATATAAAGTCATTTTTTTAAATGTGCAGAATGCTGCTGGTTTACCAGGGTCAAATATGTTCACCTGAATCACAAATCACAGTTTTACTGATATTTAAGTCGTGGGTTATTTTATTAATCTACGACATCCACGTTTTACCGTCAGAATCGAAGGGCTTTGTCGAGACACCCGTTTATATCAACAACCACCTTATAATCTCTTTTTTTACAGCCTTCAGAAAATACTCTCGACATTTGTCTAACAGATTGTCGTGTTTTGTAACTATACGTGATGCCCACCGATCTTCAACAATAACATTCAGTTTTCAGCTTTCTTGTCACGTGACACCTTCTCTCTTGATTTAAATTGTCTTTCCCCTTTTATTATTATTTTCTTTCTCCCTGGCCCTCATCCTCCTCCGTAGAGAGGCTTCCCAAAAGATGATGACATCACCAGAAAAAAACAAATAAATCGAACCAAAATCTCCCATGGAGCTAAAGAAAAAAAAAAGTATTTCAAAATCCACTAACAAAAGCAAAATCCACCTGGCAGGTATATCAAAAAAAGGAAGTTTTAAAACTATTTTGGGATGGCCACAGGACCTACGTTTTCCCGCAATAAGGGAAAGAGCATTTTCATTTCAGCCATCTTCAGAAAATTTCACGCTTACGCCACCAGGTTATATCTACAACTACAACAGACCTTTCATTGACCTTTGACCTCAGGCAGGGGTTGCAATCTTAAATGTTTTGTTGTTATTTTTTTAAACCTTCAACAAATTTAAACTCCTCCTTATGATCTATCAATTCCTCGAGCATAGCTGGGTAACTACTTTGGAAATAAATTTGGTATTAAAGTTTGTAGCGCTCACAAATGTGACGTTCACCTGTTGCTCACATGGTTTTTATCAGAATAGTGAAAAGGCCAGAGATGAATCCCTGGCTCAAGCTGAGCGAGAAGATGTGACAAACGATATTACTAAAGCAAGAATGTGGACGTCCCTAACAAAACAAAAATAAAAACCTCCGTTGCTAAGGAAATTCAAAACTTTACTTTTGCAGATTCTCCTAAAAATAACATAGATCTGTTTGTCACTCCCAGGTGGCTAAAAACTAAATTGGTTGCTATGGTGAGAAAAAAAGGGCTTTTTTCTAAATGAACTTGTTACATGCAGCTCTGACCAGGGTGGCCGGAGCGGAAGGGGAGAGTGAGGGCGTGGTCTGGTAGCGCACCCCACTCTCTGCAGGAACTGATGCGCACCTGGACAAAAAATAAAATCAGAATCTCATAAAGGGGGGCTACTGCCTGACCAGGACGAGAAGAAGGTGCTAGGCCCAAAAGTCCTCTGACTGCAGCTCCACGTTTACGAACGCAACCTTTTTTACGGTTCAAGCCTCTCAGATTTGGCGTTTTTATTTGTTTTCCACAAGCTTAAATCCATGAAGAGTCTGTGTGCATTCACACTGAAGTAAACCGCACCAGAATTCACTTGCAAGTAAACACATTCTTCTTCCCAAGTGGACCAGAGTCCTCTGGTATCAGAAGTCTAGTGAGCCCTCACAGCTGCAGAACGGTGCAGATCATCAGAACCCTGTTATCGACCGAACCCGGCCTAACCGTGGGAGTCTGGACGCCTGCTTGATCACCGTCGTAAACCGCCGCAGAAATCCAATCTTTGTCCATTACAGCAGCTTGATTTTTCCAAACAGAAGGACGTCAGGCTGACGAAGTGCCTCCTCACCTGGGTACAGCTGGTAGGAGCCTGTGTGGTGCCAGCGGGGCATGTATCGACTTCTGAGAGGCAACCAGGCCCCTCCATCCATAATCCTCCCCCCCCCCGACCCCTGTCAGGGTCCGTCACCAGCTCTAACGCATCGGGTCCAAGCCACAGTCCGGCGAGAGCCCACACGCGGCAGAAACCGCAGAGAGAAACATCAAAACGGAGGGATAGGCTGCTGGTTGTTAGCAACCTGAATGAAAACCTGAGAAACCATGGAGGGAGGGAGTCAGGTCGCGCCGTGCACGAGCACGTGCGTGCGCATTCACACACATCCCCCAGCTCACAACCAGGTAAGTGATACACACACACACAAGTGTCAGGAGAATGAATAATTCAACGAAGAGGGAGGAGGAAACTAAAAAGAACACAAACGCAGTTCAGTAGTGATGTGAGGCATGTTAGAGGACAGCTGCAAATAATGTCTGCAATGGCCGACACACCGTCACCAGAGCCACCAGAGACGGGATCCACCACTGGGGGGCGCTGGAGCAGACCCAGCAGGACAGGAGCAGGTTCGATTCTCAAAAAGCACCACATTCCATTCAAGAGAGATGCATGAAGGACACCTGAGCACGCCGCCTGAGCACGCCGCTTTACAGGGACAGCCGTTTCCTGTTAGGGGGTCTCACCGACTCAATACATGAAAAGACGTGAAGGCCCACGTCACCAATCACATGGCAGCAACTCAATGCATTTATGTGGACACGGTCCTCGATCTGCGGCAGTTCTAACGTCAGAACGAGGAAGAAAGGGGACCGAAGGGACGCTGAACGTGGCGTGGTTGTTGGTGCCAGACGGGCTGGTCTGAGGATCTCAGAAACTGCTGGTCTACTGGGATTTTCAGCCACAACCATCCCTGGGGTTTACAGGGAACCGTCCAAAGGAGAAAATATCCAGTTCTGTTGATGCCAGAGGTCAGAGGTCAGACTGGTTCCAGCTGATGGAAAGACAACAGGAACTCAAAGAACCACTGGTTCCAACCGAGGTCTGCAGAAGAGCATCTCTGAAAGAACAACACGTCCAACCTGGAGGCAGATGGACGACAGCAGCAGAAGACCACACCGGGTACCACTGCTGTCAGCTAAAAACAGGAGCCTGAGGCTACAATTCAATCAGACTCACCAAAACTGGACAAGGGGAAAGATGGAAAAACATTGTCTGGTCTGATGAGTCTCCATTTCTGCTGCCACATTTTTTCAAAGATCTCCTGAGCCTCACTGCTGAGCATCAGCACTGCAGACAAAACCGCCCGGAAATACAATTCCAGCAGCTGCTAGTTTGTGGGACGTTTTTCCGCTACTGGCCAGGGATTGAAACTCCAAAGAAAATGTCCAATCTAGATAGTCTTTAACAGTTACATATTGACGAGAGCCTACACCTCTTTATTCTTTATTATACAGCTAAAAAGGCAATCTAGGCTAGGCGTGTCCAAAGTCCGGCCCCAGTACCCCCAAACCCCCCGACCCTCAGTACTTTCCAAAGATTGTTGATACGATTGCTTGATTATTTTATCAGCCGTTATAAACCTGTGGCAACACTGCTGCAAGACCGTCCTGTGAGATGTCTAAAATGTTCCGCTTTACCGTTACTTCTTCCCTTTCTTCCGGTGGACGGACCCTTGTTTTCTGACAAACCTAAACCAGCTTTCACACCCACAGATAAACTCCTCCAAAGAGCCGGCACCCCTGCAAGCCAGACCACATGGTTCTGAAGAAACCTGATGCGATAAGAACCCTTCCAGTTTTTGTGCCTTATTTGCTGATTGAGGGAATCGTAAAATAACTAGATGTTGGAGGCACCCCCCCCCACCCCTCACCTGGACAACATCACGCCATCCAGGTACGGCAAGACAGAGCATGTGAAGCTCTGGCATCAACACTCTTGGATTCATTGAAACAAATATTACTTCAGTCATGCAGAGCTTCTTGATTTCCTGATAGGAAACATCCTCTGAGGACATTTTATCGCACAGATTTGTGCATCTAGTTCCTGTCAAAGGCTGGACTCCTTTAACAGCACAGATTACAGTTTTGCCTCCATCGAGTCACAGAGAACCTAAATGATGCAACATCTACACCAGCAGTGTTCTCCAACGGAAATGCAGTGTTTTCATCCAAAACGGAAGCTAACACGATGAAGACTCTCCTCACCGTTTTCCCTCCTCTCCGCCACCTCTTTTGTGGACATTTGTGTAAAAGCGCCGTCAACAGACCGCGGTGGTGAACCGGGACAGTTTCAGGACTCGCTGCCTTGGAGCAACACTGCACAACAAAACTCTGCTCCCTCTTCTCGTCCCATACGCCGCAGAGACTCCTCTGAACTGAAAGGCTTTGGCGTGTGAAAGGCCGTCCTGACGTCACAGAAACACCTGGAAGGTGCGGAGCAGGACTGAAGAAATTCATTTTGTACCATCCGTGACCGGCAGCTGCTTTATCGGTGCAGCTGAGTGTTGCAGAGGAGGCGACACTTTTGTGAAAACGGCCGTTTGGAGAGAACGACAGCACACCCACGTGGTAGATCCCTTTGGTTCCACTGAGTGTGGAAGGGAATGTGAGACTGAAGGTAAAGGTGCATGTACTCACCTCCGTCAGAGACTGCAGCAGACTGTGGGGAGAAACAGAAAGACATGGATTAGGATCTCTGCGGCTGACTGGGCCGACACTTTTTTAAAACAGACGCCTTGTCTGCGGAGGGCTGCCTGGACATGCAACCCCCCGGCCCGCCGGTGGCTGCTCCCATCACCATAACAGGGTGGCGCCCACACCTCATTGTCTTCCTCGTGGGCGGACTTGTGTCAACCGGCTGTGCTTGCTCTGCCAGAATACCTCCTCGCACGGGCGGGGCTCTCCCTACCTGAGAGCTGAGAGTATCTCACAGTCCAGCTCTGTTCATGCACCGGCACTTCTCAACAAGCCCCCCCACGTTACGAAAACACAGAAACGAAGCACACTGTAAAAGGTCGCCAGAGGGAAACTAATCAAATCAAATCAAACTATTTGTAGCACTTTTACACTGCGAGCTAATCAAAGTGCTTAGTGTAAAAACATAATCAAAATTCAAAACGAAAGGACAAATATTTTGTTTACAGCCCGCACAATGCACCCCCCCCCCACACACACACACAAACACACACACACACAAACACACACACCATGATAAAATGATGCAATGTAGAAACCAAGCTTTGTGCTGAAGTGGGGAAACGATGTTTTGGGGACATGTCCACAACAGCAACCCCCCACTCAAGTTCACAGAGTACACTACCCCCCCCCCCTCCCAAGATCTAGACAAAGAGTCAGACCCGGGTCATCCCCCTGCAGTGACCGCGTTCACTGAGAAGGGTCAGAAACCGATGTGGAGGATCCCTCTGAGGAGAACAATAAAAAATAGGAATAGATAAATAACCAAATAACTACATAAATAAACCTTAATAGACATATAAAATGGCAAATGTCAATAAATAAATAATAAATAAAAATTTTTAATAAAAAATAGATAAATAAAATGAAAATAATAATAAATAAATATATACACATACACACAGATCACATTGGCAAATTAATAACATAAGTAATTTTCAAATAAGTTCCTAAATTTCAACTAAAAGCTAGATTAAAAAGGTAATAATACGACTAAAAATACGACTTCTAATCTGCTGAACACTGAACTGGTAACACGGAGAAAGAAAGTTTGGGTGTTTCAACAACCTGTGACGTCACAACGTCCTAAATCAGGTATTTTGACTGAACCTTCAGACAGAGACTGGAAATGTTTTTATGGCCCAATGCTGATTATTCACAGAAACAATAAACCGCTGTGAGGCGGACCGCAGCGAGACGTCCGACCAATGGAAGGAGGACGGGGAAATGAACCCCACATCATCAGGAAGACCAGAAACAAGGATGAAAAGATCCTGTCCGGTTTGGGCCTGATGACCGCTCGTATTCATATGGCAGAGACAGCGCCAACACATGCAAGTCTTGTGGACGACTGGATGTTTCCATAGGCTTATTTCACAGCTGTTCGTTACAAAAACGCCATTTCTGAGAAATCTCCAGGCTTCTCAATGTCTTTTGTGTTTTGATGCCCTCATCTTCAATGCAGCAATGTTTCCACACACTTTTAGCTTTTATGTTTAGTAAGTTTTACGAAACATCAACCCAGATGTGCACCCTCACGCCGGTCTGAGTCATCGTTTCTATGGCAACCACCCTCTCCTATCAGGAGTGAGCTTGTTGGAAGGCCACACCCCCAACCACCTGATACGTTTCAAACGTTGGGCCTGAGGGCCGGCAGGCTCCACCTACTTCTAATTGAAGCATCTGATTGGTCCGTTTATGACTTGAGCTTTAGAAAAAAAAATTCAGGAAAGAATTAGAATAATCAAGAACACGAGGAGAAAAAAAAGAGGTATTCAAGCAAGAATGACTGAGTAATAGTTGTTTATGTCTTTGTAGAAGTCTAATGGGATTTGAGGGGAGGGGTCACTCAGTCCAGTTCTGATATATAGTCAATGGTTTCAGCTGGAAGACGGAAACGTTCACTGTGAAATCATCAGAAAATGAAGATCTGTAGTGTTCAAATATGTGACATTAATGAATTCCAAGACCTCCTTCATCTGCGTAAATCAGGGGAGTCCCAATCCAGGCCGTGGGGGCCGGTGTCCTACGTGTTTTCCTACCAACCTGCCACTGAAGCTCCTTAAGGGCTAAACACACCTGTACAGGTAATCAGCAGCAGAAAAGCTTCAGGAAAACTAGCAAGAAGCTTCCCCCACCGAGGGGATTTGCGGACCCCCGCTGTAAACGCTCTAGTTTCCACAGCCGAACCTGAACTCCACACTGAACCAGAGTTGAGGTTTGACCCTTACCAGACACTGTAGCTGATGTAAACAGCTGCATTTCTGAACAGGATCAAAAAAAGATTGCTGGTGTTTACAGAATGACCACAGGGAGGCGATACTGACCAAACTGGAGCATTTTACTGATAAACCCTGCAAAGATTTCAAAGCTTTTTCTTTTTTTACATTGAACATATTTTCCCAGGTTTTCAGTTGTTTTAGCTTCTCACTATTCCAACCCTTTCTCAAATTCAATGCAGTCCAGAACGCTAGAATTTTTAAAAAAAAAGGGAAATTATTATTAAAGAGTCAAAATCCTTTTTGCTCCAAACTCTTGAGAATAGAAAAACATCATTTAAGACAACAACCCAAATTTCATTGTAAATTTAATTCAATTCAATTTTATCTCTCTAGCCTCAATATTACAACAATAGTTGTCTGAATGGGCTTCATACCAGTAATTGTGCAATAAACACGAATCATAAAGAACATAGAGTTGTAAAATTCAACAGGTAATGGCTAAACTAAACTAGACAGACTAAACTAAACTGGGCATTCCTGACCTTTGACCCTCCTACTCTGGAAGGAAAAACTCATAAAAACAAAAATATTGAGTTTATCTAACTTTACAACTGAATGGTTTAATTTAAAGGATGATATTTTAGAGTTAAAACATTACTAATTATTTTGGAAACAAAAGCTTAGATTTAAAAAGTGCTAGTTTGAGATTGTATGAGGATTTATTTCTCGGAAAGACCAACCTGCACTCAGATACCTGCACTTCTTCACATTTTGTTCTAAAATGAGTCGTTTGCTTAATCCACCAGTTTTTTAATCATTGCAAACAAAATAAACTACAATTCAATACATAAAAACTCCTAAAACACAAACCATTTGCTTAGAACTAGCAAAAGACACTTATTATCGGGCCGTATAATATTCAGTTTAAATCGTTTCTATTCATCAGTGAGATTTTTAGCTTAATTTTTAAATGTTTGTATGGAACTCCTTGTTTCTAGACTTTGACATGTACACTGACTTGCTGCATAGATTTTACCACTTTCTAGTGGTTTTTTTCAAAGACATTTGTGTTTTCTTTCCTATCCTCCATGATGTCAGCGGGCTGTCGTGATGGATTTGGCTCCTTTTCCTGGATTGTCCGTCAAACATCCTCAGAAATAAGGAATGCGGCGCTCAGACAGACAGAACCGACCAGCCTTTTTCAGGCCAAACACCTGATCCAGGTAATCAGCAGCAGATAAAGCAGGATTCCAGTAAAAACCAGCAGGAAGCCTGGAGTCCAACACTCCTGCCATGTGGTGGCAACACTCAGTCTTCCCTTCGTTTCCCTTCAAACCCCCCCCCCCCCCTCTAGTTGACTTCTCTCCCCACTGCTCCCTCAGGTTGCTCCCTTCTCCTCCTCCCTCCTCTCTTCTGTCATTCCAGCGGTGTTTCCCCTCCTCTCTTGGCAGATCCTGGTCATTCCTGGGAGCCCACAGAGAATGCCTGGGTTTTCCAGACATTCCCCTCCTCATTTCCCTCTCCTGCTGTTGTGCATCCTCTGTGATGGACACAGCGAGGGCCTTTTGCACGGATTAATAGGTGAACCCCCAAAGTTTCAACAAATGTAGGGAATTATTGGGAAGACGTTTCCCCATTTGTTATTGAAAGCTTCTCCTGGGAAACCGTTCCTTCGCGGTAGGACCACAGACTTCCACTTGGTGCGGTCCGTTTTCATCCTCCACACTCAGCCACAAAATCCCCAGAATTTGCTGAAGGTCACCTCTCAAAGTCCCACTCCCATCATCTTTGGATCTATTTTTTTTAAAAGTGTTCCCAGGGTTTTTTTTTTAATTATGATGATGCCGTTTTTAGCCAAAATGTCAAAAGAACTGTCGTTTTCTAGGACGTCGTTTCTCCAGAGCGGCAGGAGTTCCTCAGAAATGTGAGCTGCGGGCGGGATTGTTGGCGTGGAGTAAGCCTGCGCTCTTCACGGCACGTTTATGTTCTGCACCGCTAGCTTACAGCCCCCAACCTAACATTAACGGCAGCGACATCGGAGCTATCCATCCATCCGTCCAGTTCTGATCCAGATTCCAGCTCAGACCAGGAAAACAAGGATGTTCACGGATCTGTTTGTCTGCAGGTGGATGCATCGCAATGGAGAAGGGCAGGGAGTTTGTGGCCCCGCCCACAAATACCATCTTTTTCAAACTGCTTTTTTTTTTTTAGTGTGCTCCTGATTCACAACCTTTGAATAAAGAAATACTCAGAAATTATGTTTAAAGCGTTCCCTTTGCCACATGTTAAAAATGCAATTTTGATCAGGGTGGGTGTTTCTGCATCAGCTGCAGACAGAATAGGCTAAAAATGGGGCATAAAGGTGGAGAACAGAACCAGAAATGAGAGAAAGCAGCTTGTAGAGACTCATCAGAAACATCTCCGTTCTCCAGAGTTTGGTCACAGAGCTCTTCAGAAGGCTGAAGATGAACAAACAGGGTTTTTTTAAAGTTTGTACCCCGTCCTCTTGAGAACCCTTTCCACGTTTGCTGTGGGAACACGTTCGTAACACAAACACTCAATGGGCAACTTCCCAAGATCCCACAGTGTCCGTGTGAGGGTCAAAGCCCAGGTGTTAGCATGTTCTGGTGCTGCCTTGGAGGTCATTTTCGACCTAACAACGATTTATTTTATAATTACAGTCCTGGTTTTTTTTGCCAGTATTCAGGGAGTGTGTGTGTCAATGGAGGGGGGGGGCAAAGGTGTGGATTGGTTTTAATTTCAATTTCTGTGCCTTTGTCTTTTTTTTTTACTGTAAAGCGCTTTAAGCTGCTCAAAGCATTAGAAGTGCTTTGTATAAATAAAGTTTGATTTATCCCAATATTGCAAATTCCCCAGTTTACTAAATAGGTTAGGATCACTGTCAAAGTCCTAAATCTGTCAGATTTACAACAAAGTTGACAGAAAAATCATTTTCCCCTCCAAATACAGTTTTATCTGTTAATTTCCCCAGTGATTCAAAGAGAAAAGCTGAAACTTTTACTAATAAGAAGCTCTTACATTAAAAAGAACTTCCTGAAAAAGGATTTCTGCCTAAAGAAAAAACACAAGAAAGGGCCTTAAAGGGCAGATTACTCATGGATTTGGTAGCCCAATCCTCCACTTCTAAAGTATAAACTAATCAGATCAATTTTTTTAAGCCATTCTTAATTCTAATAATTGTTCCAATTTGATCTCTTGTGTAAGCCCATTTCTGGGTCGGATGGCGGCTTTTCACAGAAACGCAGCCTTAGTTTGACTCAAACAGACAAAACTCTGTGAGGTCGACTTTCTGAGAAGTGAACACTGTGAACACTGACACAGGGACTTTTCTCCACAGTTACACAATGAGCACACGTCAGCGTGACACCCACTTCAACACAAGATAAGACGACCGAATCACATGGCGGCAGCAGCAACACACTAACGGGCAAAACATCCACAGGCCCTTTCTGTCACTTCCACGTTGTTCATACTGTTCTGGTTTCTTTGGCAACCAGGAAGAGTTCAGTCAGAGCCGATCCAGGACGAAGCAGCATTTGGCCGTCCCGTTGCTTCAGACAGTCACCAGGATTAGGAGAGTTTGGAAACATTTCTATCTGACGGGGAAAACTTGTCCTTAGATCCACGAGCATAAAGCAGCAGCTAGCTCTGCCCGTTTGGATCTTCTTGTACTTTATCAGGTGTGACAGGTGAGGAAGGGGCGGGGCAGATCAGACAACTCAACCAAAAGAACCATTTATGACCAAAAAAAAGACATGGCAGTTTTTAAAATATTAAAGCTTTGAAGTCCCAAATGATGCCTAAATCCTGGTGGGTTTCGTTTTCAGGTCAAAAGAAAAAATACAATTTCTTGGGACTTGGGATGGGAGCAGATGCTAAGACTTTATGAGGAGGAGACCAAAAATCCATCCATCCATCCAGCAGTCAACAGTCTAAGCAAAGATGCCCAGGCTTCCCCTTTCCGAGCTTCTTCCTCCTCTAGGTGGGACCCTGAGGCGTTCCCAGGTCAGTCAATATGTCTTAGTCTCTCAAGCCTGTCCTTGCTCTTCCCGTGGGCCTCCACCCAGTGGGACATGCCCGAAACACCCCCCCTGGGAGGCGGCCAGGAGGTATCCAAACACCATCAACTGGCTCCTCTGGATGTGGAGGAGCGGCGGCTCTACTCTGAGCTCTCTCCGGGTGACCAAGCTTCTCTCTCCATCTCCAAAGAAGCGCCCAGCCACCCAATGGAGAAAGCTTATTTCAGCCGTTTAGATTCGGGTCTTTGTTCTTTCGGTCATGAGCCAGAGCCAATGACCATAGGGGACTACTGGAACGAAGATTGACAGGTGAATTAAGAGCTGGGAAAACAACCGCATAACAGCAGATGCCACTCAAAACCACCTGACGATCCTACGCTCCGATCTTCCGTCACTCGTGAACAAGACCTAAAGATACTCATTGGCAGCCGCTTCACGCTTGACTGCAAACTGCCCCAATGAACGCTGGAGGTCCTTACTTGATGAAGCCAACAGGACAACATCACCTGCAAGGAGCAGAGAGGAAATCCTGTGGTCCCTAAGCCAGACCCCCTCCAGCCCCTGGCTGCGCCTAGAAATTCTGTCTATAAAAACTATGAACAGAACCTGCTACGGTCCAACATGCACCAGGAACAGGTCCGACTCACTGCCGGATATCCAGGCTCTTTCTACGGTCATACAGAGATCGAACAGCCCTTAGTAAGGCTCCCCGGACCCCATACTCCCAGGGCACTCTCCACAGGACACCATGGGGGATGCGGTCAAAGGCTTTCTCCAAATCCACAAAACACATGGAGTGGATGAGTGAACTCCCATGAACCCTCCAGCACCCTACAGAGGGTGTAGAGCTGGTCCACTGTTCCACGACCAGGACGGAAACCACACTGTTGTTCCTGGATCTGAGGCTTGACTTTCGGACGGACTCTCCTCTTCAGTACCCTGGGAGAGACATTCCCACGGAGGCTGAGGAGTGTGATTCCCCGGTAGTAGGAACATACCCTCTGGTCCCCCTTCTTGAAAAAGGGAACCACCTCTTCAGTCTGCCAGTCCAGTGGTAGTGTCCCTGACATGTGTGGGTCAAGGCACCCCCAACAGCCTCCAGAGATTTAAGGTGCTCCCGGTGCCTTGCCACCGAGGAGATCATCTACTACCTCTGTGACTTACGCTTGGGTTACTTGGAGAGCCCCACCCAAAAGTCCTCAGCCTCTGTTTCCTCAAGGGTAGTGTGTCAGCAGGATTGAGGAGATCCTCAAGGTACTCCTTTCACCACCCAACAATGTCCCCAGCCGAAGTCACAGTAGACGGTCAAAGGCTCCGTAAAGGCATGGCTGTCTGTCTTTGAGTGTCCAGATTCTGTAGCTGCAAATCAAGCCCAGATCATTATCCTTCCTTCACTGTGTTTTATAGTAGGTGTCTTGAGTTTTTTTCCAAACCTGGAACACTTTTCTCTCATCTATTTAAAACACGATAGTTCAGGATTCCTGAAGGCAGAGCTCTCAATTTACCGGTAGTTCTTCATTCCAACAATCACCTATTAAGACTGTCTAATGTTAAACTTTGCTTTGTTAGAAGATGTTTTCACCCTTTCAGACTGATGCTGTGAGGGATGCAGGAACCAAACACAGGGGAACAACTCGGGGACAGGAACTTCATTCAACCCTCAAACCTTACATAAACGAACAAAATGTGAACAAAGAACAAACAAACAAAGGAGAGCCTAAAGCACGAGGAACTATGGGGGGAGGACAAGGCAACAGACGGAGGAGCATCTGAAAACCAATAACCCAAAATATGATGACCAGAAACTCCAGCAGTTGGGACCCAGGGAACCCCAGTGTGCTGTGACTGAAGATGGTGTTCACACTGGACAAGCAGGGAGGGGCTTCTTCTTTACCTACAGTTGTAAGAAGCTTGGTACGAAATGTCAAAAAGGATGTAATTCTGGTAAATCTCACTCCAGGCTTTTTCTTTCAGAACTCTATTCTGATGTATGAAAGACTTGGCGTCAGACTTGGCGGACACAAACCGTAATTGTTGATTTCTCCTCCATCATCAATTTTCAAATGGTGGCCCAGTTAAAAGGAACGCCAGCCATTCATCACTACCAAATCCTAGTCAAAGTTGTGCCTGTTTCAACTTCCAACATGCATTCAAGGGCGGCGTGTTTTTCAGCGTAGAGCCCACATACAGTCGCAGGAACTTGTGTAGCGAAGCGCGAACGCCATCGTTATGAGCATAGAAGCCCGAAATGCACATTCACACACATTTACATAGACTTTTTTTTAGCGAAAGCGATCGCTTCAACGTGCACTGCAGAGGGTGGTGTGTGAACGTAGCTTCAGGTGGAAACTGAAATCTGAGCATCGCAGAACTCAAAACAGCTAAACGGAAACCAGCAGCGAGCATCCCAGATGTGCGTCTGTGGCGGGAACGCTCCCTCTGCTCTTTGACCTCTTTGCTTTGGTCAAACATTCAGAGACTGTCGCTCGTCGGAGGTTTCTTTTGCTTCTCTGATCTCATATCAGTCCTGTGATACCTCTGGCTCGTCTCGCGCCCCCGGCCGTCCCCCTACTCCATCTGGATGAAGTCCATCTGCTGGACTATTTAAACATGTAGTTGTAGAGTTAGATGAGCTAATTCTTTACTAAGTGTTCTGGTACATCGCCTGTCCGTCCTGGGGGAGGATCCCACCTTCACGTGGACACCCTGAGGTTTCTTCTTTTTTCCCCAGAATCCATTCTTTTCCTAACAGAGAAGGAGGATCTAAGGTGAGGGATGCTCAGTTTAATTTCCTCATTACCTGTTGAATTCTATGACTTTGCGTTCATTATCATTCCTGTTTTTTACACAGTTATACCGGTATGAGACGACTATTGTTGTAAATATTGGGCTGTAGAAATGAAATTGAATTGAAATTGAATTGAACTGACAAAAAAAGCCCACAGGTCACAGACTGGGGAGCAGAAACGTTTTCGTACGCAACGGTACTAAGAGACAAGTCAGGTCCACGTGTTCCTGCTGGAACAGCTCATGTAACCGAACGCAAAAAAGCACACACATGCACGCGCTCACAAGCGTCCAGGAAGCAGCTGAAGACTGAACGGGCCTGTGTGTGTTTACCTTTGAGTATGAGGTTAAATAGTGGCCTGCATTGAGCGGGCCGGGACATCCTGCCAAAACCGACTGCCACACAAGAGCTTGACTTCAGGACGGCTTCAACCGCCGCTCAACCGTCATCTGCAAAACTGCATTTCGGGAGAGACGGTCGACACTTAGAACCGACTCAAGAGCCTCCCTCGCCGCCTGAGAAAACGCCAGATCCTGCCGTCTGTCCTCCAAAAAAGAAAAAAAAGGCTAAGACTAGGAGACGCGAACACTGATAAGCGCTTGTTTGAGTTGGCCCGCTGCCTGAAGAAACACACATGCAGGTGTGAAAAAGGACGGCGGCAATCAAAGCAGCCCACTTCTCCTCTCACCTTTTCTTTGTCTGCTCCCCTCCTGACATGCAGGACGCCTCCAGGCGTCCTGCATGTCAGGAGGGGAGCAGACAAAGAAAAGGTGAGACCTCCCCTGATGACATGGAGGACGAGGCGTCCAGATGAAACCATCTGACTTGTGGAAAAAGGCGTCCAAAAATGGAGAAAACAGCTCCAGGCGCTTTTTGTCTCATTCATCTCACATCCCTTCCTGTGTTCTTTAGAAGAACGGAGAAATGCAATCCCTCTTTCTCTCCTTGTGCGTTTTGCTGCAGGACATGGAGTTTCCATGTTAGCCTCTCTGGCAGTGAGAACACGAGCATCATTCTCCTACTTCCACGTTCCCACCTTGGCAGGAAAAAGATCCAAACTCCGATTGGCTTCTGAAGACGAAGCAGAAACTTTTTCCTAACAGATGGAGCAGGACTACTCACGGTGTTGGAGCTCCAGACCCGCTTGAAGGAGAGCCTCTTCCTCAGGCTCATGTCCTCCAGAAGAGGAGGAGGAGGAGGAGGACCAGTCTACGCGTCTGACCGCAGCCTCGAGGACGGAGCCATGCCTCAGCGCCTTAAAGCGTCCGAGCCGAGCGCTAAAGTTTCCCCGCTCTCCTCCACAGCCGGACGAGGAAGTTTCAAACCCTCCGCTCCGTTTCCATAACGACACTCCCCAACGGGGGCGAGGAGGGGCGGGAGCTGAGGCCGCCCTGCCTCTCCCGCCCTGCTCCTCTTCTTCTCCCGTTCGAATCCTTCAAAGTCAGCTTCAGGCTGCGTCTGAACAGAGGAAAGCGATCGTCTTCCTTCTGTCAAACCCCCCCCGAGAGGAGCAGCCGCACACAGACTGCAGGTCTGTGAAAAGGTCAGCGGAGGCAGAAAAAAACAACGCACGTGCAAACAACGCACAAAGGCGGCATTTGAAGTCGTGACCTCGGGGCCCACACCTTTGCTTCCCCCCTAATTTCCTGTTTTGGCAAAAAAATGAAAACGGTGGTTTTTCTCCAAAGCCTTCTGACGGCGCTGAAAGGCGACGACTGGGACTCGCACCGTGCTCACGCTGAAGCACAGAGCCGCCCGCCGCTTTACCTGTGCAGCCCTTCAGCAGAAGCGCTGGAGGGATGAAATCCTTTCTGCCGTTCCGGAAACACAGCAGGGACATTTAAAGAGCAATGGTGATTTAAGGACACCGCATTTCATGTACAAAGATAGAAACCCCTGAAATGAACGGTAGGATCCGTTCAACAACCTGTTCTAGAGTCCAGCGGGACAAGCTGAGAGCCTAAAACGTAAAGACCAACTGCAGAAACAAAAAGTCTGCATCAACACTGGAAATTAGGGACAGAGAAGAGAAACAATAAAGCCAAAAGGTGAAAATATAAAACAACAACTGTTACTAATAATGTTAAAATAATAAATGTATATTTCTAATTTCAAAGAGTTTTAGGTTTATAGCTTTTTAAATCCAGGTTTCAAATGTAGAATTTTAATTTCTAGTTTTCAAACATTTCCTACAAGTTTGTGACTAGAGTTTAAATTTATTTTCATGTTTACAATCTGGTTGTTCATTCGCTTTAAGGTGATCCTGATTTGACCCCTGTAGTCTGTTTCCAAATAAAGCTGAGAATTTTCATTTATTTGACATCGCTCAGTTTAATTTCACTTGTTTAAAATACCAAAATTAGAAACAAGCCTAAACCATGAAAAATTCAGTAAACAAATAAATATTTAGGAGTATTCACTAATAAATAAATTAAATATTACAGTTAAAAAGTTCTACACTACTGGAGTACCCATATTTTCTGGACGATACGTATTTTTTAGAGCGAGGTGCGACTTATATTCAGGAGTGACTTAAGTGTGATTTTTTTCCAAATATAAATAGGATCATTTATTCGTTATCTTCCCACTTAGACCAGTTACCCTCTAGCGGTTGTTTCCCACTAACCGCCACTAGAGGGCGTTGTATGTGTGTGTTTTAGTATTTGGTACTGTTTATTAGTACTTATCTGCAACGAGACACTAAAATAAATTTCCCCTCCTAGAAAGACGGACCGACCGCTGAAAGCGCCGTCGTTCAGTCGCAGCTCCTGCAGAACAGAATGTAAAGACTGGCATAAAAAAAGAAAATCATATCTCTGAATGATCTCATGAATCCAGACATGGAGAAATGTTTACCTGTGCTTTTGTAGAGCTAAAACAAAAAAAAACAACTGATCTCTCAACGTCGTCTTTGTTTTCTGTACATTATGAATGAGAGATAGACCACTCCCACACATATGGGATCACATTAGAATCCGTTTATAATAAAATACAAAATTGTAAATTTGAAGAAAGAAAAAAGGATTGAACTCAAGAAACCAGGTTAAATTGAAAGAAATTTTGAAATTTTGAAACAAAAATTAATTGTAAATGTAAAAGTTGAATAAAAGGAAAAGTTTAAACCTGAACCTGTTAATAAAACAAGATGTTTATTTATATTCTCCGCTTCTTTGTCTTCATTTCTCCCTCTTTGCTTTCAGTTCACAGTTTTAATTCAGTTTTCAAGTTTTTGCTGCTGAACTGATAATATTTTTACGAGGACAAGATTTCCCATGATTCTCGAAGAGCTCTGGGACGATGACCGTTCATGTTGCTGCACGTGTCACCCCACTCTGCTGTACCAAACTTTGGTACAAATAATGCGAAGGGGGATTGCACTCACGTCATCGGCCCGCCTCCCCCCTGCTGACTGGAAATGATTTATGCAACAGTTTTAGTGCGGCGGATGTGAAAAGGAAATAGCTTCCCCTCCTTGCATTATCCCTTTAATTATGTCACAGAATGAGCGGGGTTGAAGAAGAAAAAGAAAAAGCAGTTTAGCAGATTGATTAAAATGCGGCTTTATTGTGAAAACAAAACAGCGTTTCCGGTAAATACTTTTATTTTGAAATATAAGATGGTAAAGTTAATGGTAAATGGCGTATACTTATATACTTATACTTATATAGCGCTTTCTACCCTCTTTCGAAGGCCCAAAGCGCTTTGCGGTCACAGACCCATTCACCCATGCACACACACATTCACACACTGATGGCGGCTCCGCTGCCGAACACTGGCGCCAAACTCCCACCAGAGGCAAGGGGGGGTTCAGTGTCTTGGCCAAGGACACTTTGATACAAGGCGGGAATCCAGCCTGTAATCTTACAATCATGGGTCGACCGCCCTACCGCTGAACCACAGCTGCCACAAACATAGATGCTTCCATCGAGAAAATAAATTGAAACTGAAAACTGAAAGCAAAGAGCGGGAAACAAAAATAGTCCGCGTTATAAACCGATCACGTTGGACGCTTTCAAGCAGTAGGGGTGTGGCCTTCCAACAACTCCCCCTCCTGATTGGTGAGAGTGGCTGCCATAGAAACGATGACTCAGACCGACTCGGATCAATCACTGCTCACCGACGTCGTCTGGCTCCAACATGGCGCCGTTCATATCGTGAAAAAATAGCGACTGAATCGACTTGATTTGGTTGGAGCCTAAAGCATTTTCTATGGATGACGTCCAGTTCTTTGATTCAGTCGATGGTTCAAACTGAACTGGGTTTTTCTTTTAGTTTGATCTTTCCACTCTTTGAATTTGTTTTTAGGTGAACTATCTTGGTTTGTCCCCGAGCGTTCCTTCTGGCCTTTAGCTTCTCAGGCCTCTATCCCAGTCCTCCTGCACGGGCGTCCGATAAACAACTCACTAATTAAATCCCCCTCAATTCTGAAAATCCAACACGCTGAAAGACGCCACAAACATTCAGAAGTTTTTTCTTTTCCCGCTTAAAACAAACCCATGTGTTTTTCAAAAGGCCTGGCTGCTTTCTGTCAGCTCCACAAGCGGGGGCTGAGGACAGAGCGCTCCGAACGCTGTGTGAAGTTAATGTTAACCTTCCACATCCCCGGTATCGTAGCAACGTCAACGATGGCCTCAGCATTCAGCCCCCCCACCCCACCCCACACATGCACAAACACATGCACTGAGGCGGCTGCCAATGCACTAATTAGCAGAGCATCTCCTGCTAAACAGGCTGCCAAGTGGAACCTGAATATTTAACACTCACGCCATCAGAAGTGCAGCAGCACTTTAAAAACACGGCGGCTCTTAGGCCAACAAACGCTCAAAAAACCCAACTCTGACCTTTCCCTGAACCCATGTGAGGAAAGAAAGTTGGAAAAAGACATTTTAATAACTTTAACAGAAACTTCCCTGTAACCCGTGACCAGAGCGTGGAAAACACTGCCCCCTGCTGGTTACGTCCAGAACAGAGCTTCACATCCGTTCCCCTGAAAATGCAGCAACGGGCCACATTTGTGGGGACAGCGTCGACCTTATTGACCCCCCCGGCGGCGTGGCAGCGTCGACGGGTCGTTTTTAAAGGGATCGTTAGTGTCTGTGAGGATCTGAGCAGATAACGAGCGGCGTCTCCGAGGAACAGCCAAAAGTCGGGTTTCTCTTTAATTAGTGAGTCAGGAAATAAAAACAAAAGAGCGGAAAAGTGTGGAAAAAGAAACAGACTTTAGCATTTCAAGCTCTTCTAGCTCCATCTCATCTGCTGGAAATCTGAACTGTCGGAGATTTTCACATCAACAATTCTGATTGGCTGAGCAGCTCTACGGAGGTCAACAGAAGCGCGAGGAGGAGGGGCATCTTCTGATGAAGAGGCAGTGTGGTGGGGGTGCAGGACGTGGGTTGGACCGGTCCAACAACCGTACGACGATGGGGTCAAATGTACCTGAGGAAAAGTTCCTGTCTGGATCCAGCGCCTGCAAAATAAGCCCGAATCATGACGCTTCCCTCCCGTGCCTCCCATGGGGTTGTGCAGAACATCACCTGGAAGGCTGGGCATCGTGAACAGACATTTCTCTGGAGTTGTCTTCTTTATGTTCGGTTCCTCTGCGTGGAACGGGGCCCTCCAGGACCTGGGATGTTGCTCTGAGGCTTTTCTTGGAGTTGCATCACCGTGCTTTTGTGTCAACCTGCTGCAACCTGCTCTCCTTTGAACAGTTTCCACTTGTGAGGGAACTTTGCTTGGAAATGACTGAATACCCTCCCGCTAACAGCTGGGCCTTCATGCACACTGATGTGTGTGAGGGTTCAATTCCCTTCTGATCGATTAACTCTATTTTGTTGTTTTAGACCAGGGGTGTCAAAGTCATTTTCACCGAGGGCCACATCCCTTTAGTGGCTGTCCTCGAAGGGCCAGATATAACTTATAAATGTAACTAATCAAGTAAACAACCCCTAAATGTTAAATTACTCTATTTATTTACTATAACTTTTTAAAGTGACAAATAGAAAACATGTTTGCTTGTTACTCTAGCATTAATCCTCTAGCATAAATCAAAATGTTATTTCCCCATCTGCTCTCTTCCGTTGTTTGGAGGAAAGTCAGTCCGTCGGTTTCTCGCAAAGCCCAGATGTGAAAACAGCAGCAAATAAAAACTGCAGGACGAGGAACTTCTGCTAGTTTCCTCCGTGTAGCTTTAGTTTAAGCTGATCAAGCAGCAGAACGTGGGAGCATTTTTACCAGGATCCAGACAGAACTGAGGATAAACACGCTTGACTAGAAGCAAAGAACAGAACGCTTCAGAGAAAGTGTTGATTTGGAGACAGCAGAGTGATTACACACTGACGCTACCATGCTAACATGATAAATGCTACCATTCTAAATACTACCATGCTATGACGCTAAATGCTACCATGCTTCGATGCTAAATGCTACCATGCTATGGATGCTACCATGCTATGATGCTAAATGCTATATACGGTCCATCATGCTAGGATTCATCATGCCACGATAAATACC
Source organism: Oryzias sinensis (assembly GCA_037389245.1). Taxonomy (NCBI): domain Eukaryota; kingdom Metazoa; phylum Chordata; class Actinopteri; order Beloniformes; family Adrianichthyidae; genus Oryzias; species Oryzias sinensis. The sequence continues at coordinate 2,794,913 of CM074490.1, forward strand.
AATGCTAAGTGATGTCATGAAATGCCACGATGCTAAATGCTACAATGGTATCATGCTACGATGCTATCATGCTTTCGATGCTAAATGCTATCATGCTATGATGCTTTATTGCTAAATGCTACGGCCCTATCATGCTAGGACGCTAAATGTTATGATGCTATCATGCTTCGGTGCCAAATGTTACGATGCTAAATGGTTCGATGCTATCATGTTACAATGCTATAATAGTAAGTGCTACGATGTTATCATGCTTTGGTGCTAAATGCTACGATGCTATCATGCTTCATTGCTAACTGCTACGATGTTAAATGCTGTTTCTGCCCTATCATGCCAGGATGTTAAATGCTATGGCCATCATGCTTCGGTGCTAAACTATGATGCTAAATGGTTCGATGCTATCATGCTACGATGCTACAATGCTATCTAACTTAATATTTTTAGGCTGTTTTGTTCTGATTTCTGTATAAATGGATCAACTGGAGGCAGAATCAGGAAAAAGGTGCTTTTTCTGTCAGTCTGCTCCCCTTTATCTGTCCTTGTTTTCTCGGCAGGTTTGAATCTTTACAGTTGGTTCAGACTGCAGGTGATGGATTGAAACCCCTCTTCTCATGGGGGCTTTTTCAACAAGAAAACACAACACCCTCATTTGGGATCGAAATAAATACTTCACTGACGGTTGAGAACGCCTAAAGCCAAGAGCAAAGATGGATTAGAAATCACTAGAGGAGCCTTTTTAGAGAGAAACAAACGTTATTTTTATTTGATGTTTTCGCTTCTTTTGTGACTTCCTCTCTGTTTGCATTTAAAAGAATATCTTTTTTTAAAATAACAACTACAGTTTTTCTTTGTTAAATAATAGAATCATTTGGTTGGTAGATATTTGATTTTATTTGTTGTCGCCCAGCTGCACGGATGAGTTTTGAGTTTTAATCACAGCTAGATGCCCGGACAGCAAAATATGTATTTTTACAGAAGCGTGAACGCGTGTTGATCAAGCAGGACGCCGCCTCTAAGGAGGCGCCACGAGAATGATCGACCATGAGGAGAGATGGTATCTTCTGGACGGGCTCTGAACGGCTCGGGCGCCCGCTGGAGGGGGCGGGTCTACCGGATCCTGTGGGTGAGGAAGATAACATCCATGAATCGATTCCAGTCAGTGTTCAGTGCAAGAGTCATTTTTCCATTCAATGAGTCCACGGATCAATTGTTCCTTCAGTGTTCTCATAGGCAGACAGCAGCCTCTCTGCTCCATTTATTAAAGCAACTTTCACCCTTTCAAGTCCATCTTTTCCTAACAAAAACAGACATTTAAAAAAGATGGATCAAATCAAAACTAATCTTCAATCTGTAAATCTAAAGGAACTGCAGGATCAGTTACTAGAGTCGGGATTGGAACCGACACACGTCTGTGCTTAAAACGTCTGGAAATCTATATTTTTTTTCCTTTAGAAGCAGTGAGGCGGGTCTGTTACCAAATGATATTTCCAGTTTCTGAATGATCATATTTATAAGGCCTGATGGCTAACCACTTTTTTATGAGACGAGAAGAAGCTCAAATCTATGAGCAGCGTGGTTGCAAACTCAAGAAGATCTGCCTGATGACATCACAGATCCTCGCACAGCTGCTCCTCATGCAAAAATCTGCAGATCAAAACCAGAAACTCTTCAAAAAAAAATCCAACAAAGCTGAAAAGGAAAACGTGCACGGCTGCAGTGCAAATGTTCAGACACCTTTCTGTTTGGAGATTTGTCCTCCAACCCTTGAAGGAGGTCAGAACATCACCAAACATGAAAAAAGGAGAAACTAGCACAGCTGCTGGCTCACAGGAGGAGCAACGTTCCAGAGGAGCAGCGCTCGACTCCCCAGAGGAGCAGAAAGCACCAGAGGCCTTATATCTCGGACTCTAGAAGGGCAGAAAGTCAGAGGAGCATGCTTGGCTCAGAGAGCAGAACATACCAGAGGAGCAGCGCTCGGGCTCTCTAGAGGATCAGGGAAAGCACCAGAGGAGCAGCGCTGGGCCCCCCAGAGGAGCAGAGCACCAGAGGAGCACGTTGGCTCCACTGCCCCACAGAGGAGCAGGGAAACAGGGGCACAGCCTGGTGAGTGAAGCTTCTAGCGGCCTAACTATGGAGCCATAACTGAATCACATGATGGTCGTGTTGGTGAATGTCACCATCTGGTTTTGAAACCATTCAAATGAACCTCATTAAGCAAAAATTACCAGCTGTTTTTCTCTGACGTCACAGTTCTGGCCCTCATGAGGTGTTTCACGTACAGGACCGGCGTTGATCCCGTCTCATCATCTGACCTTCCTCCAACTCGCTCTGCTCTGAGGGGATATCACGAGGAGAAGCACACGCACACGCGCACACACACACAAAGGAAGAAAAGCGTCTGCAGCTCCTTATCTCTGTACATCTCAGCGTCTTTCTTCTCACATCTTTAGGTCCTGAATGAGTTTTTATGCTGCTCTGTGTGCGCGTGTGCGCGTGTGCGCCCTGCATGGAAAAGCCTCACGGCCTGAGATGATGTCAACGCAGTGTTTTCATCACCATATAGAACTATTAGTGGATTAAATCAGAATTGAATGATAATCAGGAGAAAGTGGGCTCCATCAGCGGTCCAGCAGAACTGAACCGAATCTCAACAGGTGTCCTGGAAACCAGGGGAGCTCACTGATTGGCTGGAGTGGGTCATGTGACCTATCATTCCGAGTCTGGCCTCAGAACTAAAAGTTTCACTTTTTTAAGATCAGGTTCTCTCCAAACCAACAAAGGATCAGCGACACCGAACAGGAGTTTCAGACGCCACAGGTTCGAACACCGACGTGTCAGAAACGCTGTCCCATCAGAACGCGCAGCCCCAACGGGTTCGAAAGAGACGCACCGCCGGCGTCACGCAACCCAGACGTGGATTCCCGCACAGCGCCTGTACTCACGGGGTTAGCGGCCGCCTCTGCATCCACGCGCAAACTTTGCTGCTCCATGAGGACCGGTAGTCCCGTCAGCGCCTCCTGCGGGAGCTGCGCTCGGCGCTCAGCGCCATCGGCCGCTGCGCGCCGTGTGCGCGCGGAAAGGAGGAGGCTCGGTGCGCCGCAGAGCTGTGCGGACTCCGCGTCCCTCTGCGTCTGCCTCCTCTGCTCCTCTCTGCCCCCTCCCTCCCTCCCTCCTCCCCCTCCTCCTCTGCTCCCACCCCCAGATCATTTTTATTCCACCCACACTCTGTGGGCTGGCGCACGAACGCACGCACAGCCACATGGGGACCAGAGCGCGCGCCAGTAAAGGGAGACCCTTTCCTGTCACGAGGAAACACCCCCGCACACCATCATGCTGCCCCCCACCCCCCGCGTGCTCCTCTGACGTCCTACATGAGTCTGCGGGAGGAGCAGCGCTGCTGCGCGTGCACGACGCTGATTGATAGGTGTCCACAACGACAGAAGCTGCATTCTTCAACAAGCCGCGGAGGTGACCAACCCCTCCCCTCTGCCGGGGGGTGCAGCTACCCCCCCCCCCACACACACACACCAAATCCATCCAACAGTCACCTGTTCCCCTCACAGGAACCTGAGGGTCTGTCCCACTGAGGTTCCTCTCAAACATGAAGCGACCTGAGGGAAGATGCTGGTTCGGATCCGGCAGGATCAGCTCTCTGCTTCTTCCAGAACATTTCTGAGGCCTTCCAGTTCTCCTATCGGGGGATGATGGACCGCCGTGTTCATGAATCCCAGCTGGGGCTCCTTCATTCCCACAGTCTTCAAAAGCAGACGGGCTCTTGTGTGAAAGCATGAAGGTGGCAGAACATCCATGACTGTTGTTCAGAAGGACGCCGCTGTTGCATGAGCTTCCTGCCTGAGCTTCCTGCTCGCTGAGCGTCTCTGGTCAGTCTCAGCTCGGTCCCCTGTCTGTGGATCGCTGTTTCCAAAACGTCCTGAAAGATTTTCCAGCGTTTCCATGATCCTCCAGCCTTTGGCGTGGGGCGAGTGGAGCTCTGAACGCACGCCGCCGTTCATGTTGCTGATTTTCATGTAAAGCAACTATTTAGGACACATAAATGTCAGTGCAGCAGGTTGAAGTTTTGCTTGACTGGAAATAAATCCTTTAATTTACTTTTTTCCAACGTCCGTCTCGATGTGATACAATCCTGAACTTTGACGGAAGGTCAAAGGATTTCAGATGAGAAGATCCGAGAAGCAGGAGAGGCAGGTCCTCCAAGCAGCCCCACTCAGTTCAAGTTAAAAGCATCACATTAAGGAGTCTATATCTTCTCTTTAGTCTTTCAGAGTAAACTATATCCATACGTATGACCATACCTTCCTGGAGGGGGCTGTTCCTCACTTTGTGACATCACAATGTGAGAACTGTGCAGGTTTTTAGAGAGGAATACTCTGAAATACGCGAATGGTTAAAAATTGCCGCATTCGGGTCGTTTTATTTTTGGGAGGAATTAACGCTAAAATACATTTAAAAGCTCAGAAATGTGATTTTGCATGATATATGACCCTTTCAGCTGAGAACACATTTGTGCTTTACAGCTGGGATGGATGTTGGGCCTCTGATTAGCCCCGCCCACATTCCAGCCACTCCATCGCACCGGACCACCCTTTCCACTGAAATCTGCTTTCTAAGTCAATTTGCAATCGTAAATGTCAGGCAGACAGAGATTTATGTGTGGATGCAAAACAAGCATGAATAGATGAGATGCTCAGCAAACTGACAAACAAGGGATAAGTAAGTTACGCAATAATGACATTTGTCCAATTAAAGCTTTTTTTCTGATGTCTTTCTGACTTTTACATGAGGATGTTCTTAAATACCCGCCCCAATGCAAATGGTGTTTTTGCTGTTTTGGTGTTTCTTGGTTGTTCTTTTAGCGGTTTTCTACAGAAGCCGTAGCCTGATATGGGTAGAAAAAAAAAAATAATCGTTCAATAGTAATAATTTTAGTCCCACGGTTTAGTAATGGAACGATTAAATTGTTCAAACAAAAAAAGTATTTTAAAGGGGGGAACAAATCCTAAAGGCAGATTTTTTCCCCCCATGAACCAGGAGTAGTTGTAGGGTAGAGTAGTCCCTCTTTTCTGTCTAACCCCAATTTTGTGGAAAATTAGACAAATCCTTTTTGTTTAATTTGGTAAATTTGCCAAGTTTCGCTTTGCAAAATGTGTAATTTTCATTATGCAAATAATTCGTTCATAAACACAGATGTGAGCAATACTTGGATTTACAGCAGATACCTGTGTCTCTCAGGACAACACATGGAGACACGGAGGATGTTTAGAGATCACTGATCTGTTTGAAAAAGCTCTACAGAAGCATCGTAATCACGTCTCCATGTCTGGGTTCATTCACATCACGTTTGCTCTCCGTCCTGCCGCTAAAGCTGCTCTCCGTGTCTCTGTGACCCACATTCATTCAAGAGAGGAAAAAATAACAACAAGAATCAAACTAGAGGACCTATGTAACCCTTGTGCTATCCTAGGCACTTTAACGTTGGGAGTTGGGTCATCTAGACCCACTAGACCTTTTTTCTTCAATGATTTGTGATCTTCACTGGTGTCCATGGATTACATGAAATCTTTCCACCTTTATCATGATAGGGAGAACACGTCAATGGAAGGGGGGGGGGGGGGTCACAATTAAAGATAAAAGTCCCACTTTCTGTCACCCACCTAGATGTAAAAAATTTGTTCTCCGCATTTGACCCCTCCCCTGAAGGAGCGCTGAGCTGCAAACATAGCTGTTCAACCCCCCAATCCAACAATGTTGACTATTCCCCTTCCATATTTTAAGTTACCAAAATAAAAGCACTATGAATTTGTTTGGGTAGAAGTAAATATGAGATACAGTTGCAGTGCTTCACATTGTGATCATTAAATAAACTGAATTTGACAATTTTACTACAATGGACGACGTGTTGATTCAGGTAGAGTTTTTTTTTCTAAGTAATATTTTTTATAAACATAAGGAAAAGGTGATCCGGTATCGTATCATGAGACGTGTATCGCGATACGTATCGCATCGCCAGACTCTTGCCAATACACACCCCTAGCCTAGTATCTGCTGTCAATCAGAGTGTTGTTCACATCCGTCGCAGTGTTTCTGATTGACTTCAGTTGCTTCGTGTTTCTTCATATAATTAGGATTTAACAGTGTTACTGCAAAAGTCGACATTTCTAGAATTTCCATAACGTTTTGCACATATGTGTGACGGAAACGCAGCTAGTTTCACTAACGTGTGGAACAGGATTCAAGCATCCGCCAAATCCCTGAGCAGACGGCTGCAGCGGTGAAACCCGACAGCCAAGAGACACAAAAAGCGACGACAACAACAAAACATTCAGACGAGACAAATGAAACGGAACAACACACCAGTCTGGCAACAATGTCTGAAAAATATTCAGTGCTCAAAAACTCAACAAACTAAATAAAAAAGTCCCAAAAAAAGCAAAAAATAAGTTTTGTGTTGTGAGTTAAATTTTTTAAGCGATGTGACGAGTTGTAGTGTGTCATTTTGTGTTGTAATGTGAATCTAAAGCATTGTGACCCTCCTGGGCCACCGTAAAAAACGGCATCATCATAGAAAAAAAAAGACCACTGGGAACGCTTTGAAAGTGGATCAGAAGATGGTCGGAGTGGGACTTTACTAGCCCCCCCCCCAAACACACACTGACATCCCACCAGCTTTGACAATTTCCAGGTAGAATTTTAGTTCTCTACTCAAAAAGAAAAGCAGCGCAATGACTGATTGAGAGTCTTACAAGTTAGCTTTAATTACTGAATAAAAGATTGACAGCTCGTTGGAGGCACAGTCAGGTTCCTGCGAGCTAACATCAAGCAGATCTGAGTCCCAGTTGGATCATAGCTGTAGGTCCCTGAATGAAAACTAAAACTAGCACCTTGCTGGACAGCAGCAACGACTCTGGGATGAGGTAAAAGAGGCGCACTGTGCCGCCGCAGAGACGTTTTGGGGCTTCCTCCTTCAGCCATCAGCCTACTGCAGCCAGTTAACAAAGGCGGCCACAATCCGCTCACTGTGTAAATCGTCTGCTTGTTTTATTCCAGCATTCGACCTCTGAATGCTGACTTGTGACTGCTGTTATGTGGCACTCTCAGTTTTGCAGCTCGCTCCAACACGTGGGACCAATTCCAGGCGGATCTGTGCGTTCCACATGAGGGTGTTTGTATTAGCGGCCTTTGAGATCCACTCATTTCATTAGCTCCACATCCCCAAACGAAGCTCTTTGCGTGGGTTTATAAAATCAATAGAAGTAGAAAAATTAGTCCTGGTGAGATTTCATACAATAAGTTTTAATCTCCTGCCCTTATAGAACCAAATTATAGCTAAAATGAGCAATAAACACTTTTTTTCAAGGAATTGTGTTCTGATCTTTCAAAATAAGCACGTTTTGAATTTTGAGCTAGAGTTTATTAAGTTATATAAAAAAGTAAATACTGAATTAAGGCCATTTTGAAGCCAAAGAGGTTTGATGCATATTTGCATTAATATCTGCTATTTTAAGTGTAACAAATGTCTAATTATCATTTTTTCTTGACCAAAATGGTCTTAAAGTGAAACTAAAATTACACAATTTAAGATAAATTTGTCCATTATTAATATGCAAGTGATAAGAGTCAAATACAACTTTCCAGTTTCCTTGAATCAAGCAAAGCTGTCTCTGGAAAAACGACCATCCACACATAAAGTAAAAAAAATATTTGAGATACAATGTGGAAAAGGGGCGGAGCTACCAGGGGAAAAGACCCCGTGCCCCCTGGTAGCTCCGCCCCTGAGTCAAATTAAGATGTTCAAGATCAAATGACACATTTTTCTATAAATGTATCGACTTAAAACAAGTTATTCCATAAAACTGAAAGTAAATGTAGAAAGTTAGATTAGCTGTTTCAGCTGCATAAAGCTTGAAAGCAGCTGGAAGATGCAGATACGCGCAGCCTGGCTTCCCTGCTCCTTCTGGGGTGCTCGCCTCTAGATGTCAACGGCGTGTTTATTCCTGTCAAACGGCTGAAATCTATCAGCGTCACATGATGAGGCGGCAGCCTGAGGGTGGGTGTGACCAATGCGTGAATCTCTGAGCACACATTTCAGCTCCAGCGTGACGTCTGAAGCTCCAGCTGAAGATAAAACAGCACAGCTAACAAGATGGCTGAGAGGTGCGTGCACGAGTGTGTGTGTGTGTGTGTGTGTGTCCTGTGTGCGCATGTATGCATGTCTTTTGTGTTTGGTCCTCTCTAATGAGGTGAATGTCAGCTTGTTGCTCATTAGAAGTGCAGATTAACACTTAGAACCCAATTACCCCTCACCGCCGTCATCACACACACACAGACACACAAACCGGCCGCTCTGCACCCCCATCCCAGCACAAAGCCCCCTCTGTCTGCGCGCATCACGGCGTGCACAGCCAAAGGAAAAACCACCAGAAACCAAAAAGGTGGGGGAAAAAAGGCTGAAGGGAGGAGCTAAGAGACAGAAACGCGCCGCGGATGGGACATCCTCGCCTGTGAAGCTCCGACCACGGTGGCGAGGCCGCGGCGAGCAGGAATTCCACTCAAGCCGACAAGCAGATCATCACAGCGTTTTACAGCCATGGTTCAAACCTCGGCTGCCTGCATCGAGTTCCATTTCTCCGTCGCGTTGGGGTTTAAAATCCGAGCCAAGTGACGTTTTTTGGCCTAAAAACCAAACACAGCTCTTCTGCCAAAACTCTCCTAAAACTGCTGGGGAGCACGGCGGTGGCGCGGTGATGGTCTGGGCTCGGGTTGCAGCCTCAAGTCCTGATTGAATGCAGTCGTCGGGACGTCCCACAGTAGGATGATCTGAAGCACGTCCAGATTCTGGTTCAGGCCATCATGGCGTAAAGAAGGATGGAGTGGAGTGAGCTGCTGCCAGACGTCCGTCTGACGGAGGCTTTGCTAAACCCGCGGCAGTGGTCGCTTCCATACGTTGGTTGGGGAATAAAGCAGCTTCAACCTTTGGCTGAGACTGGCTTAACATCTTCACAACAGACAAAACAGGAGTTTAGTCCTGTAGCAAGGCTGCCTTTTCTTACACTCTCTTGTTTTTAGAGATTTGAGATATTTTACCAGCTTTTCTGTTGTTTGGACTTTCCTTGGCGCTATACCTTTCCAAGCTTTTCCCCAAATCAGAACAGTGGAAAAGAAGGTCCCCCCATGAAGAGCTAGTCTCTATAGAGAAGGAAAGTCCAAGTCCTTTTGCTCCAGACTCTTCACAATGGAAAAACTTGATTTAAGACTTCAAGAAACTTCAATCTTCTCTGTAATTTATGGCTCGTTTTTAAAGATGAAAGACCCTATATAATGTGAAATAAACCTTTTCTGCTTTTAAATGTTTGATAATGTTCAGTCCTCACTATAAAAAAAACTGGTATTTTGATCCATTTCCACATTCCTGAGGATTCCTAGACTCGTCGTACTTAATAACTCATTTGGCCTAAAAAAATGGTTCTTTAGTGTGCCAAAGTTAATATATATTCATCTTTATGGATACAGTTTACTCTGAAAGACTAAAGAAATCATGATATAGGCGCTTTGATGTTTAATAAATGTTAACAAATTTATTAAGCTGGACCAAATTGCACTAACATCATTTTCTCATTTTGTTCACAGTTTGTTCCTAAAAGAATCATTTCTATCTTTTACACCACATTTCTGTCCCTAAAATCAAAATGAACTCCAATTAGTTGCATAAAAACTCAAAATGTACAAACCTTTCACTTAGAACTAGCAAGAAATACAGTATAACAAAATATTTAGTCATTCCATCGCACAGTTCACTTTTTGAGCTTATTTTTCCCTTTTTGGAGGCTGGTGTGTGCAAGTCCTTGTTCCTAAAGGTTGATATCTCTCATCTTTTAACATAAATGACCTGCTTCATGAACAGATAATTTTTCTACTTTCTAGTTACAGCGGGGAAAATAAGTATTGAACACGTCAACATTTCCCTCAAAAAACATATTTCTAATCGAGCTATTTTCACCAGATGTCGGCATCAACCCAAGTAATGCACGCATAGAAAGAAATCCAAACATTTATGTCCATAAATGAAGTTATGTGTAATAAAGTGAAATGGCACAGGGAATAAGTATTGAACACATGAAGAAAAGGAGGGGTAGAAAGGTCTGGCAAGCCAAGAAAGCAGCTGGAGTTTGTCAGTATTCAGAAGGTTAAGCTGCCCCCTATTAGTGCAAAGTGATGTCAGCTGGTAGAGTCCTGATTGATGCCTTTTAAAAAAGGTTTATCACCAGCAAGGTGTTAGACAAGAAGCATTGCATGATGGGTAAAAGCAAAGAGATGTCCAAAGACCTATGCAACCTTGTTGTTGCAAAACACACTTAAGGCATTGGTTACAGGCGCATTTCTAAACTTCTGAAAGTTCCAGTGAGTACCATTGGGGCCATCATCCGGAAGTGGAAAGAACACGGCATTACCATAAACCTGCCACGGCCAGGTGCTCCTCGCAAGATTTCAGACAGAGGAGTCAGAACAATCATCAGAAGGGTTCTCCAACAGCCCAGGACCACTCGTGGAGAGCTTCAGAAAGACCTGGAATCAGCAGGTACCATTGTTTCAAAGAAAACAATAAGTAATGCACTCAGCCGCCACGGCCTCCATGCACGCACACCACGCAAGACTCCATTTTTGAAGAAGAAGCATGTTGAAGCTCGTTTGGAGTTTGCCACACAACATTTGGATAAACCCATGACATTCTGGGAGAAGATACTCTGGTCAGATGAGACCAAAATTGAACTCTTCGGATGTCATAAGACACAACATGTTTGGAGGAAAAATGGCGCCGCACATCACCCCCAAAACACCATACCAACAGTCAAGTTTGGAGGTGGGAGCATCATGGCGTGGGGCTGTTTTTCAGCATGTGGTGCTGGTAGACTTCATATCATTGAAGGAATAATGACTGGAGAAAAGTATGGAGACATTCTTGATCAGAATCTGCTGTCATCTGCCAGGCTGCTGAAGATGAAAAGAGGCTGGATCTTTCAGCAGCAACGATCCCAAGCACACAGCCAAGGTAACACTCAACTGGTTGAAGAAAAAGAAAATAAAGCTGCTAGAATGGCCCAGTCAATCACCAGACTTGAATCCAATTGAAAATCTTTGGAAAGAACTGAAGATCCGGGTTCACAGAAGAGACCCCCGGAACCTTGAAGATTTGAAGGCAGTTTGTGTGGATGAATGGGCCAAAATCACACCTGAGCAATGTATTCGACTGGTTTCTCCATACAGGAGGCGTCTTGAGGCTGTAATCACCAACAAAGGTTTTTGCACTAAGTATTAAATAAATTTCAGTAAGCGTGTTCAATACTTATTCCCTGTGCCATTTCACTTTATTACACATAACTTCATTTATGGACATAAATGTTTGGATTTCTTTCTATGTGTGCATTACTTGGGTTGATGCCGACATCTGGTGAAAATTTCATGTCAATAGCTCGATTAGAAATATGTTTTTTGAGAGAAATGTTGACGTGTTCAATACTTATTTTCCCCGCTGTATTCTCTTCTTAAGACTAGAGTTCTTCTTCTATTTTTAAGTTTTGCTGTGTAACAACAGTGTACCAAAAAGTTTCTTTTTGACCTTTATGAGTCTCTTCTTGCTTAAAATTAAAGTACAAATGTCAGATATGTGCAAAAAAAAAAAAAAAAAAGCAAAATGACTGGAGCTGCTTATCTGCTCCCAAAGAGCGACTCGCCACTAATCAGAGGAAACATTTAGCTTTCCTTTGATTTCTATCACAGGACCAGAGCAAAAGTTCCTGTACTTCAGACAGCAGTGTCGGGGAAACTGCTGGACGCTTCTGATCCTCCAAACCCCAGTTTGAAACATTTCAAATGCTGAGTTCTTTCCTCAAAAATGTTCCAAAAACAAAGTGACACACAAGGGACACATTTGGTTTGAGGCAAAGTCCGCTCATGTGAATTTTTACAAAAACACGTTAACCTAAACGAGGCACAAAATAGGCAAACAAACTAACAGAAACAACCAAAAATACTCAAAATTGGCTATAAATGTCTTTGCTTTAAATGATTAAAGTCAAAAAGTTCTGGAAAGAAGCCTTTTTATTCAGGGAGCAAAGCCCTCAGAAGGTCCGCTCACAGCAACACATTTCTCTCAGGCCTGGAGTTTGAGGCCATTTCTGGGCATGATTGTTCTCTTGGGTGACCTAGTTTCCAAGCTTCAGCTGTCAGACGGATGGCCTCACTTTTGTCTCCACCGTGTTGGACCAGCGGTGCCGACACCGTTCTGGCACGAAAGCGACTTTGGTAACGACCAGCACCGAAAGATCTACCAATATGTACAAGAATCTCGCAATGTTTATATTTAGGTGCTTAAATACAAAGACTAGTTATGAAAAGCAAATTTTAGACTGAATCAAATAATTATTTTGAATTAAGAAAGATGATTGGCAGACAGCGTTTTTTACATTTTCTCCTTGACTCATTTTTGATGGCCCACAGTCTACACACTTCCTTCGTGATCAACTGGTCGGTCGATCGCGATCGGCGTGTTGGGCCGTGGACTGGTAATCCTTATCGTCATATCCTGGATTCTGTTTCAGGACTTGAAATCCAAACTAAAATAGTAATAAATGGAGTATACTTGTCATCGCTTTTCTACCTTCCTCAAAGGCCCAAAACGCTTTAAAGTCACAGTCCCATTCACACATACATTCACACACATTCACACACAAATTCACACACACATTCACACACACACACACACCGCAACTCCTACGACTATATTGTTGTATTGTAGGACATTTTTTGGGTGGGTGGATGGATGGATGAATGGATGTGTGGATGGATGGATGGATGGATGTGTGGATGGATGGATGGATGTGTGGATGGATGGATGGATGGATGGATGGATGGATGGATGGATGGATGTGTGGATGGATGGATGGATGGATGGATGGATGGATGTGTGGATGGATGGATGTGTGGATGGATGGATGGATGTGTGGATGGATGGATGTGTGGATGGATGGATGGATGGATGGATGGATGGATGGATGGATGGATGGATGGATGGATGGATGGATGGATGGATAGATGGATACATTTATGCTTAGGACTGTCCATAAACACAAGTGCGTCTTATAGTCTTTTCTGGTTTTGGAGAGAAAGATGCTCTCCATAATCTGTGCATACGTTGCTATGGTGACATGAGAGGAGGACTGGATGTCTCATGTGAAGATTTGCATGAGCTTTTGTTATTACAGACAAATGACCCCCGTGTGGCTGAAATGTGACAAATGCCAGAACGTTCACAAGCTCAAAGATCACACTGGATGGATCCCAAATCCAGCTTTCGGCCCTCCATGTGAAGAAAGGCTGTAGCCTGATTCTACTATGATTCTACTATGATTCTACTATTCTACTAAATGAAGGGATTGGAGGAACACAGCAGATACAAGACAGTGTTTTCATTACCACAATACTAATTAAAGAGGAAAGAAATGTCACTTTGTCGTTATATTTCAGCCTAAAAAGGCAAGTAAGTGGAGTTTTTCATATGTGCCCGTCATCACATGTTGAGCATGGCATGTAGACTGTGGAAGTGATAATGGGTTTCTCTGTATTCAGGAGGGCTTTATAACAAAAGTTTATAACTACAGTGATTCCTTGTCTTGTACGTCATGTAAACACCAGGAACAGCAGCAGTGACCTGTGCACAGATTTGCCTCAAGCTAGAAACTGAGGAGCGATACCTAAAGTCAGTCCAGGTTTTGGCACTTCCAACCCCCTATTTAACAGCTGAGAGGGAAGGGAAGCATTGGAATGTTAATCATCCTCACCTCCAAGTCGTCCAGGGATCGAGCAACGCTCAGACGTTTGGAGCGCCCAAAAGAGCGTCTGGTTGAGGAGCGCTGCTGGAGAGGAGGGAAACCCATCGTCAAGCCTCGGAAACGACCAGCCTGAAGACAGAAAGCAAAAGCATGAGATCAAAGGTTCTTTGAGAAACTGAGAGGATCTGCATCGTGTCTTTGTAGATCTAAAGAAAGTCTATGACCATATCCGGAGAGCGGATCTGTTGTTTGCATGAGGAAGGCTGGAGTGACAGAGAACGTTGTTCAGGACATGGATGACGGCTGTAAGACAGTGGGGAGGAGGGGCTGAAGGTGTGACAGAGGAGGTCCAGGTGGAGGTGGGACTGCACCAAAGATTTGCTTTGAGCTCCAACCTGTTTACTGTGATGATGGACGGACTGACGGATGACAGGACTCTCTATGTTTGCAGATGACACTGTGATGTGTGGTGAGAGCAGCCGTGTGGTTGGATTATAGATGCAGAGACAGGAAGCAGAGCTGAAGATGCTGAGGTTCTCTTTGGAGTGACCAGGATGGATCAGGAATGAATCCATCAGAGGAACAGATCGTGGTAGATGCAGATGAAGATGGCCATCCCATAATCATTTCAAAACACGTGTTTTGGCTTCATTGTTGAATTTTGTAACTATTTTTGAAGCCCCATAAGAGATTTTGGCCCCATTGATTTTGTTGATGGTTTCTCCCGCTGTGATGTCATCGTTTCTTTTTTGGGGGGGGGGGGGGGTCCTTTACTACATCAGAAATGTGTTATCAGCTTTCACCGGGTACTAGGTGCCTGTAAGTTTTGGTGAGTTTTTGAGTTTGTGGCAGGGAAGAAATTTTTGCAAGAAGCAAGAATTGCAAAAACAATCCGGTCCTTCAGTCCAGGACGACTGCGGGACAGAACCACAAATGTTTTATTTTATGAAAATGTTTAACTACTGGGTTCATACCTTAGCGCTCTAAATGCCAAAGTGTTTTTTTTTTCACAGGAAATCCTTTCAGGGTTTAATTTGTTACTTGTGTTGAAAAATATCATGAAAATAGATACAGAAAATATCAGGATACAGGAATTCTGTTATGGTGGACAAATACTGTGTTCTTAAAGGAAAGACTTATTTATTCTCATAGAAAAGATAACAAAGGTTCCTTTTATGATGAAATATTTTTGTAATGTGTGACGTATTTTTTATCCTCTTGCTTCAGACTTTAGGACAATAAACTGTGTTGTTGTCAACACACGTCCTGATCGGTGTGGGTTTGCTACCTGTCCAAACGTCTGCATTTCACCAGGCGTTGCCTGGAAACCGAGTCACGCCGTCCTCCTGCAGGCGTTCCTGTTCCATCAGCATCCACAGGAGCGCAAACACTCGCTCCCTTCAGAACATCAGACTAAGAAGCCAAAATGAGGTTTTTATGGGCGGAGTGTGGGGGGCGAGGGGGGGATGGTGGTGGTCGAGAGCACGTTTTGGGTGTAACTACATCAGAGATCCTTTCCGAGACAAACGCGAAGGAGAACATTTTTGTGGAGAGCTCTTATCACACAAACACATTATGATGTCACAAGCATCCTTCCTGTTTACAGCAGGGAGCCACGGCTCCAGAACCGCTGTGAGCTCTCAGACCCGCGTGCCTGTCCACGTCTGAGTGGATCTAAGGAAACAGAATTTCTGCTTTAGGAGACTGTGATTCCATCCACAGGAGGAAAACGCCTCGACTTCCTGAGAAGCAGCTTTAGCTGTGACTCTGCTCATCCGAACTGCAATCAGGGACGAGCTTTGAACAACCTCCTCCTCCAGATAATGCTGCTCCTGCTTCCTGTGCCTCCCAGGGGAAGAGAAACAGCGCCCCCATGTGGCAGCAAGAACACAACACGCTCCAAGTCTGCTCGGACGAATCAAGTGGTGCAAAAAAACCTAAAGATGATTGACAGCTCGATTTAAATTGATTGCAAGAACCCATAAAAGCTGAATAAACATCCAGCAGCTCATGAGCTTTAGCTGCCACATCAAGTTGACCGACGGGAGCAGAGAGTACTTCAGTAAAAACAACACAACTAAAGTGAGGTTTATTTGAGAATGATTACAGGATTCTGTTCTTCGGGGCGGCTGGACGTTCATCTAAATGACGCTTCTCTGCTGACTCTGATGAGCAGAAAGATTAAAAGTCCTCAGACTTCCCAGAAGGAAGTTTTTGGATGCAAAGCTACAAATAAAAGTATGTAAAAGTATGTGTGTGTGTGTGGGGGGGGGGGGGGGATTATAACACATTGTCAAAGTCCTCAATAAATATGTTAAAGTGATCACAGATTTGAAAAAAAACTGACTGTAATGCTAAGTATTCATATAAAAAGATAAATAAAACTAAATTTTTGTTGCAGGAACTAACCACTGCCGCCCTCGCCGCCCCCTTTTGACTCCGCCCTCACAGGCAGATCGGCTGCCACACGCCCCTCACTCTCCCCTTCTGCGCCTGCCATTCCGGTCAAAGCAGGGCTCGACATAGCCATTTGTCCGCTGGCCCGGTCCTGTTTTTCGAGCAGTGCGGACCACAAGACTTTACTTTTCACTTGTCCGCTCGGGCCACTAAAATATCTAACGGTTTATATATTCTTCACCTTTTTCAATAAAGTAAATTTTGCGAAAACGTGTAGATTTACCTCGTCTTCATAATTTAGTTTTTCTGCTAGTCCTGTGTTCAGACTTCAAGGGTTTCTATGGGAAACCTTTGATCACTTCTCCTTCTCTCCCGCCTGCGCGCGCGCGGCTTTCACTGCCGAGCACCACGCGGCACGCGCTCACTACTTTTTTTTTCTTCAAACTTTATTGAATGTAACAATTCAATACAAAACAATGTTAAACAGCAACAACGAAGGCACAAGCCAGTGGGTTATTATTACATTTGATTATAAATCCGACACCGTCACAGAAGAGAGACTGAAGCATGTCAGAGATGTGGAAGACATGGCAGGAATAGATAGGAATATGTTGGATGGAGTAGCGGGTATAATCAGTAGTATGGACAGCAAGATATTTAATGAATGCACTGAAGATGAAACTGTATGCACTAAGCTTTAAGCTGAATGTCAAAGAATCAAAGGCAACTCCAAATACCTGAATCTCAGACTCAAATGCAGTAGAATGTTAAACTACTTAATTTTGTTTTTCTTTACAACACTGTAAGCAGTAAGTATTTCTAGTTAGCTGAATGATCTCAGTTAGACCTGCACAATATGAGGAAAACTCGCAGTATGCGATATCAGAGATTAAAATTGCAATAACGATATAATTTGCGGTATATAAACAAACAGCTAAATAACCAAATAACCATTCCCAGTTTAAAAATTATACTCCAAATGACCCACGTTGACATAGGTTACAAACATCTAACATAACAGGGCTCCATCTGATTGGTCAACAATGTGAAGGCGTCCATCCGATTGGTCAAATGCATTAAGGGATTTATTTGATTCGTGAAATGGTTCAAGCTGCCATTAGATTGTTTTAACACATTTAAGGTTTATGATTTATTGCGATATTTGCCGTTAGAAGCACCATGAAAACTTCTGAACTAGTGTTACCTACTACACTGCAGTGCTCTCTTCAAAACATCTGAAACAGACTAGAGCAGATTTAAGTTTGTTATGGTCTATTTTCAGTCATTGAAAAGTGTAGAAATAAGTGATGTCACCAGAATGCACCAAATTGCACCATATTAAAAGTTTCCGGGGGGGCATGCCCCTAAAGTTGCAAGCACCTGCGGAGCGGCGGGTCCCACTATGCGCGGTGTCGGGCCAGTAACTTTCAGGCAGGGCCAGTAAGTTTCAAAAACTACTGGCCCTGTGGGCCAGTGCAAATTTCTGGGCTATGTCAACCCCTGCAAAGGGTTTTATCTCCATAGCAACCATTTTCTTATTTGGTCGTGTGGGGATGACAAACAGGACGATGTCATTCTTATCAGCAAAGTGAACTTTTTGTGGGGGTTTTGTTAACCACGCCCACATTTCCACGATGTTCACACTGTATGTCGTGTGGTTTTGTTCAGCTTGAGCCAACAACTCGTGTATTAAGTTTTCCCAAAATTCCCGGTAAAGCTGTGCGAATAACAGGAGAAATCTGCTATTCAACGCTGTTTAAACTCTACAAACTTAAAAATCAACTATTTTTCCCAACTAGTGTCTTAATGACAGTAAGGAGGCGATAGATCCAGATCCAGTTTATGTTTGTAGAAAGTACTACAGGTGATTTATTATTTTCAGAGAAAAACTAGGTTAAAGGTCAACAAAAAGTAGTGACTGTAGACTTAAAGGGCATGTGGGCGTGTCCAAATTCAAGGGCTGCGTCCTTCAATGGCCCCGGCCTTTCCGGGTGGCGTTGGCCGGGTCCTATGTGGAGCCGGCAGGTCGGATGCTAACGGCTGTGAATATGGACGAGTCTAGCCTTTAACGTTCCAAAGGTGAATGTCCCGTCGCCTAGCAACCGTGAGTCCAGAACAGAGAGGAGTAGTGACACAGCCATAGAGCTCAACATTTTCCTGCTTTATTTGATCCAACTTTTAATCTTGAGGCATGTAATTATAAAAAAAAAATTTTTTTTTAAATCTCCAGGTTTGGCTGCAATGCATCGTGGGATATGGTCAGGATAGAAGCAGAGCATTCTTTGAAATGGGGAATAAGAAGGCCGTGTTCGTTGGCCGCATTTGAAGGAGTCACTGAATTTGGACAGCACTTGTCGCGGCGCCGTGACGTCAGCAGCCTGCAAACGCACCCCAGGAAGAACGCCGCTCATTTTCCTACCAGAAGTCAGACGACTCGATCTCTGAGGCTCCGCCTTTCTCTATTTGTGGGTACCGCCCCTTTCCTTACATCATCCTAGTGTCGGCCTCAGCAGCCTGTCAGCGTTCCGCCCACGAAAACAAAAACTTCCAAACTTTTGCAAAGATGGATGTTCCCATAAAATATAAGAGTTTATCTTATCACCGCTAGCTCCACGGAGAAAGTGGTTGTTTGTGTGTTGGCCTGGGGGCGGAGCTGGCAGTGGACTTTTCCTGGAGGGGGCGGATCCTCACTTTCATACGTGTGAATGTGAGACCCCAGTCATTTTCGTGGATTGGGAGGGGCTGGTGCTCAGAAGAATACTCAGAAATGAATGGATGGCTCAAAATACCACTTTGGGTTTGTTTTTTGTGAGGAATGAACATTGCAAAAACACATGAAAGCTCAAAAAGGGGATTTTGCATTATTCAGACCCTTTAAACTGGGGGCTTTTCTGTGAAATGTTGTTACGATCACTCGAGCTGCTGTGATGCACTGGCGCCCCCGGGTGACGTCACTTTATCACAAAATGGCCATCCCATAATAAAGTCAACACTGCCTTTGGATATCCCTGACGTGTGTGTTTTGTTTTATTTAATGGATTCTCACTTTTTTTTTGCCCTTTAAGAGGTGCAAAGGTGCAGAAAGACAGGAGAACTGCAAAAACCATCCGATCCTTCGGTCCAGGACGGCTGCAGGGCAGAACCGTGTTTTAGGGGGAATCGAACCAAGGACCTCACCTGGTACACAACGGGTTAAAGACAGAGGTGGCCCTGTCTGAGGACACCCCTCTTCCCCTGTGGGGCGCCGGGACACTTCCATTCAGAAGAGGACTTCTACGTCAGGAAAAGCAAACCTGCAGGTAGAAGTCTTCTCTTCTCTGACGGCTCGTTCAGGTGAGGACAGGTGGTTCTCAGGTGAGAGTGGACGTCCGTCTGCTGCATAATACATGATCTGACACCGGAGGACGAGTCCTGCTGATCGCTCTGCTCACAGACGAGGGTTTTCCATGGAAGGAGTTTGGAGCGCAGAGCGATGACCACAGGATTTATGGCGCCAATAACCGGCTCGCCGTACAGCAGGAATGTGTGTGTGTGTGTGGGGGGGGGACTGCTGGGACTTCTCATGGCCCTGTCAGTTTTAGCACAGCCCTCTCACAGCACACAGAGCGGCTGACAGACAAAAGCTGAAATGAAGGAAGAGAGGCGCGCCGTACCTTTTTGTCCCCCTCCTTGGAGCTCCGTTTCTTCTCCCTGTCGCCCCGCCGACCTCGGCTCCGCTCACGGTCTCCGCCTCCGAAGAGCTTCTTGGCCCACTCATCTTTCTGCGCCACCGGCCGCTGGTGGTGGGGGTGAGGAGGATGAGGAGGGTGTTGGCCCCCCGGGGGCTGCAGGTGGTCTCCGGGGGCCAGGGGGGCCCGGTAGCGGTCGGCTGGGATCTTGCTCATGGGCGGGGGCAGGGTGCTGCAGTTGGCTGAGGACCATCCGTCGGTGGAGTCTGCGTAGGACTCCTGGTCGCTGCTCGGGCCTGGCAGGTGGCCGTGCTGCTGGCGCCAGTCTCTCAGCACGTGGACCGGCAGCCAGCGCTGAGGATCCGAGGCTCCTCCCCCACCCCTCCTGTCTCCGCCCCCAGCCGCTCCTCCCAGCTTCCCAGAGGAGTAGTGGTGTGGGTGGATGCCTCGCAAATGCCTGTCAGGGTGAGCTAGGGGGAGAGGGTGGGGGAGGTCGGCCAGGTGGGGGTCATGAAGGTAGTGGCCGTTTCTCAGGAGGGGAGGGGGAGGGGGAGGCGGAAGAGAGACCGCAGCCCCCAAGGCGGGGCTCCAAACGTGCTGGGACGAAGGGGGACTGTTCCAGAGGCGCATGCCGGGGACGTGGCTGTGGCTGTGGGGGCCTCCGAGGTCAACCAAAAGCACCCGGTTGCTCTTCTCCTCCGGCTGAAAGTTCCCGATGCCGCTGTCGCTGTTACTGCTGGTGCTGTGGTTCTGCTGGGCGTCGTTGTCCGCGTCCTGGAATGCGCGGGCTCGGACCCCCTCGATGCTGTCGCCCATGTCCCGGTACAGAACAGAGATGAACTGGAGGAGGGGCTGGGAGCTGGGGGGGAATTCAAGGCACCCCCCAGTGTCTGGGTCGGGGGTGCACTCGAAGCCGAACCTCCGGGCCACTCCCACGTGGACCTGCAGGTACGAGAGGGAGGAGCATCCTATGATCAAAAGGTCATAGTCTGTATGTGAGACCTGGACCGAGTGGGCGACATCACTTCCTGCTCCGACCAAACAAAGTCAATTCAGCTGCCGTTTTTCTTATGATTCGTACTTTGGAACCAAACAACACGGATGGGTCCGATTCATTGTTTCTATGGCGACCACTCTCCCCAGTCGAGAGTAAGCTTGTTGGAAGTCCACACTTCCACCTCTTGAAAGCGGGTACACGAAATCTGTCAATCAAATGTTTGGAACGTTGGACGTGAGGGTCCAGCAGGTGCCACCTACTTTTATTGAGGCATCCCCTCATTGGTCAGTTTAGAACTACAACAAGTTGCAGTAAAGAAAAATAAGATGCGTAAAAAAGACGAGGATTATCAAGAAGATGCTAAAAACATTAGCAGAGCGATAGAATGAAAGTCTATTCGATTGGATCTTTGAAGAACGTGGCTCCTTCCTGTTTAAAACATCAGGGGGGGGGGGGGGGGGGCAGTTAGTCCAGTTCTCATTTACAGCCAATGATAGCTCATCGTTCAGCTCTGCAACCCTCCCAATAAAGTACCCAGGAACTCAAATCTTCACTATACAGATCAACTGCAAACTACTGATAAAGTGATGCCGCTTTCTGTTGCCGGTCTTTTTACCTGATGGAGGCAGAGTTCAGGGTCCACAATAAACACGTGACACGAGGTCCTGAGCCCGCCCTCTTCGTCTCCTCCATTGCTGTAGTGGCCACTGTCGTCCGTGGCTTGCATGGTGACCAGCCCGAAGAATCGCCGGTCGTCCGGACAGCAGGCGCTGAACGCCAGCTTTTCCGCAGGGTAGGTGGCCAGCACCTGACCCCTGTCACTGCACAGGCACACACTGTCATGCATGACCTGGTAGATGCAATGAACACGCGTTAGCACCCGTAACCACGGCAACCTGCCACAACCAACAGCCGGGCCTGAACACTGATGATTCCGATGAAGATTTACCCTTTTAGTTCCTATTCTATGGCTCAGGAGATGGTTTCACTCTATAGTCTGTATTGATATACTGTCCCTACAATCTCACGTGCATTTTTGTGATAATTGTGGCAGAAAAAGCTGGAAGCTGCAGCTGTTTTCTCTAAAAGTTGTAAGAAAAGTTAAGTTAGTTTTCAGTATTAATTTTAATTTAAATTATTTGAAATTTTACCCTAGTAGTTGTTTTTCCCTTCAGTTTATCAACATGCAATTTTATGGAAGCTCAGCTGTCACTTTAACACAATGCATCATGGGAGATGTAGTGCAAAAACTGAAGCCGATGCCAGACAGACTCTCTTCTCTGAGCTTCATTCTTTTGTTCACTTGTTCCACGGTCTGACACCAGATTCTGTGGAAAGCTACACCGCTAAAGACGAGCTTTAGCTGGTATTTCTGTTGGAACTGAGAGACTTTATGAGCAGCATCAGAACAAGGAAGTGAAGACTTTAACCACCTCTGATTGGTCAGACTGATGACATGTGATTAAGCTTCCAAGAATGATTGGTGGAGACAGTTAAAGGGGCGGGACTTTTCCAAAAAACAGAGTTGAAGCTGCGGCTAAATCACTAAAGTACCGCCATTCTGATCAAAGTGTCTGTAATGGAATCAAATAAACAGAAGGAAAAAAAGTATTTTACAATCTTTCATATTCCTAACTACTCAGTGTTTTATCAGGGCCTGTTTGGATGAACACAGAGCTGAAATCCTGGAGATGGTAAATGTTTTTAGATCAGTGAATTGGTCATCTCCCACGGCACACTGGTTGAAAAACACTCTGCCAGATGTTAGATGTAAAGCATCACCAATGAGATCTTCAACTAACTCCTGATTTCTCTGTTCTCATGATCACAGAAACCCCACCAGGTCAGATCTGGTCTGGAGCCGCAGACCTACAGGTGGATTGATGGTGATGCTGCACCAACGGTTGTCATGGTAACCTCCTGCTTCTTTGTAGTCCAGTCTGGTCTGGTGCAGGTCTACAATCTTCTCCCTTAAATCCACTGAAAGCTTTCTAGTCTGATGGACTGATTTTGTGGACAGGTGTCTTTTCTACAGGTGATCAGTTCAAACAGGGGACAGACGGTTGATAAGGAGAGTCTAACGGGTCTGTGTGAACCAGGACTCTGAATGGTTACCAGGGGATCACATAGACATTTACCTCAGTCAAACACAAATAAATGTATTTAAATTCTTTAAAGTGGATTTCTTGATTTTCTAGCTTACTGTCCAAAAAAACGACCATCAGGAGGACAGACTGTCGGTTTTTTTTAGTGGGCAAATCTACTAAATCAGCTTTAAATACTTATTTGATGATTCTGCTTCAATGAGCGGATGAGGATTCCACATGAAGGCGTTTAAACATCTCACAACTAATTTTACCAAAAACTAAACTTTTTTTGGGATAAAAAATGGAATTTGATTTGTTAAAAATCTTTGCTTGTTTGTTAAAACTGCAAACATGCAGGTTTTAACAAAGAAGACCCAAGCAATGGAATGGAATTGATATTTAAAAAGTATTTTTTTTAAACTGCTGACTTTATAATGAAGGGTTTTGCTTGACTTTTATCAGACACGGTTGTGTTGTTTCCACATACCCAACATGTTTCAACGGATGTCTTCGCCAGAGTCGTCATCAGGTGGTGGTGATGTGACGATGGGTCACATCACCACCACCTGATGACGACTCTGACAAAGACGGAAGATGTCCGTCGAAACAGTCAGTTAACGATACAGACACTACGAACTTTATGGAATTGAAGGCTTTGGTTTGTAAAGCATCAGGCCCACCTTCATGAGGACCAGAGAGTGGATCTTCTGCTCGGCCCGGAGGCGCCTCATGCTTCCTCTGATGGCCTGCAAACTGTCACTCTCTAAGTTTGCTCCTGTGGAGGCGAGCTCGATTGAACCCAGATAGCCGGCGATCATTCCCACGTTGACGATGTCTTCGCAAGGTTCTAGACCAAAGGCACCTCCTTCCACGTCCACGTCTCCCTCGTCGTGGTTCTGAAGGTGGAGGTGGCGAACGTCGGACTCCAGGAACACGGAGTCGTCATTCAGGACATGGGCCATCTCCTCCTTGGAGAGAAGGTTGGGGTTGCTCTGGCAACGAGGGTGGAACGGAGTAAACTCCGGCTCGGACAGGCGGCGTGGGTTGGACTTGCAGCCGACTCCAGGCCTGTCCTTGTCCGAGCTGCTGGAGGAGTGGCTGGAGTTCTCGAAGATCATGTTAAAGATTCCTCCAGACTGCAGCTCCGCCACCACCTTCTCGGCTCTGTTGATGCCCAGCTGCTTTGAATCCAGCGGGGCTTTGCCCCGCGCGGCGCGGGCCCCGCCGCCTGACCTGCTGTGGCTGCTATACTCATAGAATGCATCCAGCTCATCGTCACTCGAGCAGGAGTCCAGGTAGGACGCTGCCGCCGTGTTGCTGCTTTGGTGGCGTCCTCCAGAGGTACGCCGGTGGTGTCGCCAGTTGCAGTCTCCCTCTGAGATGACAAGCTTCAGGACGCCAGAGCAACGTCCAATCAGCTTCACCACGTCCTCGTGGGATGCCTTGGAGACATTTATGTCGTTGACGGCGAGGATGTAGTCTCCTGAGTGCAACCCCACGTAGTCTGCGGGGCTGCCTTTCAGGATGCAGCTGAGGACACACGGACTCTGACCTGTCAGGGTGAAGCCGTAGCCTGTCCTGCCCCTCGCAACCTCCACCGTGTGAATACGACCGTGCTGTGTGGACGAGGAGGACGGCAGGTTGAGTCCAGCTCCGCCACAAGGGCGCCTCTTGGATGACCCCTCCACCTGCCAAGACATGGTACCAGGAATCCCCCTTTGTCCTGGGGGGAGCTCTACTTTGTCTTTACTGACAGAGACGCTCTGAGCCTTTCATCTGTCAGGCAGCTTCGAAAAACCGAGTGGCGGCTCCAAATGCAGCAGATGGGTGTAAAGCAGGCCTCAGATCTGACACCGTCCAGTCAGCAGCCCCATGCTGTCACAGTCCTCCAGACAGGTAACCTGCAGACAAGAGGAGCAGCCATGATGAGATACCTGCATGCTTCTCCTTTGAAAGGCTGATGATCTGCAGATGTCTGTGACAAACAAAAAAACGCAAGAACAAAAACACTTGAAAGCGAGTTAAAACTCCTTTTTGCTGGAACAAGATGTGATGATATTTTTGGACATGTTGCCTACTGAGATAACCAACGTTTAAACCTGATTCATAGCAACAAGACCCTTCAGGTTGGTCCTAGGCAGTCAGGTCATCAGCAGACTTGCATCAAGACCCAGACTACTGTCAGAGTTTTTGACAGACCCCAACCATGGTTGTGGTCTATCACTCTCTGACCTCAGACACGATTTAGGAAACGCCACACAGCTGCAGGCCGTTTACCAGATGGGAGGGGTACTGGGGTCTCCAGACTAACCCTTCACAACCGACTCCACCGCTTTGACTGGAATGACAGACGACCGCCGCAGGTGACTCCACCCACACCGCCGTGAACGTTTGCAGTACAGACCATGTGACCTGGACGATGCAGCCACGGTCTACCGTCCTGTTCACGGATGAGGGTCGGGTCACCGTGCAGAAAAGATGGTCACCAGCGTTGCCGGAGAAGGCGAGGTGAGTGATATGCCGAGGTCAACATGGTCTCCAGGGTTCACTTTGGTGTGGAGGAGCAACGGTCTGGACCAGCATCACCAGGTTCTTGTTCTTGTCACTGCAGGTTCTGACCTCAGAGACGTCATAGAACCATCATCATCCCCCAATTCCACCACAACACCCCCAACTTCCAGTTCATGGATGATGATGCTCTACCACATGGTGCCAGAATAGTCACAGCAGAACTGCATGTAGAACTTGTGGAGGAGTGGAAAACCTCAGAACCTCATGAGGTTATAGTGAGGAGCAGGAGACGCCGCTGTCCAGCTGGCACTGCAGAAAATACGCGGTTGTCCGGGTCACCGTCCTTAACTTGTGTAGATGAAAAGTGGTACGGTCCAGTTTTGATCAAACTTTTCCATTAAGGCAGAAACCATCTTCTTGTTTTCAGAAGGGCCTTTGAGTAGGAGATCTTCATTGGCACGCGCTCTGAAGACCTTCCGGTGTGACGTCACGGCACGCGCAGGTAGAGAGGCGGGACCTGGAGATGCACCTGTGAGCGCGCGTGCCGTGGAACAGCACTGAGCTTTAAACGTGTTGGTGTTAGTAACGTGAGGCTCTCGGTTCATTCCTGATCACATCTGACGCAGATTTGTGACTCAGTAACGTTTTTTCCTGCTCTTTCTATGCGCAACAAGAAGGACGCACGCGCGTGGAAACACCTGTAGAAGTTTGTTTTTAAGTGTTGTTGGAGTTTTGAAAAGTTTTTCTCCAGACGCGCAACCACCCGTGCTGGGAAACTGCTCCCGCCCTCAGAGCTCCACATTTTTGGAATGTCGGTCCGTTGCCGTGGCAACGGCGCCGTACACAGACCTGTGCGGCCTCTCATTGGCTGCAGCAGCTGTCAATCATAAAGTTAACGGTTGTGCCGATCACTGTTTGACAAGTTTGCTTGAGGAATCACGAATAAAAAGTGGCGACGGCGGTCCTCAGGTGGGTCACAACGGAAGTCGCGCGGTAGCTCGACGCGCGCGTTTCAGCGGGAGGCACGTGCGCGCGAACATGCCCGACTGACGGCAACAACAAAGAGACGGACTCAGCGGGAACAGCTGGCCGGGAGCTGGGAGGGTCAGTCTGACGGAAACGCCGCCAAAGGCGTGTGCGGTCAGTCACGCGCGGGTTCCGGGACTCACCGGGCAGCGTGCGGAGGGGCTGCGGGGGCTGCGGGGGCCCGGCCATGCCTCTGTCGCTACGGGCGCTCAGGTCAACCCGGGGCCGATGGGTAAACAAAAGAAAGAGCGCACCATCTGGCCAAGTGGCCTGGAGGAGGAGGAGGAAGACTGGGGGAGGAGGGGTGTTTAGAGTGGGCAGCACGGGGGAGGGGGGGTCTGGGTCAAGTCTATATTTTTATAAGAATAAAGTAGTAAAAGTATTATTTTAAATCGAAATTTTGCGAGAGCAAAGTGGTACAACTCAGAAAAAATATCGAAAATCTACAAGCAGAGAGTAAAATTAAAATAACTTAATAAAATTACGTTTAAAAAAGTCCTAAATTATGAAAATATGGAAAATTGAATAGGAAAACAGTAAAAATATTGGGGGGGGGAAATCTAAATTAGGATCCTTTCTCTTTATCCCAAAGAATAGAGAACATGATCTCATCGTTCGTACGGTGCAGAAACGTTCCAAGAACGAAAAAGATGTTTCTCTAAATACCAGCCGGAGGTCTTGGCTTACCTACCAACCTCTATATCTACTGCTGGGGGGGAAACACTAGTAACATGGGGCAGTAGCCAGGGTAACATGGGGCAGTAGCCAGGGTAACATGGGGCAGTAGCCAGGGTCCAGGCTGGGCTAAATGGAGGGGAATAGCATGTCAGCAGTTGGTCTGGTTTTAACTGTGAGTTCTCCAATCCCTGTCATTTCACATCCCCAGATTCTTAAACATTCCCTTAAAATCTGGTTCCAGTTTAGAAAGCACTTTGGCTTCACTCATCTTTTCTCCCATAGTTAATAATCCCCTTTTCCCAGCATCTCATATCATTCCAGATTTGGCACAAAGATGGACTGGTATTTTTGCAGGACCTTTTTTCCAAAAGAGCGCTAGTGTCCTTTGAATCCCTACATGAAAAATACAATATTTTCAGATTCCTCCAACTCAGAAGTGTTGTTACTACTTTGATCCCTCAGAAAGTTGCCACATTGACACCTTGGACGACTCGCTTTAAACCCTCAAACAAAGGGCAACATATCTCACATTTACATCAAGATCCAGGGTATTAAACCACTTTCATGGACCAAGACAGGCTGGCATGGGAAAAGATCCTCAGGTACTAAAGTAATTTGGGCCCAACTGAAAAAAAAGAACTAAATGAAACAAAACAAGTGGGACTAAACTGAACAGGCCTGACCTGGAGGGTATTCCAGAAAGCAGGTTCTGCTAGCTCCCACGGTAAGTTTGAGGCTAAGGAAGTTGGTAACCTCAGCTTTCGGTTCCAGAAATGGAGGTATGTTTCAGGGTAGGTCAAGTTGCTATGGCAACTCATGCTCTGAACATAACCTGGTCTGGAGCAGGTTTAGTTGAAGGTTAGTTTGTTACAGAGGTGAAGCAGCATGGCGTGTCCATTTGAAGATGATTTAGTGGATGAAGAAGCTCAGATAATACTTTTTCCACCATGAGAGGGTGATAAGACCACATATGGATGTTGGAAAGAGAAACTTTTTACTTTGATCTAACTTAATTATTTGCTTCAGTTTAGATAAATCATTTTTTGTTTGGTCAGTTCAAAAATAACATGTAGTTTTCAGACAGTTATTTTCCTTTCATTCAAATTAATTCAATTAAGTAGGTGTAACTTTGGTGCTGCTGTTGGATCGGCACTGCAAGGGATTGTGGGATACCATTCCCTTTGCCTGTCTGGACGGATTTGGGTTTAAGTGTGGGTTTTTGACCAAATGTGTTTAGTTGTTTAGCTGTTTTACTGTTGAGTTATTTTGTCCTACTATGCTTAAGTCTCTGCACCATGAGTGAGAGGGAGGAGAGGATGATGAGTTTATATAGCACCCCTACCGTTCAATGATGTAATGACAATGATGGAAAATTCCTACATGTATGTACTCTCTAAACATATTTAGTTTTGTTCTTTTTGTTGTTATATAAATGAGTATATCTGCCGGCTCAAACTTAGACATATGAGAGTTCCATAATTATAATAAAGACAGGGACAAACCATACTGGACACATGAGGGAAAACTAACTAATCAAACATTCCAACTTATTCATCTATGATTGCAAAACAAAACAAAAAACAAAATTCATACAATATAAAAGGTAGTCTTCAACAAAACAGTGGACTAAATAATTTCCTTTAAATAAGCAAAAATAAAGTCCATGAGGAGAGTTCCCCAGTGGAATTTCCTGATCTCCTCTGCTGATTACTGTGGATGGAAACTCAGAAAACAAACAAAAGTCAATAAACTATTTTATCTCACTTGATCAAATGTGTGCACCCGTTGGTGCTTTATTTTAAGTAAGTCTAAAATGACGCCTTTTTAGCCTAATAACTTAAATATGTAGATGTTTGTGTACAGAAGTGTTTAAATATACACATATACTTGTGATTTTACAGGTAGGAGAAATAGAGAAAAACACATTTGAAACATTTCTGTCATGAATGTACACTTTATTATTTTGATTATTATATTTTTCTTTTGTATTTGTAAGTTTTTGTTTTTTTTAGTGGTGGGGGGGGTTATTGTGAGGGTTCATGTGTCTGTATCATAACATTTCTGAAGATAAAATTGGAAAAAAATAAAGAAAATCTAAATTAGACAAGAAGAAAAGTTGGAAAATTATGAGAGAAAGTCCATATTTGACTAGAAATAAATTGTGAAAGAAATTTACAACTTCATGAGAAGGAAATTGTAAGAGATAAAAAGTCAAAATTTTATTTGAATAAAGTTCTAAACTAAAATAGGACGAGAATAAAGCCATTAAATTTAAAGACAAAAGTCAGAATTTTGAAAAAAAAATTGACATCAAATTATGAGAAAAAAATGTATATTTTATCCCTTTACTCTGAATTGTCTGAAGCATAAATTAAACATTTAATATTTTATTGTCTTTGTGAAAGGAT
This sequence comes from Oryzias sinensis, assembly GCA_037389245.1. Classification (NCBI taxonomy): domain Eukaryota; kingdom Metazoa; phylum Chordata; class Actinopteri; order Beloniformes; family Adrianichthyidae; genus Oryzias; species Oryzias sinensis. Next base: position 2,824,526 of record CM074490.1, read on the forward strand.
TATAAAAGCTGAATGTTAAATTTGATTTTTTAAAAAGCAGGAGTTTTGATGCATACATTTAGGATTTTATTCTTGTAAAAAACATTTTTTTAAATCTGACAAGGTTTTTGCTTTTTTCTTAGAATTTTATTTGACTTTATTCTCAAAAAAAATATTTTGCAACTACTCTCATAATTTTGCCTTTTTTCTTAGAATTTTACTAATTAACTCTCATAAATACCGTAATTTTTTAACTTATTCTTTATTATATGTCTTGAGTTTTTAAACAAACAGCAGTTTCGGTGTGGAAAATCAAAAAATCGACACATTTCCATATGAAGAACTGGTGACATCACGGATCCCCCACCCTGACCCCACAAATTCTGAGCCTCTAGATCTGCTTTGATTTGTCGACGTCACTGATGAACTCTCAGGCCAAAAGGTCGCCGTCAGTCAGAGGGAGGAACACATTCTGTGAGGTTTGGGCTTTTCTGGAAGCTGCTAACAGGATGAACTCCCGTCAGTTACATCTCCCATCCTAATGCCGAGGAGCAGAGTGGGACCCATGAGGAAACTCCCCACGCCAGCATGAACCCACGACGGGGAGCACATCTGTCTGGATCGGGCCGGCGGCGGCCCGTTCCCTCCAGCATGGACGAGAGGGGGGAGAGGAGAGAGAGGCCGGCGGCTTTTATGGGCTCTGATGTGACGGAAGGACACAGAATTCCAGCAAACATCCAGATTAGAGAGAAATCAACAATTTCCCCCCAATTCAAAAGAAAGTAGTTCAAATGTAAAAATAAAAGCCTACATTTAATAAGAAGAAAATAGTTAAAAAATTTGAAAAGTCAACATTTTATTAAAAAAGAAAAAATGTAGTAAAAGTATAAAACTCCAAATGTTTTGAGTTCTCTAACGGAGGAGCAACGCAGCGGCTGAAGTTGAACTCGTGGTTTTCATCGCATTCGAACCCAGAGGGGAAGCGTGTTCAATCAGCTGAACACAGCCTCAAAGGTAATCAGATTACTCCCTGCAGGGGTTTCCTCTTCTGAGGAGGAGGTGATCTGAATGAAGCCCCGCCTCCTTTTCCATTCACCTCCTCAGAGGCAGAGTGTCGGTTTTGATGCCGTATTTTTCCTCATAGAAGTATTGGAACCCTAGCTGACTTTGTAGATTCGTACGGAGCCCCGGATCTGACATGAATATAAAAAAATATGAAAGAAAAAAAGAAAATCTTTCATGGGAACGAAAGATTTCTTTTATTTTTTTATCCATGTCAGATCACGGGGCTCCGTAGATTAGCCCACTTAAATTTAAACGGACAGTCTGTCCTCCTGATAGTACGTTCACTGTGAGATAAAGTTTTTATACATTAAATTGAGGGAACGAAGTATTTGAACCCAGACAGACGTAGTACTTTGTGGCAAACCCTCATCATCATCAGCAGCAGCAGCAGGTCAAAGGTTTCTGGTAGTTGATGATCAGGTTTCTGCACAGATCAGGAGGTTTTCTGCTTCACTCTTCTTCACAGATGATTTCTAAATCATTCAGATTTGGTGGCTGTTGCTTAGCAACCCTGAGCTTCAGCTCTGTCTATAGGCTGAGGTCCAGAGAGCGGCTGGACCGCTCCATGACCCAGATCTGCTTCTTCTTTTTCGTTTCTTGGTCGTCTTGTATGTTTTGGGTCATGATTCTGTTGGGGGACCATCCACCCCCCACTTAATCCTCCTGGTGGAGGGAAGGACGCTCTCACTCAGGATTGGACGGTACATGGCTCCGCCCATCCTCACAGAGAAAGTGGCCCTGTGCAGAAAAACACCCCCCCCCCCCCAACCATAATGCTTCCACCTCCATGCTTGACAGTGTGGACAGCGTTCAAAAAGCTCCATGTTGGTCCCAGACCTACAGCTGGCCTGATGTTCATGTTGCACTAACGGTTGTCATGGTAACCCCCAGCTGCAGCTCTACTATCCCCTCACATTCAACCTTTGTTGCAGGAGTCTTTTATGTTGACATTATCTACGGCGTGACAACAGGAAGCAGGAACAGATGTCCACACGCAAAAGGTGGAGTTTTTCAAGTGACGAGTCTTTATTGATCCGCACAAAGATAACGATGCAATATTTACCAATTCATGACCAGAGACAAAAACAATATTTAAAGCAGAGACGAGGACTCCCTCGTCGTGGCGCCGCTACATTTCCTCGTCCTGATTTGTCGAAGCTGCTGTGGATCCTGAGGCGGGGCTCCCCACGGGCCGTCCTCGTCTCCTCCACGCCGCGGCGGCGAGGCGGAGCATGCTGTCAGTGCACGGGACATTTAGATATTCTGACACCATCTAAGGCAGGTGTTTGTACAGAGAAAAATGAGCTAAAAGCTCGCCGCTTTCCTGCATTCAGGAACAAAAGATAAAAAGGCGTCACGCTGGAACACCTGAGCCTCCACGCCGTCACGCAGGCCTCACGCCATCATGGCTTTTGTTGCTGTACAACTGTGTTTTTTCACAAGATACGAAGGGAATGACTGTAATCTGATTACAATGACGTTGATCCAGTCACGCGTTGCGTCCTGAGAATAAGTCCTCAGAGAGGACACGCCTTTCTCGCCAACACGTCTGTTCCTGTACTCCAACATAACAGTGACAGATTTTGTGTTTAATTCTGGACACGAGAGGGAAAATAAAAAACTACAAATCCTCCTAAAACGGCTGGAGCGTCGCGTCCCAACGACCATTTCCCCCCTAAGGAACAGGGCTGTGAGTCTGGAGTCCAAACCCGCAGAAAGCCGAAACATGGAACTTTAAATATAGGATTTGACTGATTTCAGAATATTTACGCAAGTCATGGTGGGAAATCCTTCAGACTGGTTTCTGCTTTTAATGGTCTTTTCAATGAGAAAGTGCAAAGTGGGAGGAGCCTACAGCTCCCAATCAGAAACGGCTCAGCTGAGACTGAACTTGGACGTCCTTCACTGTCAGGCGCACTTGGCTGAACCGGCCACGCTCGGCGCCGCGGCTCCGACCCGGTTTCCTGTCGGTGAAAACGTGGGAACGAGTAGATCTGGTGAAGGTAAAAGCATTCTGCTCCCTCCCTCATGCCGCCATCGCAGACGAGTGATGGCGGCATGATCAGGCTTTCTGATCAAGCTTTCCTCGGGCGCGCCCCTCGACCCTCAGGGCACGCCCCCCGACCTCGGGGCACGCCCGCACCGGCGCCGTTACAGCGACGTGTCCTGGTGGATGGACTGCAGACAGCTGAGCAGCCGGTGGTACGGGCTGCCGGGCGCCGCCACGGTCTCGAAGACGGACTGGAAGGCCCTGCGGTCCAGCTCCTCGTCAATCTGGTGCCGGTAGAAATCCATGGCCACCACGCAGAACAGGTTGACGTCCACCACCTCGATGGAGCCCATTCGACTGATCACGTGCGGCAGGCTGGTAGACAGTAGGGGGGGGGGTCAAGGGCAAATCGACACAAACCATAGAAGAAGAAGCAGGAGATCACCACGGCCCCTTTGGTTCCGTTCAGGCCCACGAGGACCCGGCAAGGATACAGAGCGGAGATCCACTGCGAGGTGGAGGCTGAGACGAAGAAGCAGGACAGGCTCCACATGGCCATGGCCACCGGGGTCCTCTGGGTGAAGTTGGACAGAGACAGCAGCACCCAGTCTCGCACCATGGACGACTGGCCCGTGGCGTGGAGCGTCTGGAACACCTGCCCACAGGAGCGCGGCGGTTTGAGCGGGAAAAGGAACAGAGGCCGCTCCCTTCTTAATAATTGAGCCCCAACGTTTGGCCCTGAATCTGAATCCAGCCAGGAAGAAGACCCAAACGGAACAGACCATTCAAAGTGTGACGAGGGCCATGTCTGAACTCCCGCCCTAACCATAGTTTCCACCAGAAAAAATTTCAAAGGCTGGAAAATAAAGGTTTAAAAAAAAAAACAGATCTTTGTCAGCTGTTTTGTCGGCTCCAAGCTACGACTGCGTCCCGTTTGCATTTTATCCAGAGCTGAACTGGTCCTTTTAAAAAGCCTAAACCATGCTGGAAGTAAACGGGGACTCTTACCCCCACTAAGCCCCCACTGAGGCAGCTCCAGAGAAAAACCAACGACCATACAAAGTTTTGATGGAAAACTGTTTTCACAGTGCTGTACACGTGGGTCTTGTCCATCACGCCGCTCAATCGCAGTCTTTTGCTGTGAAGTACAAACCAACCTTTGCGGGCTTCGCTTCATGACTCCACCTATCCTTTAGTGGCCCGCCCAACATCACAGGAAAGAGGAAACGGTTTGCTACGATAGTATAAAGGTGACTGACATGTCTGAAACCAAGCTCTGAGATCAGCCTGTTCATCCAGGACTGGTGGTGTTGGTGCAGGTACCAACCAGAGGCCCCGCCCCAGCATTATAGTCTGTACGCATGTTTGGATAAGCAGAGATCATTTCAGTTTTTGCCACTTTTTAGAACACCAAAGGTGGGAGGAGCAAACTGCAGCCCATCCCACCTCAGGCCTCCCTTTCTCTATTAGATGTTTTTGGTGATGTCAGAGGTTTTGGGGTCAAACCCTTTGGAGGAAGCGGTGAATTTAGCCGCCGTACATCAGCGGGACCCCAGCTGTAAATGCACTCTGATACTGACCCTGTAGACCACGGTGGCCATGAATTGTGGGTAAGGCTGCTGGTTGGACAGGAACTCTCCGATGACCTTGTTCATGATGTCCTGTGGAGGGAAGAAATCGTCCAGAAACTGGGGCAGAATCCTGGACACCACCCGGGCCTCACTGGGCAAACCCTTCCTGATCCTGCAGCGACAGGAAAAGCCGTCTCGTGAGCAGAAGTGACGAGCGCGAGGGCGATCTGCGGCCGTCTGCTTGCGTACCTGTCAAAGAGCACGGAGACCCGCTCCATGGCCACGATGATGGACTCGCTGTCGGGGGCCTGCGGGTCGGGGTGGGCAGGCCTGCTGGCGGGGCTGGCTTTCTCCTTGCCTAAGGAGAAACCAACATGACCCTCCATGACGGCCGCCGCCTCCGCTACAGCAGAGTCAACCTGACCTCTAACCCCATCTGAGCCCGACGTAAGCACCGCTGAGAAGACCAGAGGGGTGGGTGGCACCGGCGGCACCGGTGGAGCGTGTACAGGTTAGAGTGGGGGTCAGGACACTCATCACAGCAGTCATATTAGAATTTGGTGTTTTTTTGGGACTGGTGCTGGAAATAAAAGGGCTTCCCAGCATGCTCTGCAGCCTCAAACACGCTTCTAGGTGCGCGTTGAGCGCCACAGAGCAGAAGCTGCTGGCAGAAAGACGGGCTGGAGGGCAGTTGGGGTTAGTAAAGGCCGCTGTCAGGGTTAGAGGTAGGGTCCACTGAAGGAAACAACAGCAGGCGACAAACATGAACGCACAAACACACGTGTTGAGCGATGACACGCCTTACAGAGTTTCAGTGTTTACTCAAACGGCCAAAAGAAACAGAGAACATTTCAATCTCCTGCACTTCCACTTGGAAAACTGACAACCAGTTATTGAAGCAGCCGTTGGAGAAGAAACCACAGATTACACGTGGCTGCAGCCCTACGCTGCACATCCTGCCAGTCCGTTCTTCTCAGCACCAAAGTTTAGGATTCGTTTTCTCGATACTGAAATCGGAACGATGCCCACAAATCCACCGGCCTTTTCAGCACCGGTGTTGGGAAGGACACAGTGTCAGTGTAACAGCGTTTATCCCGCTACAAGAATCTGTGTGTCTGCTGCACGACACTCGTCTTACCCCTCTGCCCTTCTCTTTGACCTTTGAAAATGGGCAGTGAGGTTTGGATAAAAGGGGCTACCAGGTCAAGTGAGCCAGACGGGTGGGGTTGGCGTGCACCCTTCCACCAAGTTCTTCTTCTGAGGAGATCATTTTAAAGCAAAGTGGTCCTCGTCTCGTTGGAGGTTTAAGCTGAGGACCATCAGCAGCTCCACCTGACCACCGGAGAGCGTGAGTGCAAGTTTACCTGCAGATCTACAGACAAACACGGTCACTCATTCTGAACATTTGCTGTCTACAAGCGTCCTCTGTAGCTGATCATAGCTGGGGTGAAGGATGGAGGACTTTACAAACACAGAGCGCGGTGCGCTGAGGGGTTAGCGGATGTTCATGCAGGTGAGCGTTAAGGTGAGTTGCAGCAGCACCAGTCACCAGCCAGCGTTTCCACCGGCGCGCAGCGTCAGGGCTGCCAGACGGCAGTTTACCGGTGTACATGCAGGTGAGCATGAGGCCCAGGGCGGCCATGGCTCTGTGCGGCGACGACGTGTTGACGCGGTCCACGCTGAGCTTCACCAGCGCCTCTCCGTCCATGCGGGACAACTGCTCCGACAGCAGGAGGCGCTCTAGTCCGCGCAGCACGCAGTGGTAGATGATGGAGGGCGTGCAGTCTTCGCTGGCCGACACCACGACCCCACACAACTGACAGGGACACAAGGACACGTGCATTTGTTTTAGCAATGCATATTTTTATTTAAAAAAAGATTAGGCAGCCTTCAGCTGTCACCACAACATGCACTGATCTCGACATTGCTTCTGCAACTTTAAAGGGCCTTTTTCAAGCTTTTACATGTATTATAATGTTCATTTCTCATAAACAAACAACCCCAAAGTGGTATTTTGATCCAATTATCAAATTATCCAATTCAATCCAATTATCCAATAATTCTGAGCACCAGCCCCTCGCAATCCACCAAAACCAGTGGGTTCTCACATTGTGACATCGCAAAATGAGGAACCGCCCCTCCCAGGAAGAGTCTGCGCTGCCAGCTCCGCCCCCAGGCTAACAGACCCGCCCACTTTCTCCGTGGAGCTAGTGGTGATGGGCTAAGCGCTTTCCTTTTATATGCACGTCCATCTTAGTATAAGTTCGTATGATGTTTGTCTTCGTGGGTGAAACACAGACACGCTGCCGAGGACGACTCTAGGTTGACGTCATGAAATGGGCGCCACCCACAAGGAGAGAAAGGCGGGGCCTCAGAGATCAAGTTGTCTTTCACGCTAGTAGGAAAATGAGCTGTGAAAATAACGTAAAAAGTGTTCCAAAGGTCGTATATGATCATATTTATGGATATAGTTTCCTCTGACAAACTTAAGAAAACCATCATAGAGGCCAGCTTGTTTTTCATCCAATGTCATCATTTCTAGCAGAGATCTGCTTTTACAGTTAGGACAGAAAAATTCCAGGGGGGGTCAGGAATGTGCAAACCTTTTTCCAGTCAAAGAATTTTGGGATTGTCACCTGGAAGTGACATGAGAGAGAAAAAAAGACAATTGAAGGAAAGACTTCATTCTCTCCGTAAACAGTGGTCCATCGCTGTTAAATGTTTTAGTGCAATATTTATGAAGGTAACGATGTTCCAAAGTAGACGAGTTTGTAGAGGAATGCTACTTTTGCTAGCTCGCCAGGCTAACGCCGTTGAAAATCGACAACTTTTAAAATCAACGTTCTTCCCAAAATGCTAGAGTGGGTAGAAGACGATAAATCCAAATCCCTAGCAGTGTAAAAGTGTAGCTGGTACTAAGGATGTATCTTTTTTTTATTTGGGAAGGTTAAAGTTAAAGTCCCACTATCTGTCACACACTTAGCTGTGCGAAATTTGCTCTCCGCATTTGACCCCTCCCCTGAGGGACCGGTGAGCTGCAGACACAGCTCACCATTTGGTGGTTTTGGTGGAAAATTCCACCAAATTCCGAGTTTAAAGGTCAACAAGACTTTGGTTGAGGTCGTAGACTTAAGCTGGTAAAACAAAAATTATTTTCCCATATTGTGGGAAAACGCCAAATTTCATACTTTGCCACAAAATGTCCGCCAAGCCGTTGGTCCTATGGCCATCCCATAATAGTTTCAAAACTTCCTTTGGATATCCCACCATGGGGGTTTGGTTTCATTGGTGGATTTTGAAATATTTTTTTGATCCCCATAAAAGATTGTGGCCACACATTTTTTTTTTTTTCGGGACGGTTTGACTGCCGTGAATCGGTGGATTTTGTGGAGTCGACTTCAGAACCTAAATTCTGCGTTAAATGAGGAACCTCTGTGCTCAGCTGACTTGGTTTCATCAGTGAGTTCTTGCATCCACAGTGACCTCACGGTCTGACATGTGGTAGAAAACCGTGTCTCCCTTCACAGCAGCAACAACAGACCTGTAAACATTCAGATCCACAGGGACGTAAACCGTTTCCAGTCACTCTGAGGCATCAACAGAGCTCCAGCGGTTCCCCACAGAGCCGCATTACCTGGATAACTGCAGCCACAAACTCTGGTCCGACGTCCAACGGGTAGTTCTCCATCATGTAGAAGGCCACTGCACACATCACCAACACATGCTGCTGGTTGTGCAAGTTCACACAACTGCAAAACAGAAACAGCAGGCGGAATCAGACACGACCCCCTCGTTTCCGTTTCCTCATGACTTTCGGCTCCCAGACGCTTTGACAGAATCTGTTCAAAAGGAGGAAGACGCTCACTGAGCAATGGCCCTGAGGTTCGACAGAAGATACTCCGACACTGTAGGTATGAGCTGCTTGGCGGTGTCGTCCAGCAGGTCGCACTCCAGCACGTACAGCACCCCGTGCAGGGCCCCCATGCGGCTGGGCAGGTGGGTGCTGCGCAGGGTGGTCTCCAGCAGGCGGCAAACAGGCTCAGCGATTGCTTTGTCCTACAGAGGGACATTTTAACGTCATCTTCTGTCCCCACCCCCTCCCAGTAAACCCCTCAGCTGGACTCACCATGCCCAGCACAGCAGCAGCTTTACAGATGGCAGGCACCAGGTACTGGTTCAGGATCTCGTCCTCTGGTGGGTGAAGCCTCTGCAGCTCCATCAGCGTCGAGAACATCATGTCAAACTGGTTCCGCTCCGTGAACAGGTCCGACACTGCCAGCAGCTGCAGGGACCACGGAGAACAGACGTTAAGGATGACTCACCCAAACAAACACACAAACCCATTTTAGAGGGCAAACTTTAAGCCTTTTGCTACGTTCACACCAGTCTTGGCAAGGCGCGTTCAAGCCACCGCTTCCAACCAAACGTCTATGTGAACGCACGTAAGTCCACACTCGCTTTTAAGTCAGTTTTTAGGCTCTGTGTACAAAACTCGTGGCCACTGAACGTGCGATGAAAGTCAAACCAATTTGACCAATCAGGGACTCGAATTTGGCAGGGATGTATTGGTAACCGGTGGTAACGGGTGCCAACCATTTAAACACCGAAGGAGAGATTAATATTGGCGGTTTGTGTCCAGCCAGTCTCTCATGTATCGGAATAGAGCTGGGAATGATAAAGCCTGGAGCGAGATTCACCAGATTTTGCACCTTGACGACATTTTGCAGCAAAAAACGAGCAACTGCGTGTTACGGGAAGAGTGTCATTAAGTATTTGTATGGACGATAGAAGTTAAACACGCTTTTGTCATACGCCGTCCTTATGTGAGCTCATCAATGAGGTGCGAGTACTGGTTCCTTACTGACACGCCTCCGTAGGAGTCCCACAAAAACCATGCAGTGCGCAGAGTTTTGGTCAGCTGAAATAAAAGGAAAAATCTGTACAACACGCCTGGGTCTACTGGTCTAGGACTTTGATATTTTGTGCAGACAGTCTGTATCCAGCCGTAACAAAGGGCTTAACTATGTACAGTCACGATCATCCTCATCTGAAGTCAAGTAAAAGCAAATACTCTTGAGAACAACACCCAAGAAACAGTTAAGTTTGTGTTTCATCACTAACATTGGGTCCTGGAAACGTTGACCCGGTCTCTGTCAACTCTACCATCCCCTGCTTCATTGGTTATCGTTGCAAATATGTTTTCTGTTCTGAACTAAAATCTGCTATCATGAGTTTTTTGGGGATTCAGTATCGAGCTCTGATTGGGACACCTGGATACCTGTTGGTTTGCCAACACACAAGGCTCTGGTACGGTGGCCGACAGGTGCAAGACACGTTCACGTTCAAGAGTCAACAACAACAAATCCCGGACCGAACGAACGAATCCTGAAGCACTAACAACAATCTCGGTACGAATGGACAAATACTGACACACAACAGCACATCACACAATTACACATAAAACCGGGTGTAAATCACCAAAGACCGAATCACAAAAACAATCTCTGCTTCTAACGGAAAGGGAATGTCCGTACTACAACTATACCTTGCTAAAGTTGTTGTAGTTTTTACTTTGGTAATAGCATTAATAAACGCTTTTGGTCTGTTTCATGTATTTATAAATAATAACTTCTAACTAAAATCATACATGATTGGTTTTATATTACGTCCCTTTCAGTTAGAAGTCGTGTCTCTGCTTTCGTCGTCGTGTTTCTAGATTTGTACCAAGTTTGTTTTTTAGCGCTTCTTGATTTGTTAGTTTGTACCGGGATTTGTTGTTGTTGACTCTTTAATGTGAACGTGTCTTGCACCTCTCGGCCACTGTACTCTGGCGTGTTCTGGACGTTCCTGATCCAAGTGGTCTGCTATAAGTAAAGCAATGATACCTGGAAAATGTGCAGACAGTCCAGCCTTTATAGCCTGGAGCTCCCCACCCCGGCTTTAAATATTGCTGCTGTGCTCAAAATTGGACACTGGAGCTTTAAAGTTACCAATGGGCTGCATATCGGTGCAAAGCTGAAATGAAAAACCGCTATTCTGTGCCCTAAAATCAGCCGAATCACGTTGATCACGTAAATGGTGGAGGATTTGTTGTACGCCAAAGGGTGCGTGTTTTTCTTTTCGGGTGTCACCGGGCACATCTCCGGAGTTCAGAGTCAGCTTTAGCTGTGAAAGGATGCGACACTGCTCACCGATCGGACCACTTCACTGATGAGGATGGTGGGGGTCCTCCTGTGACCCGAGGAGCCGGGGATCAGCCACTGACTGTAGAGCTCCAGGAGGAACTGGGAACACGAGTGGATGTCCACTCCAGCCCGGTGTTTCCTGTTGGAACACACGCACACCTGTGCATTAAGGAGCTTCTCCAGCCACAACGCTCAGACCACACCACTCTCCTTTGCCTCACCTAAAGCCTACTCTGGTAAAAAGACGGTTTTTGGATGTTCTTGTGGTGTTTTTCTGATGATGCGGGACTTATAAAAAGAAAAAGTAGCTTAAAATTAGGAGGGGGGGAAATTGCCCTTTGAAAAATGAGCTGGGCGGGGCTACAAGTTCCCTGCCCCGCCTCCATTCTGACCTTCCACCTGCAGATAAGCAGATCCATGAACGTCTTTGTCTTCCTGGTCTGAGCTGGAATCTGGATCTAAGCTGGACGGATGGATGGCTCCGATGTTGCTGCCATTTCTGTTGCACCGCTAATATTAGGCTGACGTTCAGAGGGGCTGTAAGCTAGCAGGATAGAGTGTAAACAGAGAGCTCTCAGTTATGGGTGACAGTAAGGGGGCGGGGTTGCATGGCACCAACAGTCCCACCCACAACTTGGCGACACATTTTTAAAGGGGCCTTCCCATTTCTCAGATCTCCTCAGTCCTAACTAACCCTCCAGAACTGTCACGTCCTCAGGTTCTGATCCATCATCTCGACCCAACCAGGACTCACGGCGAGGCCTTCTTTCAGGAACTTTGAGGAATAACCGATTTTAAATGTAAATTAAAGACTTTTTTATAACTTAGCTGTTAAATAACTCTTGTAATCAACGTATTTATTTATTTTGTAAGTATTTCATGGTTGGACATTTGTACCCCGTCTGTTAATGGATGTTGTGCCTCCTTTTCATGTCTGTCTGTCTCTTGTTTTTTTTAATCGAATGCGTCTTATGACTTTCTATTGTTTTAACTGAAGTTCATATTATATAATATAAATTTATATATATATATATTATATATATATAAATATATATAAATATATATATATATAATATATATATATATATTATATATATATATAAGTGAAAGTAAAAAGGCTGGAAGTCTCCATAAAAGCCAGCCCCGCGGCCAAAGAAGTGTCCGTGTTACTCGTAAAGCCCTTCTGGCTTGGCGCTCTGAGCTTTGTCTCTCTGTGCGCTTAAAACCAGAGCCCGTTCTTCCTCCTCCATCAGTTTACTGGGAGGCCATCTTCCTCCAGAAGACGCTGGTTTCATCCATCATTCATTTATCTGAATGATAATTATTCTCATCATCTTCCTCAGCATTTCAGGATATTTTCCAGCCGCTTCTGAGTCAGCTGATGCCATTTCTCCATGCAGGGACACAAACTTCGGTTATAGTTATTCAGAACCGCTGGAACCAGCTCTGAAATGCTCCTTGAGCAGCCCGGCGAGGAAACACGTTTAGTCTAATGTTACGTTTTCTCATCCAGTACTGTTGATTTACATCACAGTCCCTGAAATGTGATGATGCGCGCCACAGGCGCTTCCCGAACACTGAAACAAAAGCAGCGTCAGACCACGTATACTGTGACAGCTAAACCGACTGCATGCTGCTGAGGTTTTACCTGGAGTTTATAGGAGATAATGGTGGCGAGGTGGGTGCAGGGGTGTCGGCTTCATCCTCTTCATCCTCCCCCCACTCCTCCTCCCTGAGTGGAGTGATGTTGTTCCCAACCAGACTGAATGGATGGAGACCTGTGTCGTCGTGTCAGAGCAGTCAGCAGCAGCTTTATCCTCCACACGTGGCGTTTTTGCCTCCCGCTCGGCCTACCTGCCCCAGTTTGTAGTCCATGTTGCCCATGTCTCTCTCGGTGTTGATCTGAAGCAGCAGCTTGTCGTGGCTGATGAGCGTTCCTGCTGAAAACAGGTCCACAAACACCAGCATGGCGCCACCTGCACTCCGCTGCGGCTGTCCACGCCCAGCCCGCCAGCGTTTACCTGCAGGCATGCCGACAGGAGGACGGGGTCCCAGGCGTGTGAGGTGGTGCGTGTGAGCGTTGTCCTCTTTGACACCAGAGCCTGAATCTCCTCTCCACCTCCCCATTATGACAGCCAGCTTCCTCCCAAACCTGAAAGATCAGAAGTCTTGGTTTGTACGCGATGGCGTCGTGCGCCTCAGGGCGTGAAGCAGGGCGCCTACCGTGTCTCAGGGCTTTGAGGAGCTTTTGTTGCTTGCGGCTGCTGTTCCAGGCAGCTGACAGCGGGTTGCCCAGCAAGTCTGGGCAGGGTCAGTGGCTCAGCACCAGGCTGGTGATGGCCTGCACCGCCAACACATTGAGCTGAGTGTGCTCAGGTCCTCCTGCAAACAGAGAGTTGTAAGGTGGAGTCTTTGGTTCACCTTTCAGCCTCTTCTGCAGTCGGATGGAGCTCTGCAGTTCATCAGATTTCACACTGGATTGTTTTTCAAAGAACCAGATTTAACTGATTGGTTTCTACACTAGTAAAGAAGTCACCGATTGTAGTCAAACTTTTGCATCTGTTCTTTTTCCGTTAGTCAGAATATTTTGGGCGTCTGGTTTGAAGGGTGTTAGCGTGTTGGCAGTGAAACTTCCCTTCCTATTCACCTTGTGTTTGCCATCAGAGTCAGAATCTGGGACTACAACACTTTTTCTCGCTGGCTGCTTTGTACTTTGGGTTGTATGACAAGCCCAAACCGTGTCTGGAGGGTGTTCTGTCCCACAGCCGTCCTTGACTGACAGGACCAGGTCCATGTCATAATATTTTCTTGCTTTTTGAGCAATAAACCTCACAACATTTACATGCACTGGTGAAAATGAATTTTCAACGTGATGAGCAACACCAGCAGATGTTTTTGTGAGGAATGAAAATTATAATAAACTTAAAAGCTAGATTTTGCATGATATAGGCCCTTTTAACTCCTCCAAGAAGTTTGAAAAGCGTTAGTGTGGCGAGCTCACAAAGGTGGCGTTCCCCTTTAGCCATCACAATTTTTACCTGAAAATTGTTAAACCTATCGTGAACGGCAAACAACGATGCGACGCGAAGTGCGAACAGATTAGGAATCTGGCGTGGTTTAAAACTAAGAGCTTGATTTTGCAGATTCATCTAAAACTTACTACAAATAACAGATCTGTTTGTCTTCCCCTGCCGACCAGATCACCAGGGGGTTGCCATGGAGATGAAAAGCATTTAAAAACGCGTTTTTTATGAATATGCCGTGTAGCTCGGACCGGACAGGAGGAAAGCGGCGGCGTGCGCAGCAGCCGCTTGACCAGTGAGGGCAAGGTCAAATCGAGGTGGCGAGGCCAGGTGGCGAGCCCAGGTGGCGAGCAGGTGGCGAGCCGGGTGCTGAGCCGGGTGGCGGCAGATGTGACGGTGGCGAGGCCGGTGGAGCCGGGTGGCAAGGCCGGGTGGCAAGGCCGGGTGGCAAGGCCGGGTGGCAAGGCCGGGTGGCGGAGCCGGGTGGCAAGGCCGGATGGCGGCAGGCGACGGGTGGCTGGGCCGGTGGCGAGGCCAGGTGGCAGGAGCCGAATTGGCGGGACGAATTGGCAGGACGGGTGGCAGGACGAATTGGCAGACCGGGTGGCAAGGCAGATGGCGAGGGCCGGGTGGCCGAGGCCAGGTGGCGAGGCCAGGTGGCGCCTGCGGGCGATTCAATGCCGCTCACAGCTTTCTTTTTTTTTCTACAGTACAGACCAAAGGGTTGGACCTCCCCCTTCTCATTCAAATGAATTGGAAGGTATGTCAAAACTTTTGGTCTGTCTGTATATGCGACAATAGAAAAATAAATAAAAAGCCTGTGTTTTTTCATAAAATGTAACAATTTGCGACATAAATAAGCCAAAAACATCAGATGTTTCGAATGACCACAATGTGGTTTCTGGACTTTTTGGATTCAAAGACAATTCCTAATGTTAACAAAACTTTGCTGCTGTAATACAAACAACACTCCATGTTACTTAAACTGAGTTAGCCTCTTTTTCAGGTCAGAAACAGATTTTCTTCTTTACAGGCCAAGTATTCAAGACTTCTTCAGGTTAGAAACGTGTTCACACTTCAACAAACCACACTGGGGTGACAGTTGATTAGGCAGATGCTTCAATACAGTGCCATCATAGAGACCAAGTCTTTATATTTTTGGTTTGTTCTCATTTTTGGATAGATAGAAGAACACAAACAACATCTCTACCTCAAGAGGAACCAGAACTCAGTCTTCAAAAAGTCTGTTCTAAATGAACCTTGAAGTGGGGTTGAGTGTTCACCTCCTGTTGCGTCTCCTCCTGGTCCATCGTTATGGGTTGGGTGACCAGCACCCCCAGCAGCGTGGCCCAGGTCTCCTCAAACTGCGTCCTGCTGCTCCAGCCTGAAACCATGCAGACGGGGTTAGAAGATTCAGACAACGTCTTCAAGGTCCCAAAGCGGTTTTTCTGAAAGCTGTGAGGTCGTTCTGTACCCAGAGTGTTGATGCGGTACAGAAACTCCCTGAAGACGTCCTTCTCATGCAGGAAGTCCACGGGGATCTCTGGCAGCGTGGTGCCAAACTCTCCTCCTGGCTGGGGGGACCAGCCCAGTTTCCAAACCTGCACGAATACGGGGTTTTAGACCGACTGATCCTCAATCGACGCTCAAAGGAGCGCGCTCCGCTGCGGCGCTCGGCCTAAACACTGACCAGCGGAGGCACTCGGGTGTAGCTGTTGACCAGCGGCAGCCGGGACAGACTGATGATGATGTTGCGCAACATCGGGGTAAGAAAAGCAGGGAACGCAGAGTTCTTGGGGTGACCCAGGGAGAGGACGCTCTGCAGGCCTTCCACCAGCTCCGCCATTATCTCACATGCCCGCCACTCACACGGGTCTACAAAGAAACACACAACAAAAACAAACAAAACGTTTGGACTCAACAGAAACAACCACGTCACGTGAAATCATTTTCTAAAATCCACATCTCACTTTTGGCACGTCCCGAATCCACATCATCTGCATCAGCGTCTTTGTCCCCCGCCTGTCTTTTCTCTGCATGCAGCAGGCGGTCGCCTGGACTCACAGCCACTGCAGAGCAAAGAACAGCTTTCAATTCATTTGGAAGACTCCAGATCCCCGTCCCATTCCAGGTCAAGGTACCAACAAAAGGTTTTGCTGGCACCCGAGTATACCCGTGTACACCAGTGGGGCTGCGACTTATACTCAGGTGCAACTTATATGTGATTTTATTTGTTTTTATAAGCAGCAGGCCTGTGTTTTCAGTATTTTCCCACTGTCAGCCACTAGAGGGCAGTGCAGATGTGTGTTCCAGTATTTGCCACCGACAGCAATGCAGAAGAAGAGGCGCCGTCCTTGGCGGAGTTGTTCCAAAGTGACACAGATGAGGAGGAATTTAACGGATTTAGTGATTTAAAGTGATATCAAGAGTTTAGAACTAACTTTTTAACATGTTCTCTATGCAAAGGTGCTCTGAATGAATGCTTGATTGTTGCGCTTGGTAACCTAAACTATGGAAAGGGAACAGTCAACATCGTCGGATTTTTTACAACATAAAGTTGTTTATTTTCAACATTAATGTAGCTTCTCCAGTACTTTTAAACGGTTCAGGAGCCTGAATGGTGCTTAAAAAATAAAGAGGGAAAAAAAACACTCATTCTCTGCAGAAACACTAAAGTGTGAAGATGAGGCAGCATGAATGGATGAAGGAGACGCTTTAATGTGCCTAAGAGGCTTTATTTCCATGACTCTGGCTCTGCAGCTGCGTTTTCTCAAACGTTGAAGTAAACTATGTTCATCGCCATGATGTTGGCCTTTTTCAGAGCGTTGTACACATCACTCTGACCCATCAGGTCGCTGAACTAGAATCTATTGCTGGGAGGTTCTGCAGAACTTTGGCCCGCTTTGCTGTCAGCATTTTTGGCTCTGTGCATTAGCCGCTGTGCAGCTGCAGAGTTTCACTCGTTCTCATCTGAGCTACAAAGCACCACAATCCACGTTTTTATACGTTACTGGCAGCAACATAACACAGAGTTTCAGTTTGGTACCATCCTAAGTAAAAACTAAGTAGTTCATGTCTCATAACAACAGAACAAACTGCCTCTGGCTGCAGGCTTCCTGTTGTTTAATGTGGTTTAGAGCTGTTCAAAGATGCTTCGTGTTCTCTGCTGCCAACTAGTGGTTGGAGGTTGAAGTGGAAAACGAGAGTCAGACGCTGAAGGACGCTCAGAAATAATTCAATAAATGTCGTCCTGACAGCATTTTTAATCAATACAAGTATCGCCAAATGAACAATCGCGATCTATCGCCAAAACAATTTTTCAGAACACCCTTCTTAAATACGGTTACGGTAGTGAAGCGTGCATAATATGTTCAGTCCTATATTGTCCGTTATTATGATTTGACTTTCAAGATGAAATGTCTATTCTTGGTCTTGTACTTTGCTAAATACATATCTCCTAATAGTGTGACTTATACATGATATTTCTATTGTTTATTATACATGTTTTGGCATCTGCGATTTATAGTCTGAAAAATACGATGACTAATAGGCAGGACCTAACTGCAGCCTTTGGGTATACATGGGTTGGTATACAGGGATTCCCTTCATTTGTGATTGGGGCGGAGTTGGCAGCTGTCATTGGTGGTATACCTGCAACAATAATGAGGCGTAGGCAGTAGACGAGGGAGCAGGTTTGGGTGGTGTACTCCGGGGTGGAGAGCTTGTTCCAGACACAGGGCTGCTGCAGGGACAGACACAGACAGGACAGGGCCCACTGCAGGTCCACACTCAGGGGCAGCTGGTCGTGGAGCAGGCGCCACGCCACAACCTGGGCGCCAGATTCCACACGGAGGAGAGAAAAATGGGGAAAAGGCTTTCAAATGTGGAGCAAGAGTGTCCAACACTTTGACCTCCAGTATCACATATTTGGGAGCTAATGTGAAGAAACTCATGAGGAAGAGAAGATGCTGAAAAACTAGCGACCGTTGGGCTGTGGGGTGACAAAACAACATGCTCAACGTGGAGGTGCATCCCGGACATGCCGTCCTTTTACCTCTGTGGCAGTGCAGGTGAAGGTGGTGATGAGGTTCTCCTTGTCAGAAGGAATTTGCAGTGATGAAGGCAGCTGGCTCACTTTCAGTAAATACTGGGACAGAGCTCTGCACAGCGCCAAAACCCTGGAGTAGAAACCTGGTTTGTCTGCGACAGTGACAGACCAAAAAATAACAAAAAAACAGGTCCTGAAGTCAAGAAACAAGCAAAGAAACAGACCAAACTCACACTTCCCCTTCAAGACTCACCGTACAGCTCAGCCAGCTGCTCCCAGTAAGGCTGGGGTTCAGGTGGAGGCAGGAAGGACTGGTGTGGAACAGGAAGTGACCCGGTGACCTCCGCTAGCTGATCTAGTGTGACCTGCAAGGTCGTCTCCAACAAAAGTGGGCCCTGACCTCGTGCCAACCTCTGAACCCCCACGCTCATGGATGGACACAACAAGCCGAGGTTGAAATCCTGAGAAGAAGCAGTTTCACATCTCAACAGCCAAGCTGCACCCTAAAAACTGCGCCATGAAAACCAAAACTGCCGTTGAGCCCTTTAGATTTCTGTTCGACTCTGTCGTACCTTGCGGCTCATGGTGTTTAACAGCTCGGCAGAAGGTAGTTTAGTGAGGAGCTCTGTCGTCTCGGACAGGGAGACATCTCCACGAAGACCACACTGGGACTTCACCAGAGCCACGTACCATTCCTGAACGCAAGACAAATACTGGAGATTCAACCTTCTTGTTCGTTTTTTCCTTCAAAAGAAACAAAAAAATAAAAAAATCAACGCACCTTATCAGCCACAACCTGCTCAGGGGAAGGGGGTGGATTCCCATCTAATGGGTGTGATGTCACTGGAGGGGTGGGGCTCCTGCTGTTGGCAACAGTTGCTCTGAACCGGTCCAGCAGGGAGTAAAACCTCTGATGCCTGTAGAGGACCACAGAGAGGGTAACAGAAAGAAAATCTGTATTTGAAATGCGTAAATATTTACTGATGGGCTGTCTAACACACACACACGCACACACACTTATGTCTGTATGAAAAAACAATGACAAACTAATTTCCAAAAAGGCTGCACACATAGATTCCTGAATTAGTGCAAGAGTCTGCAGGCACGGGACATACACGGGACAAAGACGGGACAGACACGGGACAGACACGAGACAGACACTGGACAAAGACGGGACAGACACTAGACAGACAGGGGACAGACACGGGACAGACACGGGACAAACACGACACAGACCCGGGACAGACACTAGACAAACACGGGACAAACACTGGACAGACACGGGACAGACACGGGACAAACACTGGACAGACACGGGACAGACACGGGGCAAATATGGCACAGACATGGGAAAGACACTGGACAGACACGGCACAGACGCGGGACAGACACGGGGCAAATATGGCACAGACACCGGAAAGACACTGGACAGACACGGCACAGACGCGGGACAGACACGGGGCAAATATGGCACAGACATGGGAAAGACACTGGACAGACACGACACAGACCCGGGACAGACACTAGACAAACACGGGACAAACACTGGACAGACACTAGACAAACACGGGACAAACACTGGACAGACACGGGACAGACACGGGACAAACACTGGACAGACACGGGACAGACACGGGACAAACACTGGACAGACACGGGGCAAATATGGCACAGACATGGGAAAGACACTGGACAAACAAGACACAGACACTGGACAGACACGGGACAAACACGGCACAGACACCGGAAAGACACTGGACAAACAAGACACAGACACCGGAAAGACACTGGACGAACACGGCACAGACACTAGACAGACACTGGATAAACATGGGACAGACAGGGGACAGAAACGGAACAAACACGGGGCAAACATGGCACAGACACGGGACATACACTGGACAAACATGGGACATACACTGGACAAACATGGGACATACACTGGACAAAGTTGGGACATACACTGGACAAACACGGGACAGATTGTGGAAAGAATAGTGGGGACCTGACCCCCTGAATGCACCCAGGAACTCTTTTTACTTCTTAAGCGCCACAGAAACCTAAGATTGCAGTGCAGATGTGAAAATGGAGACAAAAGAGAAGGAAAACCTTTGAGCCAGTCCACTGGTCTGGAGGTATTCCTGGATCCTGTCCAGTTCCTCTACAGGTAGTTGGGCTATACTGTTCTATCGGGTGGAGAAGAAAAAGCAGGTTGAAAAACAAACACGTCGTAAATGCATTTGTTTTTCAGACTGAAAGTTTTCCCCAAAGCTTCAGTAAGGAAAAAAATGATACGTTTTCTACCTGGAGAGTCTCAGCCAGCAGCATCTCCACTCTGCGACATGCCAGTGTGTCCACCATGCGAGCCAGAACCCTGAAAGGTGTATCCAGCAGTTTGTCCACGTACAGCATCAGCAGAGATCCAGACTGACTGAGGTGGATGCCCTCCAAACACTGCAGAGTCTTCTTCAACGTGGTGGGCTGCAAAAGGAGAGCAACCACAAGAAGAAAAGTCATCTGGGACGGAAAATAAGAGATCTTCGTTGATGTAAAGCTAAACGTTAGGATCATCTTACAGCAGTGAGGTTGTCACAGCGGGACTGGATGGCCTGGATGAAGAGGCCGCTGGCAGCTGAGTTGCGGTGAACAGCGCTGATGAAATCCTGAACTGGAGGCTCATGGGAGAGGGCGATGAGGTCACGCACGTGATTGACAATCAGCCAGGTCAGATGCTCCGAGTCATGAAGGTTCTGGCACTGAGCGTAGAAGCATAACGTCAAGAGAGTTTTCCTTGTTTCCAACATTCGAACATCACTGTCACACGTTATTCAGACGCTCTGTGGGCAGTCAGGCCTCCTTACCACGTAGTCACAGAAGAGGATTAAGGCTCCACTGCGTACGATCTCTCTGTTCACCACAGCTAACCGCAACTCGCATCTTTCCTCTTCGCCCTCTCCAGAGGAGTGGGAGCTCAGTAGCTTGGTGGAGGAGAGGCTTTGGCGTCTGAGGAGGAGAAGAAGAAAAGCCTTTGATGTTTGGAGACGACATTTAAAAAAAAACCTCCCCTTTAATGCTTCTGCTGTATATTTGGGAACAGTACTACAACACATGCAGAAGACCAATATTTAATGAGAATATTGCTGGTGGGGGGGGGGAATTGGCTACAATCAGATGTTCTAACATTAGATGATTGGTATAAGACTATACATAACATTTATGTTATGGAAAGACTGCCATTTGCAATAAAGGGGCAAACCGATAAAGGTTAGAAATGGTGGGCAAAATGGGTCAAATATATTGGACCTCTTAGACCTGGGGCCTCATTTATAAAACTTTGCGTAGGATTTGCGTCAGAAGTGGCGTACGGATGAAACATAGGACGTGCGTACGCACAGAAATATTCGGATTTATAAAACCGTGCGCACGCACATCCTACACATCTTTCCCTTAATAAATCACAACCGATTCTAAATGCAGCGCAGCTTTTTGCGGCGTCATGACACGCCCATAGTTGCCCATAAATAGTCCGTGAAACGCCCACAAATGAATATTCATTGATTGCGAAAGCATGGAAAACACAGAGAGGAAATGAAAAAAAAATGAACTTCACTCAATGTGAAGTAGAAGTTATCGTTGGCGAGGTGGAAAAGAGGAGAAAAGTGTTTGGAGGGCACAGTGTGAGCATTACTAATGCCAAAAAGGCAGGTGAGCGGCAAACGGTGGCAGACGCCGTAATGCTGTAGCCTCACAACCTCGGACCGTGGCCGAAATAAAAAAGAAATGGTCGGACATCAAAGTCGAGGCATAAAAAACGTCTAGCGCTCCATCGGGGGGGACACCGGAGCGCCAGATGCACCGGGTGACACGCGTGGTTCCTCCGAGTGCTCCTCTGTAACGCCGGGCCCAAAAGCCCGCAGAGGTCCAAAAGGACGGCTGGAGGAAGTCTGAACCGGCTCATCAGCCACTCGTCCTCATTTGTCAGCAAGCAAGTCTTCTCTAAAGATGCGTTCACTCCGAATTCTTCCATTTGCCACATCTTCTAAGAGCGCATGATCAGCCATGGGGCATTTATTTCCCTCCATTTACATCTGACAAGCTACTAATAATCCACGTGGAAATGGGAAATTGTTCCGCGTAAATGTAATTTCTTGTTGCTTTCTGAATGGTTGAGACATACGCCATACATTGCTTTATCAAAAATAAAACAAACTAAAGGCATATGCATGAATACCATAATTCCATAGCTTATAAAGAAATGTTTTATTATGAAAACAACTTTCCCCAGTGGACAATTAGTACGTCCGTCCGCACGCCTGCACCTCTATCTGCTCTGCCAGACGGACACATTGACTAGAATATCAGTTTTGTACATTATTTCGTTCTGTTAACTATAGTATTTGAGGATGAATTGCACAACATGCCAATATTGCAGAACATATTTCACTTTTCTTTCTGCAAATAAGTGTTCATTTGAATTTCTGTTGTAATTTTCGTTTGATCTTTTTTGTTTGTTTCACTGCTGATCGATCAAACGGGTGTTGGTGTAGCTGTTAATTGTCAGACTTGCTTTGTGAAGTCTTCATGTTATTTATGAGAGGCAGGATTGTCATTTTCACTTTCACGTGTTTCTTCCATCTGCCGACGGTGTCGCCGTTTCTCATTTCACCCGTTTTTGTGCGTACGCCTGGGTCAGAGCGTGAAGGACCGCACATTTTCCCGTCAAGTTTGCTTTTTATAAATCTCAACTATTGCGTAGAGAGTGGCGTACGCCTTCTTTTGTGCGTACGCAACGTTTATAAATGAGGCCCCAGATCCTACTTTAATTTCAGTAAAATACTTCTCTACTACAGGATAAAATAATGCAAGTTTAATTTTCTCTTGGAGGATGAGTAAGATTGACAGCTGTTCTGTCCTTTGTTCCTAAAAAAAAAAAGGGAGAGTACAAAATGATGAACACACATTCTGGTTTACTGACTGAAAATATTTATGATGTAAAATTATGTGTAACCTAGAAACAATGTGATAGTGGTGTGAATGTTGATACTCCTGTCAAAAAATAAATAGAATATAAATAAATAAAATAAAATTGGGAACTCTGAGAAGAACTCCTACATGGGGAACAGCTCCCAGAACTAAAAAAAAAACAAAAAAACTCTTAATTCTCTTTGCGGCAGAAAATCGGTGTCATTTGTTTTTGAATTATGTCAGTTAACCGCCTTTCCGCACAACTTAATGAAACAGGAAAAAACTGAGAAGCTCACATATCAGAGCAAAGACATGTTTAAACACCTCATATTGATGTTTTACCCATCTTTTCTGTCCTGGACCGCAAGGAAGGACCAGATTGTTTTCACAATTATTCTTTCTTACTGCGCCTTTGAGCAAGAAATGTGACCCCTGCCACATCCTCAAAAACTCACCAACATTTGTACACATCTCATATTTAATATATTTTCATTTGACCTTTATTTATCCAGGCAGGACAGACAAAAAAAAAAATCTTATTTTGAACTTTGGCCTGGCAAAAGGCAAGGCCCTTTGAGAAAGAGAAATGAAAGGAGACGCACAGAAAAGCATAAAAATTAGGATAAAACATCTATAACACTGACAATCGTAAAACAGCAACATTTTTCTTTAGGATGAGCGTCAGGATTCCTTCTAAGGTTTTTCTTGCAGAGTGAGAGAGGAATTTTGACTTGACC
The DNA here is from genome assembly GCA_037389245.1 of Oryzias sinensis. Lineage (NCBI taxonomy): Eukaryota > Metazoa > Chordata > Actinopteri > Beloniformes > Adrianichthyidae > Oryzias > Oryzias sinensis. The sequence continues at coordinate 2,848,089 of CM074490.1, forward strand.
TTTGACTGCAAATGGTGGATGTGGGGTGACAAAGCTAATGCGTTGTCTAGCCAGATTCATACATATTTATATTCTGAAACTATTTTTTACCTATGTCTGGGGAGGGGCTGACAAAATAGAGCACTATGTCATCAGCAAAGAAAGCTATGTTGTTCATGTAGATTGAGAAAAAGGGTGGGTCCAATGATAGAGCCCTGTGGAACGCCTGTGGTGACACAAAGAGGTTGAGAAAGAAATTGCTCTGATTTAAGTCATTGCAATCTTTCTTTGAGATAGTATGCGGTGAAAATTAATATTAGGTCTAATCACACCTAAATGTCACTGGATTTTGCTTTGAAGGCTTTTTGCGCTCTGGTATGTGTCGGTTCAAACCTCTGTGTTTGATGAACCTCCGCCCACCAGCTGTAGTTGGTGTAGTTGATAATGAGGAGGACCTGGCACCACAGCAGAACCAGAGGAGGATGGGTGGTTATGAGGCACTGGACCTTGCTGTTCAGCCCCTCTAAGGGGTAGAAGAGGTTTGCTTCGGAACCGGTCAGACCTCCTCCGCTCTCGGCCTTCAGGAGACGGCTGGCTGCCGCCGTGATCCTGCGAAACATGCCTGGAGAGAGAGGAAGATGTCCTGTCAGATGTAAAGTACAAAGTGGCTGTTTCACTGGAGTGGAGTGCTTATGGGGTTTCATGACAGCAGATTTTGGTTTTCACGACAGAAAACATAAACTGAACTACAAGAGCTTCTTGAAAAGTTTTTAAGTGTTCGCCAGGCGTCAAGGAGGATCTGAGTTTCCTGCAGCTGCAGATTTAATAGTTTTGACTTTAAACACTAAACGGGGATCCGTTTCCTTTGGCTTTTTGATAATCGTTTAGGATTTAAGGAAAAGGTCACTTTTGAGGACCAGAAAGTCTGTTGGTGTCTCCAATGAAGATGAAGTTGTTGGGATTTTTCTCCCCTTGTTACAAAAATTTTGCATTTGAAGGTCAAATGAACAGTGCAACACATATCACAGCAATCTGTCCAAACAAGTAGCTAGCAGGAACTTTAGAAGGGCGTAAAAGAAGGCCAAAGGACAACTGCAATGACGACCAAATGCAACAAGCGGTTCTTTTCCCTGTTGAAGTGGATCCAGTCTCCCTCTGTTCTCTCTATGATGCCAGATTGGTGATCTGGTCGGATCCAGGATAACAGAACGCGTTTGTGTGACGGGACACAATTAGAAATGGTGCTTAGCCCATTAAATAATTACAGAAAAAACACATCTTTTTCTAAAAAGTATCCTGTAATTGGATTGAAAGTCAAAGTAGTTTTATAAGGGTAATGTTAAATCCTGGCTGTCCTTAAAGATCCACTCTGATGAAAATTTTTTCTGTTTTATAACATATTCATGTAGCATTTTTCTGAATATGGAGGACACAACAGAAGGAAATTACATTTCTGAGTATTACTGTATTCAAATCGCAGTCAATCAGGAGAAGACAAAGAATGCCGTTTGAAAAATAATCGTATTTGTGACGCAGAAAATACAATCGGCAGCTCCCTGCTCCATTCTGATGGATCGACTGGATAGCTCAAAAATTGCTCGCCATTTTTGTTGCACTGCTAATGTTAGGTTGTGGTTTTGAGAGAATGTAAGCTAGTGGGAGAGCTTGTAAACAGAGAGCTCTCAGCAACAGAAGGGGGAAAGGGGGACGGGTTGGTCTGTGCCAATGGTCCCGCCCACAACTCAGAGGTGACTTTCTGCTGACCTGCTGTAGCGTTGCAGAAACCATTTCCTAGAAAACGACACAAAATATATTAACAGATCAAAAGATGATTGAAGTGGGACTTTAAAGAGGTGGGCCTCAATGGTGGGCCTTCAGGGCCTTCTCTGAAGGCCTAAAAAATATCTGCATCAGGTGTTCATTACATTTTGTCCATGCATACTCATGAAATCATTCCACATGGTCTGTCCATTCCCTTTTATTGTGTTCATGATGGTTCTGCTGCTTCCAGACAGACGGATTTTCACACTGGAGCATTTGACCAATCGCATTTCAGCTGTCCTCTGTGTCCAGGCAGGGTGAGGGTATTCACCAAAATCAATGTCTGTCATTCATTTCTTTCAACCATTCAGATTTTGCGTTGGGTTCAGCAGGGCCTTCTAGCAGGCTTAGGAAGCGCCACAGTATTCAGACCTTCTGATTGGACAGGAAGTCACATGCAGCCTTGTCCAGTTTGACACAGAGGAGCTCTTTTTGATCAGTTAAAAACAGACTGACTGTAACGTATCCATGGAGGATCTAGCAGGAACATCTCCCACTGATCTCCTCGTCTTCCTTCATCAGAAACATCTGAGTGAATCACGAAGCAGCCGTGCAGACTTTTGGTGCTGACATTTTCAGCTCTAAAGCGAATTACAGAAACACAACTGGAAAGACTCTCAGCACTGATGATGGAATAGAAAAGGACTTTTGGATGGAACTGAAGACCATAATCTACATGACAGGGTGGTGGACTGTTTAGAGGAAAGAGAGGAAGATTTTTTCTTCAGATAATCTGATTTTTGATGAGGGAATTAATAAATATACTAAATAATGTTCCAAATGTATGTGGTTATTTTCAACGTTTTTTGCGGTCTGTAGCTGCAAAATGACATTTGTTTACCGTTTTGTATATTCAGTTTATTTAAAAGCATCTATTGTGGCTACAGGAATTTTTCATCTGCAATGCAAAGCTGGTTTCTGCATCATAAAAGGGTTCATGAGGGATTCAGACGTAGCACTATTGAAGGTGTGTAATGCACGCTCCACCACGGGGGCTCATCATGCTCACCACTCTTGAAGACGTGTATGAGACACATGAGCAGCGTGCCCAGCTGCTGGCAGTAGAAGGTGTGCTGCTGCTCCGTGATTTCCACCTTCACCCGCCTGCTGGAAATGTCGTCGAGTAAAACGCCGACCAGCTGAAGGAGGAAGCTAGAACCAGGCAGAAAACACGTCAACAGAGGGAAAAAACAGAAAAATAAGATATGTCAGTGCTTCAGCTCGGAAACTTTACCGAGCAAACGTCTCCTCCGGTGGAGCTTTCTGCGCGTCTCCATTAGTTTCCTGGTTGGAAAGCGCTTCAGCAGCAGGAAGCTCGCAGTGGGCGGGGCTCTGCTGTTGCAGGCGGCGGATGGTGCGGCAGGACAGGAAGTGAGGGGAGAGGGACAGTTCGTGGACGCGGGACAGAACAATGTCCTCGGTGGACTGAGAGATCAGCACCCTCAGCACAGCCAGGATGCCAGACACCCACAGCTGGACTGTGGCGACCGAGGCCTGAAGAAGGGCATTTCAGTTTCAACGGTTACACGATCTTTGCTGCAAACGTCTGCGCAGATGTCTCACCATGCTGGCTGGGATGGTGAACATGCTCTTGAGCAGCATGTCCACAGGTCTGAGGGAGGAGGGGGCCACGCTCTCAAACAGTGTGTTCAACACTCCCAACGCTTCGGGAGAGTCCAAATGCATCTGGGAGGAAACAAAAGCAAGAGGCACAGTCCAGCTGTGTGTGAACCAGAGGTCTGAGGCAGGCGCTGCGTCTGTACCAACCTGCTGTTTGGCAATCATGGGCAGTATGACGTCAGCGATCTGCCTGGACAGCCTCTTCCACTTATCCTCGTTTTCTTTGTGACACTGCTGCAGCACCAGGATGAACATCTCCAACACCTGCAGCAAACACGCAAGAACACTCCTGGGAATTTCTGCTGACTGTAGCTGCGGATAAACTGAGTCAAGGCATTGGAAAGAACGCCTGATCAGAATAAAAATGCGTCATGTAAACACGCCGTTTGGAATACTCTGCCCCGATCAGACTCATTCAGATCAAAACGTTCCTTTGAATGGAGATAGGCGGATTATGACGATTGTTGATCCAACTGTGCTGCATGTAAACCGTTTATTCTGATCGTGGGTCATCACTGCGCTGGAACTTAAGTCATGCGCAGACGCCGTGCACTTTGGAGGAGGCTTGGGAGCGCAAACGGGACCGGCCGAGATGCCGGACTCAGGAGAACCGTGTCTCCGAGCAGAGGAGAGGCTTCGGGACAGTGCGATCGTAGATTCGTGTTACCAATCGTGTCCAGAAAAAATAAAGGCTGACGTTATTCGCAGGCATTTACCTGTGAGCAAGTTGCACATTGCTGCATTGGCCACATGTGTGTGAAGTGCGTCCAAGGCTAAATGTAGTCATTTGCAACACGTACTAACCTAACCGTAACCCTAAAAGTAACCCTTCAGCTGGGTCCGGGCGGCCAGGAAAAGCGCTCAGCCCTGGCTGCACGTGTTTAGAAAATTACCAGCAAATAGTCGCTTTTGAAAAATAAGTAATAAATAATTAAAACAGAACTTAGACATTTTTTCTTCTACGGCCGTTTTCGGTAATTTAAATAATTCTCCGCATGTCCAAATGATTTATTCCGATCGAACGCGTGACGGATGTAAACGTTGTTTTTAATCGGATAAAGCCTTTCAGGGCCCATGTACACAGATCAATTCTAATCCCAATTCTAAACCCCTGGTTGCAACTGAGGTCTGCAGAAGAGCATCTCTGAAAGAACAACACGTCCAACCTGGAGGCAGATGGACTGTGTGTGATTTTGGATCCGTACCTGATGGTGCTGTATGAGTCGGAGCAGCATGGAGACCACCACTTCCTTCTGCGTTTCCAGCTCTTTGCCTGCGTCTGCTTTGTTGGAGCCCCGTAGGATGAACAGGTCGTGAACTATGGGCTGCAAGGCCGGGATGGCTGTGCAGAAAGGAGAAGAGAACGACGTCAGCCACATTCCAGTGAGAATCACAGACAGGAACAGCAGCAGAATGTTTCCCTCACCATGTGTGACAGCCTTCCTGCCACTTGCCATGATGCCGTCGCACAGCTGGATGATCTTAGGGATGCCAATGATCTGCTTGGAGTGGTATCGCTCATAGGACAGCAGCACCAGGAAGAAAAATATGTTGGGAATGATGGCCTCAGAATCTCTGTGCGGGAAGTTCAACACATGCTTTACTTGACAGGAAGCTTCATCGCCTGCCATGGATCAACATTTGGACAACCAAACCTACCTGAACTGTCCCACTTCAATGTACTCGAACTGCTTCAGAACAAAACCTATGAACACCTGAAACATCCGATGGATGATGTGAGAAGCAGCAGGAAAAGAAAGAAAGCGTCCGAAGTTGCAGCAAAGAGTGTTTTACCTGATCCGAGTCCAGCAGACAGTAGTTGACTCGTAGCTGCACCAGCTGGGCCAGCAGGTCCAGCACCTGTCTCTGCAGGACCACAGAGGTGCTGGTGGTGTACTGCTTCAGGGCTTTGATCACCAGCGGCTCAAACAGTCGAATGTGGTTGTGAATGGCATTCTGGGGGAAAGGGGAGGAGCAAATGTTCATCCTGAGCAGACGCTTAGGGGCTGAACGCCAGAGCTTGACGGCTTCAGCGTACCTTGTCTCCTCTGTGTCGCGTGGCATTTACAATGTGGGACCTCAGCTGATTGGACGCTCTCTGCATGACATCAAACCATCTAAAAGTGAGGAAGAGGAGGAGCGAGGCTGGTTATGATCTACACACGAACATTTCTGCACATGTCCATATTATTCGGATGTTATGGAGGTCCCGGGGAGGCTCACCCGGACGCATCCTGCTCCTGCTCAGCCTGCACCATGTTCCGGAGACTGGCGTCAGCCAGAGCCTGGGTGAAGTGCGTGTACGGAGCCATGAAGCAGTAGTGATAAAGGCCTGGTCGCAGGCTGGAGGAGCCGAGACGGAGAGCTTTGCCTTGAGAGCGGCTGGGCCCACTCAGAATGCCTTCATGTTGAGACGCCAGGTTGGTCCCAAACAGGGTCTTCAACAACTGAAGAAAGAGTAGGGATTTTTGTGAGCAGGATCAGATAACAAAAATGCATCTGCATTAAAAGAAGAGTTATGAAGACGCTGAAATATGAAGCCTTAGTCACATACACCCAAACAGGGGTTGACCAGTACTGGTACTGCAACTTTTTGGGTTGTCCGGGTCTGTAGAGGGTCGTAGGCTGGACGTATTTTACGTAGTTTTTACACAATTCTTATGCAATTGTGCGTGATATCTGCGAGATGCATACCCTAATTTGTGTCTTTCCACGACAGTTCCACGTACGTCTAACGGACCTTTCACAAATGTAGCACGGATGTATAACTTTCACATCACGCATACGGCGCACATATTACCTTCTGTTGACGCAGGAATCACCAATGAATTGCATTTAAACAGCGCAATAATCACACACGGTTAACGCATGATTGACATATTGTGTGATGGGTATGTGAAGCAGCCTATCTTTCACCCCTCCAGCCATCTATAACAAGCGGGGGTCTCCCGCTCCCCCCCGTCCGGCTCGTCCTGGGCCTGTGGCGGGCGCTGACCATGGTGCTGACGACATGGGATTTCAGCTCAGCGTGAAGAATTTTCGTCTTCTTTCCGTGGTTTATTCGTACTTCTTTTGTGGTATTGAGGTGGTTCATTCATGATACAGAGAAAATTTCACGTAAAGACCACAACTATTCTAACTTTCTGCACGTATGACCAATTTTCATCTGTGCGGTATGCGCAAACTGTATGTAGCGGCAGCGTGACACGGCCTTTCGACTTTAGCCTGACACCAGGCCCACAACAGAACATCATCAGATCATGAAATGCTAGGCTTGAACAGCACATGCTGACATTTGACCTCGTTTCAAATTCAAAGCAGTTGCTTGGAGGAATGAAAAGGACATAAGGCTGAGCATGTATGGGACCATCGCACAGGGAAACCGACGTCTCTACAGGCCCTGTCGGCAGGAACCAGCCTCACTCTGTGTGGAGCCACAGCGGCTGCAGCAGACCGCTCACTGCTGCAGCCGTAAAAGACCGCCACACATTTCAAGAACACGGCGTTCAAATTCAGGGGCTGGCACCAAATACGCACCTGCTGCACACAAACAGTAGCCATGGTGGGTTCCCTGGAGAAGCAGGACTTTAGGTAGCCCAGAATTTCCTCGACACACTGAGAGAACATTTAGAAAATGCTTATTGACCATCAGCATTGTTACCAAGACAAACTCAGGTAATGTCAAGCAAACAACCAGCAAATTAAACAGCTTTCACCTTCCCGATGTCATGCAGAGTCGCCAGCTCCAGCAGCTGAGACAGAACATCTAAGGTGGCGCGAAGAAAACCGCCAAACTTCTCATGGTTGTGGAGATCCAACGTCACCTAACAGACAGCAAGAATTCATCCCACCAATGAGTTTCTCATCAGGCAAGAGAAGCCTGTGCTGCATGCTGATGGGGGGTTCTGACTTTGTAGTTGGCGTGCGTGGCCTTCAGGACATCGTAGAGCTTGAGATAAGGGGGCAGGTGGTAGAAACTTCCAAGCGTGGTGGATTTGTTGACCACTGTTGACCCCGTGCCTTCTGGGGGTCTGCCTGCATTAATACAGTAAAGACATGATGTTGAACACGGGTGAACACGACCATGGAAGGGCATGCTGGGGGCCAGGGGGTGTACCTGTGTTGACCTCAGTGCTTTTTTTGGGACTCAAGGGACCAGCGTTGGGTTCAGTAGCCTCCTTTTCCTTCCCTTTCCTACGGATGGGACTGAGAGAAGGAGTGTTGCTCAGGGATGGAAGAGCCGCCTGAACGTTGAATGAAAGATGTATAAAAATAATCGGTTAGGGGGACATTTGAAAACGTGAGGAATTCATGAATGTGTGGGTCCATCGCACAGGGGAACCGACGTCTCTACAGGCCCTGTCGGCAGGAACCAGCCTCACTCTGTGTGGAGCCACAGCGGCTGCAGCAGACCGCTCACTGCTGCAGCCGTAAAACACCGCCACACTTAAAGCACGAGCCACGCCGGGTTCTCTGGAGGTTATTTACCATCCCTTTCATTACACACCCGCACTTTACAATACAATACTGCACAATACAGCATTGATGCCAGAGGTCAGAGGAGAAAACGGTCAGACTAGTTCCAGCTGATAGAAAGACAACAGGAACTCAAAGAACCACTGGTTCCAACCGAGGTCTGCAGAAGAGCATCTCTGAACGCACAAGTCCAACCTGGAGGCAGATGGAGTACAGCAGCAGAAGACCACACCGGGTACCACTGCTGTCAGCTAAGAACAGAAACCTGAGGCTACTATTCACACAGACTCACCAAAACTGGACCACAGAAGACGGACAAACGTTGTCCAGTCTCATTTGGATGGTAGGGTCGCTGGTGGTGTTGATGTCATGGTGTGGGAGATATTTTCTTGGCACACTTTGGGCCAATTGAGCATGGTTCCAACGCCACAGCACCATCTGAGTATTATTGCTGACCATGTCCATCCCTTTCGGACCACAGTGATTGGTTCGAGTCGGTCTGTGGCAACCACTCTGGCCAATCAGCTGTGAGCTTGTTGGAAGGCCACACCCCTACCACTTGAAAGCAGGCTACAAGAAATCTGTTACTTGAATTTTTGGAACGATGGACACGGAGGCCAGTAGGCTCCACCTACTTTTACTGAGGAGTCTAATCGCTCAATTTCTAGCTAGACCTTAACTTCAGAAAAAATATCATAACATAAATGAGGATAATCAAGAAGAAGTTTAAAAAAAAGGGTAGCAGATCAAGAATGATTATTCTTACAAATAGAATGAATAATAACTGTTTATTTCTCTATAGATGCCCTTTTGGAAACAGCAGGCATTTCCTGTTTAGAATGCAAACAAGTGAAGTTTTCTTTGGTACCCCCACAGTCTTGCCACTCCACTGCCCTAGTTCTGAATAGATGCCAAAGTTCTGGTTCGTCCTGAGAAGACATCTGCTGTGACTGCCGGACTTGCCTTAACTGCCGGTCCTGGAGGTGTATCGTCCAGCACATGGGCACAGATGTTGAGGACCTTCAGCAGATGTGAGAACAGCTGCTCCACCATGTTGACCAGGGTGCGTTCCGACAGCGCCGCCCAGGGCTCCTCCAGTTTATTTGGGCCAGCAGCGGTGCTTCCACCGCTACCCTCCTCCTCTCCAGCCCAGGGGTTGCGCAGACATTTAGGAGCCACGGCTGCAAACATAACGCAGAGACCGGCAAGTCAGCAGTGGCCTCCGCCCCCCCTTCCAACTGACAATAGCATCTTGGTAGGACTACTCGCCGGCTATCAGGTTCCCCGAGAGTAAAAGTGTGTCTTGATGTGCAGAAAGATCCAGTGGAAACCAGGCTGAAGACAGTAAGGAGAGCACCATGTTGGCCATCCCCACAGTCAGGGTCCTCCGCTCCACGTCTGGGGAAGTCGCTGCAGCGGACGGAGTGTTGCTGGACTGTGAAAAACTGCACGACAAAGCCCAGCATTTAAAAATAAGGAAAACAAAAAAAAAGACTTGAATAATTAAAAAAAAAAAAGAATCTCCAACCTGAGGGCCCTTCCTCTGCTGCGGCTGAGCCCAGGATGGGAAGAAAAGGTGCTGCTGGAGCTAACGAAGCCACAGTGCCAGCCTGCACTCCACATGGAGACCGGAAAGTTTGACGCCAGGAGGCTCAGCGCCTCACAGCAGCCAAACTGCAAAAACACGTTTAGTCAGGAAGACATTCGGGTCCCATGAAGTAGAGAAAAAGGCCAAGTGTTGCTCTGTTAACGTACAGTTAGAGCTCTGGATGTAGAGGACGAGAAGGCGTGAGAGACGGCGGTGACAACTCTTGACAGGTTGTTCTCCAGCGTGACATCAGACACGGCGTTGGACAGGTTGTAACCTCGGTAGGTCCTGGGAGGGAGACAAGGCGCATACGTCCTAACCACCCGTTTGCTGAGAAGGTCTGTGGTCGTACCTGAGATGCAACACCACGCAACAGCACTACCGTGTCCCTACCTGGTGATTGGGCTAACGGTGAACTGGGAAGGAGGCTGGGTCTCGTGCATGAGTAGCTGAAGGTAGACTGAACTCTGGTCCCTGGCAATCGCCACCACAGGGTCGACCTGGCCTTGGTCACAGTCAAAGAACAACCGTGGAACCACTCTTGAAGAGATGAGACGAAACAAGGGACCGTTAAGGCCATCGATACAGTGGGAAAACAAAAACAGAGCTGGTTGAAGAGATGTGCGGTGCAGTCACCTGCTAACGACAGACGCAGCCACGTGCCGCACTCTCGGATCATCGTCTCCCAACAGACGTATGACAACGTGGTTCAGGACTCTGTCTTGGAGCTGCAGTCTCTGAACAAAGCAGAACCAGTCAGCAGATAAATGTCGGGCACAAAACACTGGTTTGATTTCATTTAAAAAAAACATCTTCGGTTCTTTTTTTCTGTTCATTCAGGCGCTTAAGCCGAGCTCTTTGGGTTTTTCACTTGAAGTCAAGTTCCAAACATCTTCCTCTCAGAGAGCATGACCCACGTCCTTCCATGTGTTGGCTATACGATGAAAACATGCTTAAACCAAATCTAAATAGATTTCTCAAAATGTAAATTTGACATTTTCCTTTAAATCCAGTAAAGCTTAAAAACTCTTTCTGATAAAAAACAAACATGTTTGGTGTTTTCAACATGTTCCTGTAGCATTTTCTGACAACAAAAGGACATTTAATAAGGAAATTACACTTAAAATAAAATTTCTGAGTATTTCTTCACTAAAGAAAATGACTGTTTTTTTTTTATTTCGGTTAAAAACAGCATGATCACAACTAAAGGATCACACTTTTAAATTAGCTCCATAGATGATTAGGATGAGACTTTGCTTTGCATTAACTCAACGCAAGTGGAGAGAAATGCTTCATTTTCATAAAGTTATACATATTAAAAAAGATGATTTTAACATTTTTAAGAAGCACAGTTGTTCATTCCTGTATTTCTCCTTAATTACAGCTGGAAACATATTTTCAAATCAAAGTGGGAACATTTTTGAAGTGTTAAAAAGCTCCACTTTTGCTGTTCTTGCATTTCTCAGGAACACATCAAAGCTTACTGCTCTACTACAAGTGTCAAAACGCAACACATATAAATTAAAATCATCAAATACAGCCAAAAATTTAAAACTTATTTCAAATTCGGTTTCCGATTCTTATTGATTTTTTTATTCCCTACTTTTACTTTCTTTAACAAAAATTACAAATAACGGAATAAATGTAACAGAAACTATTATATTTGAAATTATTCTCTGGAAATTGGTTTTAGAACAAAGTTCAACTAAACATAAGCAGCAGATGTTTGGTGATCTACCGCTACCTTGAGCGTCTCATAAAGAGAAATACTAGAACGCATTTTGGGAGAAACTGCTCTAAAGTGGATTTTGTTGTTTGATGCTCCAAGTTTTAAGTCACGACCCCACCAAGCAAAAACTAATTTTTGAATTACAGCCAAAGAAAATCTACAAACCAAATGATTAATATTAAGTTAAAATAATAAAAACATCTGAAAAAAACAAAAACAACCGTTTTTTTTCTTCTTCTATGGAACTCCTGTATTAATTTTGAATCAATCTTTGCTTCTGCCATTTTCTCACCGTCTATGAAATATTTGGTTTTCAATCACAAATGAGTTACTATAGCCTTTAGCATGGTAGCGGTTAGCATGCTAGCATTTAGCATGGTATCATTGATAGCATTGTAGCATTTAGCATAGTAGCATTTAGCATCATCACAAGATGGAATAGTAGCATTTACCATGATAGCATCATAGAATGATAGCATCGTAGCATTTAACAATGCAGCATTTAGCATTGCAGCACTAGCATCATAGCATTGTAGCATTTAGCATGACAACATTTAGCATGATAACTCAAGTTAATCGTTTAAATCAATAAATCACCCATGAAGTCACTTCTGCCAGTTCTTGGGGAAAAGAAGGAAGGGAAACTAGCGTGGGACTTACCCCCGTGTAGTGATGGGTTCCTTTGTGTAGAGCGTCGCTTTTTCTCTCCAAGAAACTTATCAATCTAAATCAGGAAACAGCAGAGAGTCTGACAGATGACTTGTTTTAAATGTTTATGGAGGAAATTAAAGAAAGGGGCATTAAGTAAAACACAGAGATCTCAAACAGACAAACAAAAATGAGAAAGAAAAAGACACCTGAAGTCCAATTCTGCTAAAGTCTCCAGGAGTTCGGTGCGAACGAGCCAATAGGAAGAATCCCTCAAAGACAAGAGGTCTATGACGAGCTGCAGGCCGAGCTCACTAAGGGTGCTGCTGCACAGAGTCATGATGCAGTGCTGCAACACAGTCCAGCGTCAGACAGACCATAACACGGACAGAACCCTGGGAACCCCACACAGATCGGTCTTACCCTCACTGCTGCACAAGCCATCTTACAGGTGACCGAAGAGTCGTCCTTTAGAGTTTTCTGGATTAGAGGCACCAAGTCCGCCAGGGACAGAGGGTTACCTGGAGAGCGGAGGGCACCGTGAGCCCCAGATTCAAACCTTCGACCCAGCAACATCGCTAGCAGACTCAAACCTGTTGCACTTTGCACACTGGCCAGCCAAGTGCTTATGTTGAAGCGGGTTTTGGTAAGGGCGGCCTGCAAAATGGCTCCGCAGAGGATGGCCGTCCCCCCCCTGATCTGAGGGTCCCCATGGGCAATGAAGTCCAGAACGTCACTGATGTACTGTTGGTCTGCAAGGGAACAGACCCAAAGAGTCCGGGCTCGTCAACTGAGAAACACTTCAACCTCTGTGAATTTGCCAATAAAAATTCTATTTTACTGCTTAGCAGCATCCTCTGTGAACAAACTTCTCTGAAAGAACTCGGTTTTTGGCTTTTTAGGGATGTTCTGCAAACTCGTACCAAATATTAGTCTCAGTCACAACTGTCCTTACGGGTGGATTTGCGCAGTCTGCAGTGAAAAACGGGCAAACCTGTCCGAGTATGTAGGTGACCTTAACAAATTACGGTCGTGAAGCGCTTAGAGCAACCATTTGTTCGCGGCCAGTAAGGAGTCAGTACTCACATTTTACTAACGACAAGCAGGGGTGGCTAACCCTGGTCCTCAAGAGCCTCAACCCTGCCTGTTTCCAGCTCTCCTTAACCAGCTTGCTGTTGATTGGCTAACTTAAGTGATTTCTCATCCTGATAGACTGAACACACCTGATTTTGGTTATTAGCATCAAGCAGTCCAGGGAGACCTGGAAAACAGACAAGGGTTGAGGCTCTTGAGGACCAGGGTTAGCCACCCCTAGACTACAGTGAAGCGGAAGGACGCCGTACGACAGCCATCACCTGTGCTTCATAAGTGCGTGTGACTTCCATTATCCTTACGAATACCCATACACCTACTACACAAGCAGCAATGGTACGTTTCATTTTATAAAAATTGCTGCATTTATGAGGAACAATGGTACGTTCCGCAGGAACCTCAAGGGAACTGCAGACACACCTGCAGACACACCTGCAGACACACCTGCTGACACACCTGCAGACACACCTGCAGACACACCTGCAGACACACCTGCAGACACACCTGCAGACACACCTGCAGACACACCTTAAGAGGCAGCCACTCCTCTCTACTGCCCTCTACGGATCCAGAAATGGTGATTTCCCAAAATGGCTTTGGATCCAACAATTCCACATGACACGCTCAACTTCTGATGATCTGTGTTACGCTGTGGGACCTTTGGTGGCGCCCGCTGTGCAGCGCCCAAGACCGCCAGATCCTACCAAGAAGGGCATCGCCATCCGGTTGTTGGTCACATGACTCGTTTAAGTAACGAACAAAGTGTTTCCATTGCAGTTTTGAAAAATATGTCAATTTCGATACGTCTCAAAAAGCAGCTCCTCCAAGAACAACATTTCTTTTCTGATAAATGCGACTTTTTTTCAAAAGTGTCGTTTTCCATTAGGAACATTTATTAGTGCAAATCTAATAAGCACAATTTCATAGTCTTGGAAACGCAGCTGTTGAGAGTGACACGTCTCTAAAAAAAAACTAATGAATCAGAATGTCTGCAGTTTTTCATTTGGATACTAAGAAATTTAGTTGACTAAAAGTAACTAAATGTAACTAAATGTAACTCTGCTCAGGGCACGTTAGCACCTCAACAATAAAACTCTGCTGCCTCTGTTTTGTCTATGAAGAACTTATTCAGCTTCTGAGTGTTTATCGACAGTCAGGAGAGTTTTCCCTCGCCCACCTTGCAGGGGAACGCCGTCCAGCGGCTCCAGGTAGAGGGAGTTGAAGAAAGCTTCAGGATGCAGAGCGGCTGCAGCTCCGACGCAGCTCAACGCCAAGGCCTTCACACTGACGCGCACCTCTTTGTCAGGAATCAAATCTGAAGAAACAGCAAAGGGTCAAATTACAGGGGAGTAAGAGGGCCGTTAAAGTCAGATAAATTCTCTTAGTTCCCTTTTATTTATTAGTTTTAAAACAGTTTGGCTTGAAAGCAATTTAACAAATATTTTTTTAATTTGAGGTTGGAATGAAAGAATGACACAAAAAGCCTTTGGAGAGGACTACGAGGTTAAAGTTTTGAGGTCCGTACTCACCGTGTTTCTCCCCTGCCAGCAGGAAGGAGGCAGCAAGCAGTCGAACACAGTGCACGAGTGGCTCCGCCCCCTGGTCTGTGTAGTGTCCAATTGGGCCTTTTATTCGTGACGGCTGAGAGGGGCGACATAATCCCATGAAGGAAGCACATATTTGGGTTTCATAACAACAATCTTCCTCATTCCTGTATCTAAAGATGAAAACAATGTTTTTGGCGTTTTCAACACGCTTTTTCTAATCTTAGAGGGCACAAATGAGGAATATTAAGATTAACATTGCATGTCTGAGTAGTTCTTTATTGGAATCGCTGTGAATCAAGAGGAGAGCAGTTGGAAAAAGCCTGTAGCAGTGACCTAGGTGCCAAAAGCTCCCTGCTCTGCTCCATTCCGATGCCTCCACTTGTAGACAAACAGATCCACGAACGTCTTTGTTTTCCTGGACGGAGCTGGAATCTGGATCCAAACTGGATGGACGGATGGCTCCGATATTGATCACCATTTTTGTTGCGCGCTAATGTTAGGCTGGGGGTGTGCTGGGCCGTAGATTAGCGTTTAAACAGGTTGATGATGAAAAATGGGGGTGGGGTTGCTCCATGCCTGCACAATACTTTGCAAATTTATCGTTATTGCCATTTCAATCTGTGCAATACGCATATCGCAAAAGACGGTGAAAATTGAGATAAATGGTAACCTTACATGTGCTAAAACAACCTTAGGGCTGTTTTTAATAAATCAAATAAGTTCCTTTATTTATTTGACCAATCAGAGGGACCCATTGTGTTAGATGAGGATCAGTAGACGAGGGTCATTTGGAGTGTCTGTTGAGTTACATCAACTCTTATTTAAATTAAACCGTTGCAGTGAAATGGAGATGATGTCTTTGGTTATTTAGCTGTTTGTTCATGTATCGCCAGCTATATCAACATCGTAATATTGATCACTAATAACGCAAATCGCGAGTTTTTCTCATATTGTGCGGTCCTAGCGCCAACAGTCCCACTCACAACTCATGCGCGAATTTTAAAAGAACTCCTGCCGCTCTGCAGAAACTATGTCCTAGAAAACAACACAAGTTTTGGGATTTTGGCTAAAATCATTATGATCATCATTAAAAGACAACTGGGAACACTTCGAAAATTGATCAAAAGATGATCGGAGCGGAAATTTGAGTAAAAGCAGATGGAATTGTGGGTTTACCTTGACCCTAACGTCAGGTTCTGACTCGGCAGGCTCATCTTTGGGGAGGAAACGGTCCACGCTGCAGTCGGAGCCCTGTCGGTTGTGACCTCGGCCATCGAAGAGGTGAGGTTTGCTCAGAGCTGAACAGAAACAGAGACTGAGCTTTATTTGGGCAAAAACACATCAGAGCTGAGAGCTTCTCCACGACCGAGAACACACCAAGAGCTGACGGCATGAACAGTTCTGAGGGTTCCTCCAGCGAGGATGACGCCGTTCCTTCCTCTTCTTCATCCTGCAGTGTTCCGATTTGCATCCCAGAGTACTGACTGTCACTGCCATCAAGGACCTGAAACAAAGAGTCTCCACTGAATCAAACTTCTCAAAGCGCAACCTTTAGACAAGTGCATGCAAAGCTGCACCTGAGGGTTGCTGGTTGAAGGGACACAAGCAAAGAAACCCACGCATTCAGGAATGAAGCTCGACTGAATCATGCAACAGAAACACACAGCAAATCGACGGCACACGGGAGGAAGCACACGCTGGGGAACTCAAAGCCCCCAGAGGAAGTCCAAACAAACTGCTTCAACACGACCTTCAGATCACATCAGGTCCTTCTGAAAGATGAGATCTTCCCCGGCGAGAGGGACCAGTTTGTTAAAGCAAAAACAAACGACCGGACACAGACACTACAACAGAGAAGTCAATCAAGTGAGAAAAAAGGGATTTAATTTTCTCTCAGACGGACAGAGAGAGGGATTCGTATGACAAGAGGAGGAAGATCCAGAAAACAGGCTGGGGAGATCAGTGCACGGGTCAGGACAAGCAAGCCAAAGTAAGGAGGAGGAAGGAAGAAAGCCAGGCAGCCGAGCACCTCCCAATCTGTTCAAACGTCCCTCAGGCTGACCTTGTCACTAGTGCTAGAGGAAGACGTGGCATAGGAGGAAGAGGAGGTGAAAGAGAAAGAAGATGATGAAGAGGAAGCGGTGTAGACAGAGGAGTCGCTGTCTGTGGCATCGGGGCCCTCGGTGGAAGTTGGCGAGGGTGGGGGAGGCTCAGAGACCCGCGGCAATAGAGTGCGTGACTGCGACAGAGTGGGGACAAGGACAGAGGGGGGGGAGCAGGGGTGAGACCATACAGGTGGTGTTGTTAGTATTTAGCGCAGGGGGGGGAAGCGAACCACGTTGAGCGGGTAACACTGCACCCTAACCGACTTCATGTTCAAGTTCACATCAGGGTACGAGAGTTTTAAACTCATAAGCTGCATTCACACCAAACGCCATTTAGTGGTGTCCAGTTGGGGGAGACGTAGTCTCTCCAGGATGTCCTGGAGGATGTCTTGGCCCCGGGGAAGTCCTGGAGAGACTCCCCCCACTGGGAAATGCTCGGAACACCTCCCCAGCCGCTTGTATCCGGTATGGCTGGGAATCACTGGTTACCTCACGATACGATTTGCAATACATTGCTCACGATAACGATACTATCATGATGTGGCGATAATGTGATAATAGATATATATCGTCTCTAACAACTCACGATATATCAAACTTTAAGAAAGAGGAACTTGAAAAACTGTTTTTTGGAAAATATTTCCCCATTTATTTTTTAGTTTTGTGTCCTGTTTGGTGTAATGAATAACAGACCTTTGTGTAACGTTGCTAAAATCAGTAATACTCTGACGTGAGTATCTGTATAAAATCTATATCATCTATATCTGTAAAATTCGGTTTAAACAATAGTGAACATGAACAGCAGCCATTAATTAGTACAAAATTGCTGTAAACAGGATAAAAAATTAACACGTCAAGTAGCTGCCAGACACATTGGTATTAACTTTTGAAAAACAAAGCCATAGTTATCGCATTATATTTAAAAAATAGCTGTAAATCAGATATTAATTCTGTGAACAAATTATAGTGTCTTTGTTAAAAATAAATGACCCCATTTAGTGCAAATGTGGTGTAAACAAAAATAAAATTCTCCCAAAAAACTAAAATCAAGTAGCTAGAAACTTTCCTTTAAGTTATTTAAGACATAAACTGCTTTCAAAATAAATGACCAGGGATAAAATACCTGAACTTAAAGTGCATCTTATAGTAAACTTCTTTGTGAACAACGCGTTTGGGGAAAAGCTGCATGTGATGGATGTTTATATGTTCATGTTTTTCTGGAGAACCTCAGGCTTTTTAGCGTCAAGACGCAACTCATCTACCTTAGAGGAGAAGGGGGGTCTAAGGGCAGGGATGCCTCTCTTTCTGCTGTTTCCATCTCAACCATATCTGGTCTGGGCGTACAGTGCAGGAATCATTCTTTCAGTATTTCTGAGAGAGGGAATGTCAAAGCGTGGCTCTAATGCGTCAATAGAAACCTAAATCCCTCGTTCTCCAGCTCGCTGCAGGGAGGGACGGAGCCCCGTTGTACATTTAAACAGTTTGTTGTTGCCTCTTTTCTCACAGAAGACGGCGGTAGCTTCGTCTGGATAAAGGCTTAAGGCCAGCAACAGCCACGGCTTTCACACACAACTCCGGTGATTCAGCTTCAAAGCTGCCGGCGCGTCTTTTAACTTGCTGCTCTCCCTATTGTTTTTCCCCTCCGCCATTTTTGTTTGAATGTGTTTTCTTCTTCACCCACTCGAGGAATTGTGGCAGATATCATCACAAAGATCGCACCACCCTGGACAGAGAAAGTGGACAACATTCTGGACACGGTACACCGGCTGGGCCCAACTGACGTCAACCGCCCTCGTCAAATCATCATTCAGTTTACAGGAAGAAGATCCAGAGACGAGCTGTGGCGTATGACTAAACACCATCCAGTCTGTCGAGACCTCAACATCCGCTTTGCAGAAGACCTCATCAAAGAAGACAGAGAGGCAAGGAAAGCTGTGTGGCCCAAAGTTGAGCAGGCGAGAAAGAATGGTTGTAAGACAATGTTTCGAGGTCCTTATGCTTTCATTAATGGTCAGAGAGTCATTCCATGACTTTAGTTAGTCTTGTGATTTATTTAGTTAAGATGGTTATTGTAAATTCAAGGTTTTGTTGCTTAAAAGTTTTTGTTCAGTAATACTTTCAGCCTTATTTAGGTCTGTTAAGTTTGCCTTTTTGTTACATGCTGCACCTTAAAACAGGTATTTCTTTACTTTCTTTAAATGCCAGAGGTCTAAGAGATCTAACAAAGAGAAAAAGTTTTTTTTTGTTTTGTAAAGGGAAAAATGTTGATTTTGTTTTTTTACAAGAAACACACTCTACAAATGAAGATAAATCATTTTGGTCTCAGCAATGGGGGGACAAGGTTTTTTTCAGCCATGGCAATTCCAGATCGGCAGGGGTCGCTGTACTTCTCAAAAACTTCCAAGGCAAAATTGTTTCCCATATAGCAGATGCACACGGTCACTGGCTGATCATCATAATAGATATTGATAATTTAAAATTCATCCTGGTTAACATATATGGCTACAATAACATCAAAGAGAATAAAAATTTATTGGAGCAAATTTCATTACAGTTGGACCAACTCAGATTAGCATATTCATCTAATAATATCATTGTGGGAGGGGACTTGAATCTAGTGCAAGATGACTGGATGGACAGATTTCCCTCTAATTTTGATTCTAGTCACCCTAATGGAACATTTAACAATTTCTGCGACGGTCAAGGCTTAACTGACACATGGAGACACCTTAATCCAGGTATAATTCAGTTCACATGGTTCAATTCCAATTATAAGTTAAAATCAAGAATTGATCATTGGTTAATTTCAAATCACTTGTTATGTCACGAAGTTAAATGTAATATATCAGCAGCACCGCTAACAGACCATTGTAGCGTAATATTGTACATTAAACCCAAAAACAGTATAAAGTACTTGAATAAATACTGGAAATTCAACTCCAGCCTTATTAAAAATATTGATTATTGCCAAGAAATTAAATCACTGATTTCAGAAATAGAGACATCTGAAGAACTTGATTCCCCAGTCAGAAAATGGGAATACCTTAAATACAGAATTCGTAAACTCTCAATTTCATTTAGTAAAAAGTTAAAATCAAATCTGGATAAAAAAGAGCTGGACATAATAAAACAGCTGAATGATCTTTGTTGTAAACCTAACCCGTCTGAGGATGATAGACAACAGATATTAAACCTACAATCTAAATTAGATGAGCTTTATACTCAGAGAGCCCGAGGAGCATACATCAGATCCAGAGCAAGATGGATAGAAGAGGGCGAAAAAAATTCAGCATATTTTTGCAGCCTGGAGAAGAGAAGGCAAAAAAGGAACAGCCTAAAGTCACTTCTAGTGAATGATATAGAAATTACTGATGAAAAGGCTATATCCTCAGAAATTTACAGATTTTATAGCCACCTTTACAGCTCTAAATTTTCAAGGACAGACTGTGACAACTTTATAAAAGAGATTACGCAACACATCCCCAAAATAGACGACAATTTTAAACAAACATGCGATAAACAACTTTTAATCTCTGAGCTTGATGCTGTCATTAGTCGACTCTCTCTCAATAAATCTCCTGGTTCAGATGGGCTCACAGGCGACTTTTATAGACACTTTTGGGAAGATATCAGAAATTTATTGCATCAAGTCTTTTTGGAAATCTTTGAAACTTGCACACTTCCAACCACAATGAAACATGGGATTATAGTTTCTATCCCAAAACCTGACAAGGATCCTAGACTTATAGACAACAGAAGACCTATCACCTTAAGAAATTCAGACTACAAATTATTAACGTACATTTTCGCTTCTCGTCTCCAGACGGGACTTTCAGAACTTATTGCGGAAACACAATCTGGTTTTCTGAAGGGCCGTTCAATTCATAATAATATAAGACTGGTTATGGACATCATTGAATACCGACACCTTATAAAAGATAATGGATTTATTCTCTTTCTGGATTTTTACAAGGCCTTTGATTCAGTGGAGCATCCGTTTATAATGACAGCACTGGAAAATTTTGGTTTTGGTACTAAATTTAGAAACCTGATCTATGGTCTATATCAGAATATCAATAGCTGTGTTATCCTTCCTAATGGCACCACCCCAAGTTTCAAAGTCGATGTAGGAATCCCTCAAGGTTGTCCCATCTCTCCATATCTGTTCTTATTAGCTACTGAAATGTTGGCTATTTATATTAAGAATTGTAGTGAAATCAAAAAGTTAAATGTCTTGGGCACAGAGATCATTATTAGCCAGTTAGCAGACGACACAACACTGTTTTTAAAAGATGAGCATCAAATTAAAGCAGCTATTGAAAAAGTCAAACACTTTTCCAAAGCATCAGGGTTAAACTTAAACTTAAAGAAATGTGAACTGTTGGCTATTCATGACACACCCTTAAAAGAAATCAATCATATCCCCATTAAATCAGAAATTAAATACTTGGGCATCTATATCAACAAAGACCAAAAAATAAGCCAATCAAGGAATGTGGGTGAAAAACTTGATGAATGTAAGACGAGGTTGAATATGTGGCTCCAAAGAGACACATGGCTGCTGGGTCGGATCTATCTGACAAAGATGGAGGGTTTGTCTAGATGTATTTATCCCTCTTACTCTAATGCCATCCCAAACAAAATGATAAAATCCATCAACCAAATGACGTTTAACTTCATTTGGAGAAACAAGCCTCATTACATGAAAAAAACTATATGGTCAAAGAATTTAAGGATGGGGGTCTAAAAGTTATTGATTTTGACTGTCTTAACGGAACCCTGAAAATAAACTGGTTGAAATCGTGGATCAAACACAACCAATCCTTCTGGTTTTGTATCCCAAATCATTTATTTAACAAATTAGGCGGGTTAAAGTTGGTGCTTATTAGTGAATTTGACATTAATAAGCTCCCTATAGCATTATCAGAGTTCCACAAACAAATTCTACTATACTGGAAAATCTTGTATGTGCATAATTTCTCACCACACTCAAATATCATTTGGAACAACAGATACATCCTCCACAGAAACAAATCTTTGTTTTGTGCTGAATGGTTTGACAGAGGAGTCTGGTCGGTGTCTGATCTGATGGATACGGAGGGAAATTTATTAGATTATGAGCAATTTTGTTTAAAACATAACTTTAATCCTCCTATTTCAGAATTTTTAAAAGTATGCAATTCTCTTCCTCGAGAATTTGTATTTCTAACAAGGAACACAATGACACATTTAAAGATAAAACCACAGTTAGCCACATTGTCAATTGAAGGATGCCCTCTAATGGACAGAAAATGTAATAACTCATTTATCAGAAATTGGTTCATTGAAAGGTTTTTTCCTGGTCGACAAAACAAAAATAATATACTGCAGAAATTTGAACAAAATGTTGTTACTAAATTAAGAACCGATTTCATGAAACTTCCTATTCCCCCAAAAGTTAAAGAAACACACTTCAAGATTATGAATGATATCTATCCTTCCAAAGAACTACTTAGATTACGTTTCAACATTGATGACAACAGCTGTTCCTTCTGTCAAACTGCTGTTGAAGACATCGACCACATATTTTTCCTGTGTGATGTTGTACAAGTGTTTTGGTTGGATGTTTACAAATGGTTAAGACATAAATTTCCATTCATCATGGACTTCTTTTCCAAAGAAGTCATAATCTTTGGCCTGTCACTACACAACAATGTAAATAATGTATGTATCAATACTGTGTTATGTTTAGCCAAGTTTTTTATACACAAAAATAGGTTACAGAAATGCCACCCCAGCTTTAACTTCTTTAATAATGAGGTCAATTTATACTTAAAATCCATAAGGTTAATCGACTCACCTAAAGCCATAACAATTTATGACACCCTGAGTGATATTCCTGATGTCTAAGACAGTTTATTTATATTTTGTGTCCCCCTGCTTTTTGCAACACTATCCAACTCTGAAATTGTTGTTCTCTTATGTTATACTTTTCCCTGATTTTTCTATGATTATGAATATAAATAGGTTTGCATACTGATGAGAATTTTTCATCTTTCTGCTTCCTTTCCAATTATAATATTCTCTTTTGTATTCGCCATATTTTGTATTTTTATGTAAATGTTCTGGTATTGTTTTGTATTGTGTTCTATAAATAAATAAATAAAAAAAAAAAAAAAAAAAAAAATTTAGATAAAAAAAAAAAAAAAAAATCTTCACCCGCCCGCTACAGACAATCTCGCAACGAGCGCCCCCTATCGACCTTCCAAAGAATTGTCTTACCAAAGATGATTAATATAACGTTTACAGGGTCTTCAAACGTAAATAAAAGGTCGATACTTGATGAAGACGCATTAAGAATCAATCACAGGACTAAAGATCACGATACAGTGATCCCTCGCTATAACACGGTTTTGCTACTTCACGGATTTGCATTGTGAATTGTGTTCTGCATTCTGATTGGCTAAATCTCTACCTGTGCATTAATAACGTTGCAGTTTAATATATACACGTACGTAAAACAGCTCGCCAAATTTACAACACGCAAGTGCAAACTCTCTTGCAATTTCGAGTTTCTCTAAAACCCATAGAAATAGAGCGACTTCAACTGTCAATCACTATGTTCTTCTTATGAACAAACACAGCTGCACCGCGGGCTTCAAAAGGAGAAAACACTGCAGAGCGGAGTCAGGATGCAGCGGCTCAGTCGCTCAGTCAGGAGAGCAGTGAAATACACCTGAGTCACTATTTGTCCCACTTTACTTTGTATTTTTCTCAATCATTATAAATTTTCTCCCGTTTAATCCAATTACTCTGGGGTCGCGGTGGGCGGGGCTAATCTCGGCGATTTGAAGCCTTCTGTTCACATTGATGATTAAAATTATTATTTGACAGTACAGTACACAAGTTATTTGTTGAAAAAAAACCTTTCTAATTTTATTTGTGAAGTAAATCCTTGAGCCTGTAAAATGGTTTGTTCTTTCGTTTCAATGTATAAAATAGTATTTAATTGTATAATAATAGTAAAAAAAATAAAGGTTTCTACTTCACGGATTTTGCCTTTTTGGAACGAAACCCCCGCGAAAAACAAGGGTTTACTGTATATCACCATATCGATATTTTGCCACACCCCTAGTATCCGGGATCTGGTTCTTTGGGTCATGACCCCAGAGCTCATGACCATGGGTGAGTACTGGAACGAAGACCGACCAGTAGATATAGAGCTTTGCTTTCTGGCTCAGCTCTCTCTTCACCACAACCCAGCACAGATAAGACAGAATCCAACCTTTTACAGCAGCTTTAAAATGCATTACAATTAGATGGATGAAA
The DNA here is from genome assembly GCA_037389245.1 of Oryzias sinensis. Lineage (NCBI taxonomy): Eukaryota > Metazoa > Chordata > Actinopteri > Beloniformes > Adrianichthyidae > Oryzias > Oryzias sinensis. Next base: position 2,872,002 of record CM074490.1, read on the forward strand.
AACGGGGCCAGCCTCTCTAGATACCTGGACCCAAAAAGTAAGAGAACTCTTTCAAATGGAAAAAACAAACTTTCCTACCAAGACATCAAACCGTTAACCCAAGATGGGGCCCAGCAAAACCCCTGCTACTGTCATCAGCCTAATAATACCTCTAGCTTGTCAAATGCTGGCATGTTTAGATGAAGAGTATTGTGGTAATTGGACTTCCTGTGCGTATCTTGTTTGATTGTACTTGCTGTATTTAGGTTGTCGTGGAAACCATGGAAACAACTGTGTATGATGCTCTCTAGCAAAAAAAGAAATGTTGCCTCTCTCACCCCCTGCAGTGAGGAGCGATCGGGGTTTGGACTTCACCAGGACCTCATCCTTATTTTGGAAAGTACTCTCTATGCAAACGTGGACACTCACCAGCTCAGCCACGTCTGAAGGCGTCACAGCAGAGTCCGGTCCCTCCGTGGTCGTCTGAGAAGAGTCACTGGGTGGAAGCGAGCGGTCATGAGTGGTGAGCATTGCTCCGCCTTCTTCTGCGGGCGCTCCTTCTGGCACGGCGATTTCTGAGGAGCTGTACTCTGCTGTTTCCGGGGCGGCGTTAGCCCCGCCGCTGGAGCTCCGACTCAGCATTTCCTCCTCGTTTTCGTTGGGCGACTCGGGCGTGCCAGACGCGGACGTCCCACCTCCGCCCCCCTGCTCCGAGGAGGCGCTGAGGTCCACGGAGTCGGCGGGCTGCAGGGCATGCTGGGAGGAGCGGGGCTGCTCCGTGATGATGTCCACTTGGGAGACAGAGGAGCCGTCTACACAGGGAGGCAGCAGAGGATGTTAGACCTTTGTTGCCTCCTTCAGGTTAAGCTTTTTTGTCTGGAGAACAGATCCTACCTGTGAAGGCTGCAGCAGGAACCTCACTCTTCTCCGCCTCGTCTTCTAATCCATCCTCCTCCCCAGAGAGCACTTTTCCTGGAAGAATTCCAGATTTGTGGTCAACGCTCATCAAGTTCCTACAAATGCAAACATCTGCTGGTGGAATTTTGAGTAAATCCCATTGTTTGGGCAGAAGTCAGCAAAGAAAAGGTGTAGAAGAGTCACCTCTCTGTTTCCTGAGGAGGAGTGGACTGCAGGAAGACCCACCTCCTGCTGCAGACGGCAGGAAAACCGGAAGAAGAAAAAAAGGAAATGACAGGAAGAGAAGCAGGAAAAGCTTGGAAAACACTAAAAAGATGACGACTCGAACACAGCAGAGGTGTTAATCTCACAAACAGACCAAGAGTTAGAAAAAGGAGCAGCAGAGTTCCTTCAGGGTAAAAGTGAACGCAGCGCAGACTAACAGGACAACTCGCTAAATGTTTAGTGGCGTGGCTCAGCGACAGAAACACCTTTGTGGAGAAAAACAACGCATTACCAATGAGCTCCAGGATGCTGCCAGAACGGGCGCGGCTCTCGTTGTCTTGGCGAAACACGGTGGCGTGAGGAATGCTGCCCGCTGTGATGAGCAGATGGAGGAGCTCTGGCGGCGGCGTCCTGAACGTCTGCTGCAGGAGCTCCAGAGCCGCCGTGACCACGTTGTGATCCCAGTGCTGCGTGTAGTGTAGGGTCAGCTCGTACACCTTCAGAGACGCAGGAGGTGAGCAGAGCGTGGCTGCACAAACACACTCTCTTACACACACACACCTGTAGCATCTGCTCAGGTGTCGGCTGAACATCTGCCTCCTTCCTCATGACCCCAAAGCTTCCTTTGAGGCTGGTAGTGTTGACCTGCTGCTGTAGCAGAGGCATCATGTAGCGTAGAGTCAACAACGTCCCCAGAATCAGATGACTGGGATGCTCCTCATCTACTGGAACCAGCAGACCTGGAGATGGAAGGAGAGCGTGCAGAACCAGGTGGCTTGCAGTCTGGGTGTGCCGTGTTGGGTGACGTACCTAGCAGCACATTCAGAAGCCAGGTATAGAAGTAGCTGGTGCGTCTGGAGTGTTGGCATACGCTGACGGCGGAGCTGGCCGCCGTCCGTCTGATGGTGGGGGAGCTGGATTTCAGGTTGGCAACAAACGACTTTAGCAGGAGCTGGAAAAATGAATACGACTCGAGCTTTTAGTGAATAGACATGTGAATGCAGAGGGGGGGAAAAAAACATTGTTCCTGTAGTAAAAACAGGTTACCTTGACCTCGCCGTCATTGGCAAAGTTTCCTAGCGCGGCCATGATTTTGGGCGTTGCTGCAGCCAGGGTCTCCTGCACGGTTTCCTCCTGCCGCTTGGTGATGCGGGTGAGGCACGGCAGCAGGTTCACCAGGTACGGCCTTGCAGAGCAACAAAAGGACAAAACAATAAATCCTGAAGCTTCCCATTAGAAAAACAAACAAAATTAAAGTAGAAGGAGCTGCATTTCCAGAAGAAAATGCAGGGTTAAATGCTGTATTGAAAACAAGAGTCAGCGGCTGAAGGACGCTCATTAATAATTGAATAAATATCGTCCTGGCAGCATTTTAAATCGATACAAGTTTCGCCAAATGAATTATCGCAATATATAGCTAAAACAATTTTTCCCCTACTTGGCAGGTCGTGCTTTCCGTTATCATAACTCAATATAGAGACTTGCTGTCAGTTTTTTTATTTTTTAAGTTATTGATCCTGGAAGTCCTAATCTGGCTGAACTGTTTCTGTGCGCCTCCTGCTCAAAGTGGTGCAGCAAAAAGATTAAGGTGATTCGTTGCAGATATGCAGACGTCTAGTATATCTGGAATAATAAGCTTGAAATGTAAAGAGCTGATCATAATGAGAACAAATTTAAAGGAATGCCCGATCCTTGATCAACAACATCCCATTTCAATCAGATTTTTGATCATGTGATGTCCCGATGTCCGATCGGATCGGGACATCCTTAATGGTGACAAAAAAACGAATAAACGTTTTAACTTTCCAAAGAGTGGTTCACATTTCTCTCTTGTTTAAACTCTTAAAGTTCAAACCTTTATAAAAGGTCACACACTGTTGGTGTGTGTGAGGACACACACTAGCTGTCTTCACACATAAAGACAGCAGGTAACGCAGGAAAACAGCTGCACTTTATGAGATCATAAATAAGTGGGGGGGGGGGGGGTTAGGGGGGTGCGAAACATTTTATTTTTCCTAGGGGGGGCCTCGCAAAAGATAATTGAGGAGCACTGAGCTACGCGGAGGAACATGGGAGCAGCTGCAGGGAATTCAAGATGAATGAATCCATGGTTCACAAGTGGAGGAAGCTGGAAAACGAACTCCAGCAGTCAGGAAGACGCAGCTGAGTTTCCAGTTCCTGGTCCCAGACCAGGGTCCACTTGGGTGTATTCGGACTGAAAATTTGTTCCAGATTATCGGGGAAAACGAACTCTGGTTCACGAGTGTCCAGTGTGAATACATCCTTAAAGAAACATCCCCAACAGATTTGAAATTAATCTGACAACAGTGAGCGATGGAAATCCTCCAGGCGGCTCAGGTACCTGCACTTCTGCGGCCTGATGAGGTGGGCCAGCTCAGCAAACCTCCACAAAGCCGCCCTAAGACTCCGAGAAGCACCGTTCTGCGAAGAAGGCCACAGAAAAAAAAACTTTTATTGATGGAACAGCTGCAATAGCAAAGATGCAAATAAAACAGGTGGAATTTATTACCTTTTTAATTTCTTTGTACAACTCCAGCTGCAGTCTGGGTAAATTAGAGTCCATCAGCGCCTGAAGATTCAGGTCAGAAGATGAACGAAGCATGATTGGTTAAACAAAACCACACAATTCATATTAACAATCGGTGGTTTGACCCCTTCTGGTCATGTGAACTGTTTATTCTGAGTGTTGCATAGTTTGGGGCAGCAGAGCAGCTTTTTAAATAAAATAAAATTTGTATGATATCTTTTGCATGAATATACTTTTTTTTTTTTAAATCAGGTTTACATTTGGACCTCTTGTCTGTAATAAAATAAAATTCTATTCTGTCAAATATGGGAAAGATAAGGAAAAAAGATTGTTTACATAATAGAAATAGATGCACAGGAATAAAATGAAGCATAGAATATGTAAAGGGGGGTTTGTGGCGCCTCTTCTCTTCAAAAAAAGCAAAATAATTCGGCTCACTTCCTATACAGGCTCCTACAACTGTGTTCACATACACACTCCAACACACACTGCCAAACACAAGCACAAACCAGGACAAACGCACAAAAGCTCACAAGTGAATATTTATGTAGAATCATAGTTCTGATGGAGTTAAAAAAAGGAAAAGAAAAAAAGAAACACACAAAAACAACCTACGTGCCAAAACCAATAAGACAAAAGCATTGGTTCAGTCAAAGCAAACCAAAAAGCAGAGTAAAGAGAGTTCCTCACTTTAATGATTTTGTTCAGGCACTCGTCAGCCACCATCCGGACGTCGGACTCGCTGTCGTCGCTGCAAAGCAGAAACATCTCCATGGCGATGCCAAGCAGCTTCTGAAACTCTGGAGACGTTCTGTTCAAAGGGTTCAAATAGGGCCAACGGTAAGAAAAACATTGATCCCCCCCCCTCCCCCCCATTACTTTAGGAAACCCGGGTTCTCGGTTTTTTCTCATCTTAGCCTGTCAGTCAAATTTGTAGCGGACACAAAAGTGAAGCAAAAACTCTTGATTATAAATCTGGGATTAAGCAGCTGTACTTTTGCAACATAAAAACCGTTTTTTTGATTCAAGTCAAACTCAAGACCGGGGGCCAAATGTGGCCCTCCATGTTCTTTTATGCGGCCCACAAGAGCATCAAAGTTTTTAATTTCTTAAAATAAAAAATAAAAATTGGTGTGTCATATCTAGGGGGAATTGGACCTGAGATATCAGATCAGGCAACTATACATTAGGACGTAAACGCCGTCCATAACGATAACCGCATCACCGCGGTGATGACTCATCACCTTGTTTTGTTTTTTTGTTGAAAGTTCTGCACATGGTGGGGATTTGTACTCTAATAAAACACAAGCATCCTTGCTAATAATTTACTTTTTCTGCGAGTCCTGTGTTCAAACTTCAGGGCTTCTGGGGGAATTTCCATTATATTTATTTCCATTACAAGCATCGTGCGTTCTTGAGTGCGCGATGCGGCCGCCCACCGGAGGATGTTGTGTCGGGGGTGGGGGTCGCAAGAGTCCAGACACCGCGACTCTTGCTGCTTCATCACCGCGGTGATCAAAAATCCCACACCGTCACAGCTCTACTCCAAACAGTGACGCGGCAGCAACATGATAGTAAGAGCACTAACAGGGCTGGTTTAAAAAAACATACTGGTAAAAGTCACTGAGAGAGAAAAAAAAGTCACAGAGCAGCAGTAACTTATAGGCACGCTTCTGCGCGGCACACGCCTCCTGTGCACTGAAACCACGCGCTGTCCTCTCCGTCACGCAGCAGAGCGGCTTTTCCAAACCCGTTAGTGATGGTGGATTTTTTTCACACTACTTTTAACGATTGCTTTGAGCTTGAAAGCTGCTCATATACATTTCTTCTTGCTTTTTCCATGATGAGGGTCTGTTCGTGCTATTCATTCACAAAGCAGGAATTTACATTAAACTTGCGTCTTCCTGGAAACGTACAACGTATTCTCCTGTCTCACTCCTGCCCTTTCTGCTTGAGCGCCCCCTAGCGGTCGTTAGAAAGAAAATGCATAAATTAGCCGCATCATTGAATAAACCGCAGGGTTGAAAGTGGAAATTACGGGTACTTTTATTTTTCATTATTTAGTTACATGTGTAAGTCACAGCTGGCCCTTTGAGGACAGCCACTATGCTGACGTGGCCCTCGGTGAAAATGAGTTTGACAGCCCTGGACTAGAGTATCCTTGTTTCAGGTAAAGTGATGGGATAAGCATTAGGGAGGAGAGCTAGCAGAGCCAAAAAGCAGGAAATACTGACAAAATAAAACCCTGCATTTCTCCATTGTGAAAAATAAAACAGCCATTATAATTGCCTGTCCTTAGAAATCAAAATTGAAAGTAAAAAATAAAGCACTTTTCTAAGAATAGATAAAAAGGCTACAGTTATTTGTCCTTCTGAGGCCTAAACAGGACTAACAACACGAAATATTTGACTGAAATGTCTCAAAACTTCCTTGAACTTTACGTTGGTTTGAATTTTCACACGTGTCAGACAAACATGTTCCTTCCTACCTCAGTGACTGGGCAATAATGTTTTCACATATTGTCAGGCAGTGGGTCACTCTGTCTTTTTTTGTCGTAGCTTGCTCCTTTTTCCTGGGAAGGACACAGCAGATGAGGAGAATGCAGGTCAAAAGGACAAAAGTCGGGTTTTCAACACAGAAAAGACTCCAACCGGAGCCGTCACTCAAACTCTGCCATCATTTAATGTTTTCTGACACTAAAATAAAAACATCAATGAATAATTTCATGGCCTGCAACTGACAGCGACCTACAACCCTCCAGCGATCTCTGCTCTACTTACGACTGACTACCTGGGATCAGGTGTGTTCAAAAGAAGAACCAAGAGCGGGGGCTGCTGGGAAAAATGCCCAGAAACTTGGATGGACGTTCCAACAGCTTTCAGCCCAAAGGTTAGCAAACAGTTCTGCCAACATCAAAGATGAAGGCCTTTCGGTGAGTCCTCTCATCTTTAGGGTTGAGGGTTCTTAGACTCTAATAACCTCACTTTTCAGCTGGTCTGACCACAGTTTAGCGACTTCTCGCCGTTTCAGAGGAGCTGTGGCCCCCAGACGACAGCAGCGTCCACAGAAGTTAGTTGCTTCACATCGGAGCAAAGAGCTAAAGTTAAAGTCCCGTTATCTGTATCCAGGTGTGTGAAATTTGTTCTCCACATTTGGCAGGGGGCGGTGAGCTGAGGACACAGGCGCGCTTGGGAACTCGGGTTTAAGCTCCCCAATCCAACCTTAATGCTGAGTGTCTAGCAGGGAGGCGCGTCTGTTCAATACAAAGTCACGCGTGTCTGATGTTTCTCAGCACCCGGATGCCTCCAGATGGTCGGAGCTGACATGACCAAAGGATAGTCACTGACCACCAACCAATTCCTGCAACCAGACTTTCATTTAGGAACCTCGTACTGTCGCCTGTGATGGTTTGTCATGACTTATCTGGATTATTAAACCTTTTTTTTGTTTCCCCCAACTAAACATTTAGAGAAACAAATGTTTATGTAGTGTTCTGGGGGCATAGAGTTAGTGTTTTGCTCTTCCTTGAAGATAGAAACACACATGCGGCAGCTTCCCTGGATTCGTGGACGAGTTCTCCTGACAGGTGATGATGAATCCACATCATCTGAGTCTGTCGGAACAAATCTGGACTCATGTGAGGCTGAGCAGCTGAGGGAAGCCTGCCTCTCTGCGTTTGAGCACCTAAAGCCGACCTTAAATCCGTGTCCAGGCGCCCTTTGCACTGAAGCACGACTACAGAGAGGATGTCAAAATCCCGGCTTGCAGCGGAGCTTAGCTAGGCTAAAGCCGTTAGCGGAGGGGCTACTCACTGTTTCTGGACAAGTTCCTCGGCCGTCGGCGGTCCCTGCTGTTGTTGGAACGACTTTAGACTCTCAAAGGCCTTCATAAGTTTCTCCATGGTAGCCATTTTCGTTATTTACAATGAGTGTGCTTTCTCCACAAGCTAATATTTACTATGCGCTATAAGCTAGCAGCACAGCACTGATTGACAGCCAGAGAATAATATGCAGCGTGACGGGCGGCTACCACACGCCCCCCGCGCCTCTTACTGCCAAAAGTCCCTCAATTTTTTCTAGTATTGTCACAAAATGAAGTGAAAGCGGGTTTAAAATATGCCATCTTTTGATGCAACGACGTTTTCTTCCGACCAATCACACCAGGAAGTGGTATTTGCGAAAGCTTCGCTGAAACAGGAAGGGTGCAAAGTCAGCAACCAATCAATCTCGGAGTTGTATTGATTGACAGGACCAACAGCCAATTGGCAGCTGCTTTAGTTTCCCCCCTCCTTTTCTGTGTTTTGCCGTTGCTGTCACGGGACCACTGACGTCACAGACTGCAACACTATTTTGTCATTGGTTTTAGACACAATATTATCTGGTAAAATAAAATTATAATAGTTTAAATTAGCTGAACCTAACAAGGCGCGATAAAAGAAAAATCTCTGAACAGTGTACATTTAAATAGTCAGATAAGAAAACAATTATTTTGACTTGATTTCTTTATTTTTACAGAATGTTACTTAATCAACCTAAAAAAATGAGCAAAAGAAAGTTTTTTTCATTATAACAAGACCAGACCAACCCCTTTAAAATATAAAAACATGCTTGAAAATGAGTATTTGCAGTTCACTTTTTGACAAAGATTTAAAGAAAATTTTTTATTTAGCTAGAAACACACACATAAAACAAGAACATTGATAAAAGTCATCCAAGTTTTCCATTATTATCTGTCATATCATCTTTATCATCATAATCAATAATAATAATTAAAACTACACTTTAGTATTGTCCGTATTATCCCCACTATAATGCTGTCATTATTATAATAATGTTCTGATTTTGTAGATTGTTTAATTAGTATATTTATTTATTTTTATTTTATTAAATTGTCTGATGCTTGGACATTGTTTTGTATCTATGGTAAAGTTTGCTCCAAATTTGTATTTCTACAACTGTAATGCTAAACATTTCAATGCTTTTGTTTTGGTTGAGGTTGTTTTTCCTAACTTGTCAAACAGCTGAGCAAACAGCTGTGTTGTGTTTGACGTATTACTGTTACAACAGGGGGCTACAAATCGTTTGATACACAAGGTGTATATTTGAATAAACCCCTTTTGTGGTTTAGACAGAGGGATGTTGGGTTGTGTAGGTGTAGGTGTAGATGTAAATGTTAGTCTAAAAGGGGCGGGGCCTGTCCACACACACATACTCAAATGTCACAAGCATACCTGTTGGCTCGAAAAATCTTCACATACAAACATGTCATCATGACTACAACACTACTACAGTATGCGTACAAACCAACACATGTGAAACATTTCATTCATTCACGTGTACTTTTTACTAACTTAATACACCGTCACCGGTATGAAGCCCATTGAGATGTCGAGGGCCTGGTTCCACCCGCCAGGGTTGGGAACCAGGGATCCCGAGTTCCTTGTGTAATGTGTGTGTGTGTTGTATGTAGTTGTGTGATAAAGGGTATTTGTACTAAAGGGTGCAGTTAAAATTGGCGGGTAGAGCACTGAGATGACATGTCCTGCTTGCTGGCTTGATGTCCAAACACCCTCCCTATCAGGGGTCCTATATGGTTGGTTGGTTGAGGGTTTCGGTGCCAACAATTAGGATTTTGTTTTATCTTTTTAAAAATCAAATAGCGTCATGGGCTGAGAACAGATTATTTCAAGCTTATATTGAGTGAGGTACATAAGATCTTTTTATGTTTTTCACAGTTTTATCTATACATTAAGTATTTTTCTTTTGCCAGTGTGTTAAACTTGAACATTAATTCACAAAATATAGTCATGCTTTTTTTTTTACTTTGTTGAACTTCAGGTTTGACTAGAATATCTGTAATGAAGAATAAAATTAAATTAAAACCGCGAGCGGCATTGAATGGCCTGCAGGCGCTACCCGCTCCCCTTGTCCCCCTTTACGCACCAACCCCCTACCTCACATTTTTTTGCGACCGGTTTTTGCTCACTATGCCCACATTTCTTTAGCCTGGGGCCAGGGAATCGCATAATAATTTTTTACATCATTCCGATAAAAAAATGTGCGAGCTAGCTAAGATAGCAACAGTTGAGAATTCGCCACGCGGACGCCATTTAAAATCTACAACTTCTAATTTCAGCATCTTTCCCACAGTAGCTTGCCATTGATGCCTGAGTTTTTGTTTGTGTCTGGTTCTAACGGTGCTTTTTTTGAAAATTCAAGATGGCGGAGCGAAAAGTGTCATTTTCCCATATTGTCAGAAAACATGAAAATCGCAAATTCTCGGAGTTCACCACAAAATGGCCGCAGGTCGTGTGGCCATCCCACAGTTATTGCAGAACTTCCTTGGGCTGACCCCGACACGTGTTTTGGTTTCGTTACAGATTTTTTACTTTTTTGACTCCACACGCGTTTTTTGGCCCATTCATTTTTTTACATTATGGTTGCTGTGATGTCTTCGTCATGGGTGGGGTGTCAATTACTATGCTGAAAATTCATTTCCGCCGCGTTTTGGTGACTTTTCGGGCATGTGGCGGCAGTCAGATTTTCACTCAAAGACACGGAAATCTTTCCTACTGTGAAAACAATATGGTACTTGCAGTCAGTGACTGCTGCTGGGGCCATAAGAAAAACATCACAAGGAAGTGATAATTGTAGTATTCTGGTATTGGTTCAGTTTTTCATATTTAACTGTGTGGCAGTGCTGTTATTTTTGTTCTATTGTTAAGTCATGGGAAACCGCCGTTAAAAGTTAGACGGCATTTTGTCGGAGAACATTCTAAGAAACATGGCGGAAATGACAATAAGATCAAAACACGATCTAAAAAACCTGCCATCAATGACTTCCTATCAAGTCTTTGAGTAAAAAACAATTTGTCTATCAAATGATGAAAGACATGACAGAAGTAGGTCAAGACACAAGTTTTATTTTTTATACAAATGGCAGTGTATTATTCCATAATTACAAATGTCAGATATGATACAACAACCAGTGATACAACTTTTACAAGAATTAACAATGACTGCAGTGGTTGAATGACATGTCTGTACAGTTTTAAAAAATAAAAGAGAAGAAAAAAAAAAAGAAAACAACAAAGTTACATGGCCGCTTGGAAAAATCCGTTTGTTATTCCCCCCTTCCTTGGAAAACATCACCTTTACATTTTTACAGAAACACGGCAGAATCTCTTGACTTGAACTGGCACGAAACCCAAAACTATATTCAAGCGACCTAAAGGAAGAGAGGGTCTTGCGGTTGTAGACGTTGAGCCCCCATCCAGCTTTTGGGGGTGGCTTGACTCGAGGCTTCGAGGGAAAGGAATGCTCGCCATCCAAACCGGCCCGACTCGGCCTATCACCCCGCCATTCAAGACGTCGTCCTCGGATACCAGTGAGATGTACGGTCATCACTCACTCACTCACACACACACACACACACGCACGATGAACAAACCAATGCATGCTTGAGTAATAAAAACATTCATCTTTAACAAAAAAATCTAAGCAGGAAGAAAAGAGGCATTACAATGCACTTAGTGCGGACATTCAAAACATTTGAGCTGTTCAGAGGTTCTTTACCAAAGAAGGAACTTCTCTGGGCGGACGGAAAGTCTCAAAGGTCAAAAAAGAAAGCAGGAGTTGGTTTGGTAATTGGCACGTGGAGTAAAGGCCGTCAGTCTTTCTTAAGTAAACACTTCAGATAACGAAACAAATTTGGGTTGATGGAGGTGATTTTGGCAAAATAGGATGAAGACACTTCCAATGGTCATCGTCAAAGCTAACAGAAGTGCAAAGACAGCGAGTATAAATCTGATGTTTGAGTTTTCAAACAATGAGCGATTACGGGACCGAGCTTAACTACATGTTAGATATACGTCATTTACAAGGTTTTTGAGGCTAAAGAGCTAAAAGGCTAAAATCTACATGTGGGAAATTTAGCTTCATAATGTGCCTGAGGAAAAAAAAAAAAATATCAACAAAATTTTTTTTGTTCTTTTTCCCAAAACAAGACACAAACGCAAGTGATGACAAGCCAGCGACACATCCACCTAGCCGATTGTGGGATGTGCGACAGGAGGCGAACTCGCCACGTCCCTTCCTGAACGTGGCGCGTGGACGTGTCCCCTCAGCCGTCTGGAGGAGGTCAGCTATTCCATATCTATCCTCTACTTCAGTACTGATGAAAGGCTTTTCTGTGGACCGTTCACGTTTGGATTTACAAAGCCACGTTAACCTACAGATAAAATATACTCCAAACAGGTCAGGATGGGTATTCACAGCATTAAAAACAAGCAGTGGGGGAGCAAACAGCTACTGCTTCAAGAGAAATAAACCATCAACACCGGACAAAATGAGAAATCTACAGATTGATTGTGATTGGTAAACAGGAAGGAAAGACTTTCTCCATGCTCCTGGACATATTTCATTTAAACCCGGTGCTGTGGAGAATGAGCCACACAGGGTTTTGTAGCAACTAACTACTTTTTGAGACAAATATAAGTCCTTGCTAGAATCGTCTCTCAGACCCCCCCCCCCAATAAAAGTGTATGGGGTCATTTTTCTGCACTGCACATAGCTCACAGCATATAAAAGCTGGTTAATACAACGAAAGCAAAAGGAAGAAGGTCGGTGATGATGGAACAATGCAACATTTACAAAACCATCGTGTTTCCAACCAAGTGGAAACTGTGTCAGGAAAAATCAATCTTTAGACACTTTAGACTTTAATTCATGAAAGAAATCCTCATTAGTCACTCAAGCCAACTAAAAGATTGTCAGATATGAATTCATGCGATCTCTCGCAGAAGAGAATCGGTTGAGGGGAAAGTCCAGTTTAAGAAAAAGGTTTGGGAAATAGACAGGACTAGATTCCTCCCACTTGTATCTACAGTACATGGTTCATTTAGATCTACCTGAGCCACGAGGCCTACGGAGGCGAAGAGTTAGTCGGGGATCAGATGGAGTTTATGTGCCAAAAACACGTGGCTTTGGCTAAGTGAATGACAGACAGACAGCTTACAGAAAACAGAAAAGGCCTTCTGCTACATAGAGGAACGTAAAAAGACTACTTGTACTGTGCTTCTTAAAATAAACTCCCCAAAACACATTAGTAAATAAAACATTACGTATGCATTCAAGTGGTACTTTTATGGCTTTTTGTACAATACAACCTTTAGTGAAAATATACATCTAGACATAAATTCAAGTACAAATGTACAAAATCTTTAAACTCATACTTTTTTTTCTTTAACTATAATACACTTTTAATACAGCTCATAAATACAGGTTGACATTCACTGAGTTCCTAAGATCGGGTTGGAGTTTGTGGTGAAGCGGTGCGGGCGGAGGGAGTGGTTACAGTCTTGAGGGCTGCTCCACCTCGTCGTCACTGTAAGAGCTCTTAATACAGACCTGGAAAGATTTCAAAAACAGCGTTTACACAACGGAAGCCCCTCGCGTCCCGCTGAGGCACAGAACTGTCTTAAAGCGGATCTCCGTCAGACCCCCATCTGCATCCAGATCCAGACTCAGAGCTACATCCAGAGATCATATCCAGCTGTAACCCAGATCACAATTCCAGAGCAAGATCCTAACCAAGTTCCAGAACAAGATCCAGATCAAAGGCCAAATTCAGATCTATTTTCTGAACCAGAACAAGATCCAGATCTAGGGCTATATCTACATTAAGACCCAGAACCCAATGCAAACCCAGAGCCAGACGTAGACCTACACCAAGACCCAGGTCCAAATCAAAAGCCTGATCTAAAGCCTGATCCAAAACCAATGACTGATCCAGAACAAGATCTAGATACATAGTCATATCCAAATCCGGATCCAGAGTGAGATCAAATTCTAAAATCAAAGTTAGTGTCAAATCAATATTTAGATTAAGTTTCATATCCAAACCTAGATCTAGATCCAGAGTCAGATCCAAATTCAAAGCCTAACTTAGAGCAAGATCCAGATCTAGCGTCAGATCTACATCAGGACCCAAATCCAAAGATAGATGTAAAGCTTGATCTAAATTCCAAAGCCTGACTCAGAACAAGATCCAGATCCAGATCAAGACCCAGATCCAAATCCAGACCCAGATCTAGAACCAGATTCAAATCCAAGGTCTGATCCAGAACAAGAGTCAGATTAAAATCTAAAATCAGATCTGGTGTCAAATCCGGAGTCAGATCCAGACCTGGACTCGGCCAAAATACTAAGCTGTGATGAAACTGTCTTTGTGCTTTAGATGAAAAAGCCAAAAATCTGTCTGAGCTGTTGAAGTAGGACAGATATGGTCCTCAGATATGGAACAGATTTCTGCTTCATCCACTCTGAGATTTGAATCCAGTCTCTATTCCAATCTAGTCTGAGTGTGCAACTGCAACCACTTGGCTGGAATCACGTTTTTCCCAGGTCTCATAGAAAAGGTGGGGACATTTTCTCCTGCCTCAGATCCGTTTTTCACTTTTTTCCCCCCAGGGCATCACAAGAAGAAAGAAATGTCTCTGCTTTTTTTCCAGAGTTAGAGCTCTACTAGTCGAAACAAATCAAATTCCTCTCTGTAACTGACCGGAAAAAAGTCAAAAATAAAGACGCAGAGTTTCATGAGACTGGTTTGTGCTTAGCTAGAGATACCAGATACCAATCATATGCAGGCATAGCTAGCACAGGAGCACGCCGTCTACAGAGGAAGGACTTCCGTTTAGAAATACTAAAGAAATGTGAATGCCGTGTCACACAGCCACTACGTACTCTTTGTGTATTTTCCACGTATGACATTTGGTGATACACACGTGATATACATTAATTCATAGGGGTTTCTTGTATTCGTCATTCATCAATGTGTGCAGATGTATTAGGCACGTGGAGTTTTAGGGAATTACGCAGTTTATGAGTATTTTACGTAGTTTATACATAACTATTACGTCAATCTTACACAATTGGGTGTGACTTTTGCAAGAAGCATAGGCAGACTTGTGTCTTTCCACGACCGTTCCACGTCTGTTTAACAGACTTTCCATGCATGTACCACTGATGTACAGCATTTATATCGCGCTCACGGGCGCCCATATCACGTTCAAATGACGTAATTGACACATGAATCCTAACGAATTCCATACAAACAGCGCAATAATCGCACCCGGTTCATGTTGTACGTTGGTTTACATGTTCTTTGCGTGTTTTTTTCGTACTTCTTCCGTGGTTTTAACGTGGTTCATTTGTGATACATCTGACCAACTTCCATCCATGCAATCAGCGCCAAATGTACATAGTGGCTGTGCGACACGGCCTTCAACGGTAACCAGATCTGTGTAAATCTGAATAGTAGATTACTAAGTTTGGGATCATTTGTTGGACTTATGAGTCTCATAAAACCATTTTATTGTTATGATCAGGGTCAGTTATCTATCCAGTATTTCTGTCCAGTCCAGGTTCATCACGTTCGAATTCTGTAATAGACGCATGAATCATGAATTATCATGAATTAATTATGAATTGCATATAAAGAGCGCAAAAGTCAAAAGTCGCATAGTTCATGTGCTACATTGAGTTCTTTGTGTGGTTTATTCCTACTTCTTCTGTGGTTTCTGTTGGTTCATACGTGATTCATCTGTGACGAAGACTTTTCTCACTTTTTCCACGTAGATTTACGTTTGTTTGACCAGTTTTCATCCGTGCCTCTATGTGTAAAATGTACGGAGTGTCTGCGTGACACGGATTGCAACTGCAAGGGCGTCTACTAATGCAGACGGACAAACCTGGTCAAACTTTACATTATTTGTTAGTGAAATCTGCAGATCACCCCCCACCCCGAAAAGACAAAAAAAAAAAAAAAACCTTCTAGGAAAGCATAGAACAGAGCTGTTAACCGCAGACAGGCTAGGTTTGGACGAGACCTGGAAGAGAAGAAGCAAAGAAAGGAGAAGAGGAAGTACCTTAGCCCCCACCCCCTCGGACAGTTGCAGAAGCGCTAGCACTTGCCTCTCTTCTGAACAGTCGGTAGAAGAAGCCTCTCTTTGGAGGAGGGTTGGGTCGGTTCATGTCCAGGTCCTGGCTCAGCGTCCCATCCGTCTCATAGACGTTGATTTCTTTGAAGCACTCCATCTCGATCATCTACAGCCAACAACACCAACAAGGCCGCCAAGTTAGAAGCGTCTCAGCCCTTCCTCAGAGGAACGTTCCGAGGAGCGCTCTTCTGAGACGGTGGAGGCAGACATCTCCTCACAAGTCCACTCAGTAAAGTTCTGATCACGTCAACCATCATTTGCCCAGCTTTCAGTCACAGCTGCAGGATGCAGTACCTCATTCTGCCATGGGATGGAGACACTGCCCGTCACAAACTTGTGGTAGAAGTCGTTATCTGTGGGGTCAAGGTTCACGCCTTTGACGGTGGAGAACTGCTCAATGTCCAGGACGTCCTTACAGTACACGGCCCGAGGCTGAGGAGGAGCCAAAAGAAGCTCAGTCAGAGACAAGCCGAGTGTTTGGATCCCGTCAGGAATGTTTGACCTGATTTATTTGGGTAACGCGACCTAAGGCCTTTGAGCTACGCCCGTTTTTCCTTCAGCACGGTCCCGCTACCCGCGATAATAATAGAAACACATAGGAATATCTGCCTCGAGGTATGGATTTAACCCCTCAGGCGCCGGAACCCCGCGGTTCTTCCCTTGAGCCGCCTGGTCTCTCCTCAAGAGAGGCAAAGTAAATTCTTTCAGACGGGGAGGGGGGTCGGCTTTCTGCAGTCATACGTCCTCACACATGTCTTGTGACCGCACCCGTCGGCGCTCAAAAGCCTTACTTCCAGGTGCAACGGATTCCCACAAGACAGACAGAGGGAAATGACCCCCCATCCCATCCAACCCCGGCGCTGCCGTGATCCTCAGCCTCTAACTGTTTACTCGACACAGTGGTATTTCCTGTGTTCTGCTCTGCACTCGGCCCGATCGCGCCCTGGGAACTCACGTCTGGGACGAAGGGGGGGTCCAGCATGTGGGCCTCTAGCCGTTTGAAGTTAATGTTTCTGAAGATGGGGTGCTGCTTGACCTCCACTCCCCCGCAGCCCCGGCAGCCCAGCCTCTCCTTGGGGTCTTTGGCCAGGAGCTGGAACACAGCAGGAGGAAGGAAGAGCGCTTTCAAACATGCACAGATCAGCGCGCTAGCTGAAATGACAGCAGCGGAGCATTTACAGCCTGGGATCGTTCCGAGAGGCGTTTCCGTCCACGCTCAAGCAGCAGACGAACGAATCCCAAAACTGTTAGAAGCTTATTTCTGATGTCTGAGGATGCACATCTGGAAATCTTTTGAGGCAGACTTTCCCTGTCCCTTTAGGAATTTTCCATTTCTGATTCTTCAATTAATTGATTCTGATCAACGGAAATTTCCCAAAAAACTCAGTATTGTGTAAAACTGTGTCGTCCCAACATAAGATCAAAGAAAAAAACAAAAAGGTTAGGCAACAAAAACAACAGATTCTACCGATTCAAGGGAGAAAGCATTGGATTGAAGATAAAGTGAAGAACTTTTCAGGGTTTAATGGAAAATCTTGATCAGAAACACTTTAAAAAACTGTCCTTCATTAAATTAAAATAATTTGAAAAAATGATTTAATTTGAAAGTAACCCACTATGCAACCAACCCTACACTACCACACAATAGAAAGTCACAAAGTGCAGGTCTGTCGTCACACGACGGCTCAGTCCCAGCTGCACAGGGGAACAGCGGTCAAACCTGTGCGGGGCGCCAAATATCAAGGTCGCAGCCCGCTGAAGCCTCGTTTCCACTGAGCGGTCCTTTTTAGACCCCCGTTGGTTGTAAGTCCAAAGAAAAAGCGGAAACGACTGGTTACTGTTGATTGGCTAAAGCCCATTACGGCAAAAGAAAGCGCCAAGAGAGCGGCTGTAATCTTCGTAAAAAACAACCTGAAATGCTGTGAAGATACGAAGAACCAAAAGCCAAGCGGGGAAAAAATGACCTCCATTGGTGTTGTTGGTTACAGCCCATATGCGCCTAAAATGCCTGGACTGTTCCAAACCGGACCGGACCTCTCAGTGAAAACAAGGCTTCAGTAACGCGTAGAGAGAAAATGTTGGTGCACATTTCTTCTGCAGGCACACGTGAATATTTTCTCGATTCGGGCTCACTGAGCCGTGATCAACCGTAACACCTGTGTGCCCCAAAACGGTTTATTTAACCCGCAGACGGCTGGAATCCACCCGTAAGCTGATATGTTTCGTTTTTTTAGATCTGCACATCGTGCAACGGCAAACTGGACCATGCAGAAGTGCAAATCTGACTCAGCTCCTGTTAAAGATAAAACGGGATATCAATAAGCAATTTTATGATGGAATAGAGTCGCTCTGTAGGTGCGTATTTTTATCCCTAAAAAGCAGAATCCAAAGTTCTTACTTTTGCTTTATACTTTTAACGGTGATGCTAACAAGAAGCTGCTTAAACTAAAAAGCAGAACTTTCACATTTAGGGTCTGCAAAAGATGAAGCAGAACAAGATAACCCAATAAAACAAACTTTTCTATTCAAATTAATTCTACAAAGCTACCTGTGCCTTGTCCTACAGATTTAATCGGGAAAACTCAAAGTCCCACTAGTTGTCACGCGTTCTCCACATTTGACCCCTCCACCGGGGCAGCAGTGAGCTGCAGACCGGGAACCCTTTGGAACATGGGCTCACCTGTCTGCAGATGTCTTTGGCCTCCTCAGAGAACTTGTCAGAGTACTCCTCCTGGTCCTCGCGCACCCGCCTGTCCACCTCCTCCCGCTTCACTCGCTCCTTACGTTTGCGGAAAGGCGACTGGCCCTGGATCATTTCGAACACCAGGCAGCCCAGCCCCC
Source organism: Oryzias sinensis (assembly GCA_037389245.1). Classification (NCBI taxonomy): domain Eukaryota; kingdom Metazoa; phylum Chordata; class Actinopteri; order Beloniformes; family Adrianichthyidae; genus Oryzias; species Oryzias sinensis. Next base: position 2,890,490 of record CM074490.1, read on the forward strand.
ACCAGTCCGGACAGAAGGTGTAGCTCTCGTTCTGGATCACCTCTGGAGCTGAGGCGGACAGACGGGGGAAAGCGGAAGGATCTCGGTAAAATTCAGACGGAGGGGGGACCGAAAAGCCACCAAACAGTTTTTACCCATGTATCCCACAGTGCCCACTCTCCCTCGTATCGTCTCCCCCTCCGGAATTTGAACTGCCAGGCCCAGGTCGGAAATACGGATGTGTCCTGAAGGAGACAAAGGACATCCCAAGTGTGATTTCACAAAGAAAGCTTCCACTTTAAGACGGCAACAGCGGAGACGGAGAACTTCAGCAGCCTTTCAGACAGTTCACAGGGAAAAACGTCACCAAGTCCGTTTACTACTTTAAATTTCTTGTTGCACTTGATATTATTATTTGTTTTTTTTTTCTTATATAATAATTTTATTTTCTATTTCAGTACCAGTAAGATTTTCTGCTGTTTTAAGACACTAAATCTTAAATATCTTGAATCAGTCGATCTTGAAAACATCTTATTTGAAGCAAAACGTTTGTGTGTTTTTTTTAACTTTTCTAAATATTTATAAGCTGAAATTGTATTTTAGTTAGTGAGTAGTTTTATCTCACAGACCTGCCAGATTTATGGAAACCGGGAGGTTTATTTTGACAAATTCATCTTAAAATGTGAAATTCTAGTATGTAAACATATATTTGTAAACATATAAAATTCATTTTTTGAGGAGCGTCTGCTTATTTAAAGCCACAATTTCCAGTTATCAGAGTATTATACCCAAATATGAATGTTTAACGGCTTTATTCAGGATTAATTTCATGTTATAAAGGGCAGAACATTATTTTTTAACACTTTTCCCCGTCTGTGGCTTCTACATCAGCAAACTCATTGAATCTGAATGAAGCGCTCACATCATTTAAATTATTTACTGTTGTTAATCTTTTTTATGAAATAAAACCATTTCATAAAACTGGTCTCAAGTCCAGGTCTTCTAAAGTCCATCTGGCTTTCTCTTACTTGAGCGCGCCTCTGTGGAGGCCGATTACTGAGCACGCTCACCAAGGGCGTGTCAGACGACCACTACCAACACTTTTTTCGCATTTGCCACATTTAATTCATGCGTGTTTCACGCGTTCGTCCTTCTTCGATGTGCACAGACGTCCGTCGAGGGTTTCGGCCGACGCGTCTTCACGTGAATTTGGTTTTGATCTGCTCAGAATATTTTACGTTTTTACGTAATTATTACATAAACCTCACAAAATTGTGCGTGATTTTTGTGAGATGCAAACCCAAATTTGTGTCTTTTCGCGACCGTTCCAAGTATGTCTAATGGGCTTTGCGAGCACGGACCACCGCTGGGAGACTTCCGTATCACGTAGACGGCATAACTGACACACAAATCATTAATAAATTGCATATAAACAGCGCAATAAACACACACGGTTCATGTTCTACGTTGGTTTACGTTTTCTTTGCGTGGTTCTTTCGTACTTCTTCCGTGGTTTTATCGTGGTTTATTTTTGATACAACTGACCAATTTCCTTCCATGCAATCGGCGCAAATAGTGGCTGTGCGACACGGCCTTCAACGGTAACCAGATCTGTGTAAATCTGAATAGTAGATTATTAAATTTGGGATCATTTGTTGGACTTATGACTCTCATAAGTCCAGTGAGACTTTTTTTTAAGTTCTAGATAAAGATGAAATCCTTTTTGGATGAAATGAGATAAATGTGACTCCTGATATAATATAAATACCCACCACGGTCATCCAGAAGAATGTTTTCAGGTTTCAGATCCCTGCAGAGAAAAAGCAGCACATGAGGAGGATTTCTGATGCAGTCACAAAAAACTCTTCACTTTATTTTGCAAATCGTACTGGTCTTCCACGTGTTTCTGCTCGAGCTTTTAGATGAGTTCATTGGTCTTTTTTTCATCCATGAAACACACCACAGCTCTTCAAATCCCTGCCTTTACTTTTTATTGAAGCTTCATTTCTTTCCAGTTCCATTCTCTGAGCTTTTTTTTCTTTCTTCTTGATGGACACTTCAGAACATTGTACCATGAAATCTGAGACTAAAAGTCTTGACGCCAGCTGAAACCACAAGATGAAGTTTGACGGAGCTGAAGGAGAAGGACATGCCGATACGAGAGCCTTCCAAGAACGCGGCTGTTTACGTCGCTGCAGCCCTGAGCCTTCACCACTTATTAACTCCTTAAGTGCACCACAGAGGAGCAGCACATCAGTCATCCACACATCTCTCCTAAAAGGACCAAAGAGTCCACACGTGCAGCAACGACATTATTAACATCTGGTGGCGTCGTTCTGTGCCTCACTCAAATGTGGGTTGAAATTTGAGACCAAATCTGGTTTCTCATGGTTCATCCCTCATTCCTTCTGCATAACCACCTGACTGCCAGAGGAAAAGTTAAAACTCTTTTAAATCCACCAAAAATCCCCCATCGTGTCCCCAAATGTCCTCTGTGGACACCAGAAGGAGTTCAGTCAGAGGTCTGTTCAGGTTTAGAGATGCCATCTACAGAGGAAACAAGTGCTGGTAGTCAGGAGGATGTAACAGGAAGACAACAGTTTCTAAGCTGTCAATCAAACCTGTGGAGACAAACTGGTCTACAGGTGGACTCTGGAGACACAGCAGAGGAATGTCCGCAGCATTGACTGGACATGAGAACTGGACCGAGTGAGTGTGACGTCACCCAAAGGAAAAGGTTTGCTTCCTGCTCAGACCACATGAAGGGAAATACGATTGTGTCCCAATTCCTTCCCTACTCACTATATAGTGCTTTCCCCATTTTGTAGTGCTGTCTGAATCTACAATTCCCAAATCCAGTGCCCTAGAAATCTCCCAGAAGTCCAGTGTGCTCACTAGGTGGGCGAATCTAGAAAACAATCCATTGCGTCTTAACAATTTTCTACCAAAAGAACGTATTTAAATGTATGATGTAATACATCATCAATGTTTTTATCTCCAGACAGTGGACTCATAAATAAAACGCTCATATCAATTTGATTTTAACTTTGCAAAATCAATGACTTTATATTTAGCGAAAAGTAGAGATCATGGTGTCCGAATTGCTATTAAAATCCAGGGCACTATACAGTCCCACTATGTCGTTTTTTAGTAGTTAGGGCTTAGGGTGGGAATTCGGACACACCATAAGTTGCCAGTTTTTCGTGACACCGGCGCCACCCTGTCGGAACCAGACGTCGGTCTGAGTCATTTTTTCCATGGCAACTACTCTCGCCAATCAGGAGTGAGCTCGTTGGAAGGCCCCACCCCTACCACCTAAAAGGGGGCTGTAAAAAATGTACGAACACTGGACGTGGGGGGGACCAGCAAGCTCCACCAACTGTTATTGAGACGTCTAATTGGTCAGTTAATCACCTGAAATACAAATAAAATATTATTTAAAAAAAGAGGATTATCAAGAACATGTTTAAAAAAGAGAGGAATCAGAGCCAGAAGAAATATTCGGACCAATCCAATGACCGAGTAACAGCTGTTTATTTCTCTGTAGAAGTCTTTTGGCTTCTTGGAGCCAGTAGGCGCTTCCTGTTTGGGGAGGGGCCCCTCGGTCCCGTTCCCATATACAAATCAATGGTCTTTGGTGCCCTCAAACTGTTTAGTTTTACTGGTTTACCTTTACACCTGAAGGCCAATTTAGGCGTAAACAGTTTCAACTGCTGTCTTTGGTTATTTTCTTTGATTTTTTACAGATGTTTGAATCTAGAGAGAGATGACAGTCAGGGCGTCTCCTCATTGACTATACCTGATAAAGGAACAAGACAGAATCCATACCAAACACATGATTCTGTTTGTCTTAGGACTTTTCATTTGTTCTTGTTTGGTGGGCAAAGGCTGGGATAGAAAGATGCCGCATGAATTCAATTTCCCTTTGATCCAATCATGTTCAGAAGATAACCCTCATTCAAATCTAGTTTGTGAGGTTGGAAATAGATCAACAAATAATGGGGAGTTTTCCGTCTGGGGTCTACAGAGAGCTTTGCGGCTGGTTTAGCCCGCTCTGGTAATAACTAATAACGCACTAATTCAGAGAGGAAGGAGCGACTTCCTGCTGATGTTTTTGCATGGTGGTTGAAAAGCAAAGCTGTGGATAAACGTTCACCACCGCTGCAGTGAACCACAGAGCTGCCGACTGAACCTGAGATTTTCAATCACGGCTGCCAACGCTCATGGGACCAGTGTTGTAGTGGACCGGGTCATTCATTCATCGGAGCGCTGACGGCGGAGGAGCTTCAAACCCCAACAAAGGTGGAGCTTGGTGTTGGTAAAACTTGAAAGTAGCGACTCTTGTGATGGAAGTCTGGTCTCTCTAAAATTCGAAACCAACAAATAAGCCAACCCAGCGCAGAGAATGATGATTTACAAGACATGAATGTGAAAAACACCGGGATGATTGGAGCTCAGGAGGACTCACTGCATTGTGGGATATGGACGGAACTCGTTCACTTCGAAATACAGATTTAGTGTCTCTCTTGCTTGTGTAAATCAATGGTCTCCAACTTTTTCCTGGCCAAAGACCCTTTTAGAGGTCCTATATCATGCAAAATCACCTTTTTTGAGCTTTTAAGTGTCTCTTTATGTTTATTCCTCACAAAAAAAAAAAACAAAGTGGTATTTTGATCCATTCATGCATGTTCCTCTATAAACCTGCTCTCTTATCACCAGCCCCTTCCAATCCACGAAAACAAGTGGGTGACGTCACCAAATGAGGAACCGCCCTTTCCAGGAAGAGTCTGCGCTGCAGGCTCCACCCCCAGGCTAACAGACACGCCCACTTTCTCCGTGGAGCTAGGGTGGTCGGCCAAACGCTTTTATTTTTATATGAACAATATGAACATCTTTCTTTGCAAACGTTCAGATGCAGTTTGGTTTTCGTGGGAGAAACGCAGACACGCTGCCGAGGTTGGCTTTACGTTGACATCATGAAATGCCAAAGGTAAAATATTATCATATATATGGATATAGTTTACTCAGAAAGGCTAAAGAATAGGAAATAATAAGAAAAGAAAATCAGACGCCAACTTTAGGTGCGACGGCTAAATGATTACCAAAAAAAAATCTGCTCACTGAAACTGGTACTTTCTAAATATTATAACTTGAATCCACAGTTTGAACAACTTTATTAGATCCTCGAACACTAGACAGCAGGTTGCTAAATATTCTGCATTATAATTATGGTCTGCGGGAACAACTGTCAGAATAAATCCATATTTGGAGTAAAAACTCCTGGTTTTTCTCTATGAAATGCAGCTTTCTTTTTTTTTGAAGTCAAAGGCTCTTCTTCCGTTTCCTCTCTGGCTCTTTTCTGCCAAAGGAAACTTTCCAAATACGTTTCTTCTGGTTACTTTGCTAGCTCGTGACCAGGCGACTTTACATGTATCAAGAATGAGTCAGATGTGGTGCAGAGAATCCATAGTTTTACAAAATAAAACGACCTTCAGAATCAAATTCTGAATAAAATGGAAAAAAGTGGGTCTGTTTTCTTTTCTCCACAGTCCGGTACCAAACTCTCCCACAGACCAGTACCGGTCTGCGGTCCACGGTCTGGTCATTCACAAACACGGCATCCGTTTGTTGTTTTGTTTTAATTGTCGTGTTTCCATTAGGCAAATTCACTATCTCAAATCCAATTTGCATCATTTCATAGTCAGTGGAAACGCAGCTGTTGTCTTCTTCAGTTCCATTCACCTGAACTTACCAGTCTGTTTAAAGATAATGGAGCTACAGTCGAGTTTGAAAGGAAACAGACCCAAACCCCTGATCGTCTCCACACATCTGTACCTGATGCTCTGGCGTGGCTTGTTTCAATCTTCATCTCCTGCTTTTAACACTGTTTGTGTTTTGTTTCTGAGTCTTTAAGTGTTGGATGGGCTGCACCATTTCAGTGTCACCGAACCACACAGAGGGGGGGGGATCAGGCAGGGAGGGGGGCGGCCACCTCTGGTCTTACCTGTAGACTATCCTCTCGCGGTGCAGGTCCTCCAGGCCACAGCAGATCTCTGCGGCGTAGAAGATGGCCCTCTGCTCGTCAAAGCCGGAGTTTCCCATGTTGTAGATGTGAAACTTTAGGTCACCGCCGTTCATTATGGTGAGCACCAGGCACAGCGCATCCTTGGTCTCGTAGGCGTATGCTAGACTAACCTGGAGAGACAGGCACATTGGGAGAAGGAGTAACCGGGGTCAAGTGAGAGGACGGACAGTTTGAAAGGAGCGGCGATGAGGCGAGGGCTGGAAAAGCGCCGTTTGGTTTGCTGGATGCACCAAACCACCAGTCATCATCCCCGACGGAACGCCAAAAATGTACACAGAGCTAAACCCGGAGAGCTGCATCGCAGATATCCCACCATCAATCTCTCTTTCCTCCCCTTCTTTCCCACCGCCCCTCTCTCCCCCATCCCAGTAACACACGGGGTACAGGGGTTAGTGTGCGAGCAGGATGTTGCCGCCATCAGGAGGAATCCCATCTGCTGCGAGACACCGGTCCCGCCGGGCCGAGTGAGCGGCACAGGCATCCAAACAACATGTACATACTGTCCTTAAAGACCCACCAAACAAGCCCCCCCCCAATGCTCCTCAAATTGCGTTTACGCATCAGCAACGGACAAATCTGTTTAAGTTGGCACCACAGTGCTCATGCCTCCTAAAATGGTCGTTTCACTGGAAATACCGCAAAAATAGAACAGGAAGAGAGATGTTTCCATCTACAGATTCTGAGAAGACTGTGGTCACATTTATATCAGCAACCCCCCCCCCCCATGGTTTTGTTTGTGTCTGCACGATGAGGCCAAGTTGCCTTAGACATGCAAGATAACTTTTCAGGATTCTGTCCCGCGGCGTTGTGGACCTTTTTCTTTTGTTTGTTTCTTTGAACAGCGGCTCTTCTAGCTGAGGTTCAATTTCAACAAAGTTTGTGTTCGTGATTTTTATCAAATTTGGTCAAATTATCAAATTTGTCAATAATGTTATTAATACTGACTCAAAATTGTGTCTCAAGTGTGTGTGTGTGGGGGGGGTCAAAGCTATTTGTTAGGGTGCCAGCCCCTCCCCCCCACCCGACCCTCCTGTAGCTCCGCCCCTGCATCACAGTGGAAGAAACTATAAAAAAAATAAAGGAAAATAAAAAAAAAAGAACGGCGCCAAGATCTCCTATGGGGATCAAAAAATATTTCAAAATCCACTAACGAACCCAAAACAGACGTGCCGGAGATCTCAAAAGGAAGTTCTGAAATTATTATTGGATGGCCACAGGACCTGCGGCTGGTGGTCAAGTGTAACATTTGACGATTTTCACCCAATGTGGGGCAAAAGAAGCGATCACTAAGTTTGACACACAGTTTAAGTCTCCAACCAAACCAAAGTTTTGTTGACCTTTGACCTTAGGAAGACCCAAGACAAAAATAAAAATCCCCTTTAGCACAGTTATAAATTTAAACCAGTGATTGTTCCCACCTAGTGACAAAAAGGTCGAGGAATATAAGAACTATCCAGCCGTACAGTTTGGATCCAGACGTTAAAAACATCTTTTCTCATCGGAGTGGATCTTAAAAGAAGACGCCTGATGTATTCCCCATCTGGAAAACGTGCAGTGATCATCGTGATCTCATAAAAGTGCAAAAAAAAAAACGTTGGCGGGACCTTCCAACACAGACAAGGGCGCTGAACATGGCGGCACAGGAAGAAGTGGAATCAGAGACGCATCTGCATGAGAAGGGAGGAAGGGCCTCCTCTAACCTGCTAGAAGCTTCTGTGCCCCCAGTCTAAAATGTTCACCCGCTGTATTCACCCACTCACTGAGCACGGCGCCTCGCTTCAGCGGACAGCAGCCTCATGTTTGCATCCACTAATCTTATGCAGGGATCCTGAAAGCAAAGAAATAACAGGGAGGGAGAGAATCGAGAGCTTCGGAAGAGCACTTGACTCTTCTCCTCTCTACCGCTGTTTGGTCAGTGTTGCTAGGCAACAGAGTAGGTAAAGAGGCACATGAAGAGTCATCAGTTACGCCTGCAGCAGCGAGAGCGAACGCACACATACTCGCATTGAATCATGTGCCAATCCCAGGTGAACAGAGCTGCAAGTCTGAGGCTGTGTAATAAGCCCACTCCGGTCTGTTTGTGTGTGTGTGTGTGTGCGTGAACATATGCGTGAGAACATGCACACATACACACACACACACACACACACATGCCTCTACCATGACTCACTCAAATCAAGGACGCACAACATGCTGCATCAGAAATGGACCAGTATCGCACACGCAGTTCAACACAAGCTCAACAATTAGCTGCGGAGCCGTGCTGCTGCACCGCTCCTCCTCCAGGCAGGCCGCTGAACCACAGCACCGCTCCTGCAGGCAGGCCGCTGAACAACAGCACAACTAATGTTAGGCTAGCAAGAAAGTGTAAACAGAGAGCTCTCACTTGCCAACAAACCTTCCCACAGCTCAGCGGTGAACTATTATGTCCTAGAAAACTACACAGGTTTTTGGATTTTGGCTAAAAAAAGGATAATCATAATGGAAATGCTGATCATAACTTAGACTAAAGCTCTGTCATGCAGCCACAGAGATTTGACTTCATCACCTGCTACAGGATCCTTAAAAACTCTGGACCGTATGTAACAATGATCTGAGAGCTAGAACAGACACAAGCACCTTTTCCCCCATTTCTGTTGTATTTGACTTTAAACACATGGTTTGTCCTTCATTCCATTTCCTGAAGTTAATCTCTACTCAATTGAAACTCTTTGGATGTTTTTTTGTTTACTTTTTAGGCCAAAGGTGAGATAACAGCAGCTTCTTCCATCCTGCATATTTTACATCTTCCTGGCAAGTGACTGTAGTTTTTTGGCTCGGTGAGGAGCTGAAGCAGGAGTGCAGCAGCTGGAGGATGAGTGCAGGGCTGAGGACGAAGGCTGCACACCAGTTAGGAAATGTCACCAAGTGGAATTCCTGATTTTTGTACAAATATCTTTTATCGAAGCCTTAACGGCCCCAAAAGCGTTTGCAGACGTTCACTAGAGCTTTTTAAAAGGTGCTTGTGCGTGTTGTGACTATCATCTAGCTGTGAAAAAAACACCACAAATACCAACATGAGAAACGATCAGGACAGATGACAAACGGCTGTTAGGCTGCTCCAAATGAAACCAAACTGCTGTTATCAAAGCAGATACAGGCGTCCACGTCCAGCGGGTCAAACCCCACTGAGTGTCAGCAGATTATTGCTCCAACATCCAGACTTTAACGGGAAAAAGCGTGGATGCTGATCAGGCCTGCACAGTTACGTTTCGGCTTTGAAGAGAGCTGCGTTTCCATCACACATATGTGCAAAACTATTGAAATTCTAGAAACACACTTTCCCAATTACACGGTTAAATCCAAAATTATGTGAATAAACACAAATCAGTTTAAGAATCCAGTCTGGAGTTTATTTATTTTACTCTGGAAATAGTCACAGGGAGGATTGATGGGATGAGATCTGCATCAAAATAATTCAAATTCAGATTTCCCACCAACAACTGAGTTTGAATTGTTTTTGAAAGATCAATTATAGCGTCATTTGTCTGTGTGGATACGGATTCATTGTAAAAACTCCATTTCCATACCAAGTTGATCACTATATACCCTCTGTATAAAGTGGTACCAAAAAGTACACTCTCTGTATAAAGAGTGTACTTTGAATTATGTTACTAAGGCAACAGCTAAACCAGGGGGTCTGCAACCTTTAACGCTAAAAGAACCAGAATCCAGTTTCTTTGTAACAAAACCGAGTGAGAGCCGCAAAATCTCAATAAAATAAAAATGCAGCAATTCAGCTTTATATGTGAACATGTAGCTGCTGTTGACTGTGCGCGCTGCCTGAACCGGGTGTGATATTTGCATCTAAAGTAATAGGAGCATTCATGTTAACACAGTGGAGGAAGGACACAAAAGGACGGTTCCCGGTCAATCGCAACTCGATCGTTCATGTTAACGAGCCGGTCAAAAGATTGTGACTCATTTACTCCCAATTGCAGCTTTTAGAAATGTGTCAATTTCGCTTTAAAAACCTCCAAGTGCAAAAAACGCAAGATTTTCAGAAACTGGTGAGTTTCCATTAGGCAGATTTATTATCATCGCATATCCAATTGGTGCAATTTCCTTGTCGATGGGAGTTTTTCCAGAAGTCTCATTGGATGTCATTTGCAGCACCTTGCAGCCATTGGTCCCAAACAAAAACACAGACAGGCATAAACAACAGTTCTGTTCAAAAGGAAGAATAAGAAAAAAGGTCGTACTTACTACAAAACTACTGTTAACTTTTTCTAAAATGCGTTTTTCGTTTAGTGCCATTGCTTCACCTTTTCTTTTCTTCACCCGCTTCTTTTCCAGCTTTTTACAGGCGTACATCTTACCGGTGGCTCGGACTTGGCAGGCACAAACCTGGAAAACAAGCGGCAACCCACCATGGTCACACACTCTTTACATCAAACTCTCTTATATTGGGGAGGAAAAACTGGGACTTACCTCGCCAAAACCACCTTTTCCTAGTACTCTATAATGTCTGAAGGTATTTTTGGTTACTGGTTGCCTGGAGAGACGAGGAGGACAGAAAAAACCACAGATAAAGATGCTTGAATGGAACAGAGTCCATGACTTTCTTTCTTTCTTTCAGACCCTGTGTTTTTGCAAACAGAGTAATGGTCCTAAGCAATATTAATCTGCAGCAATGATTGCCATTTCCATCCGATGTTATGCAAAACATCATCAATTATCAAACACGAGCACACGAACTGCAGCTCCACATTTGACAAACAGCATGGGTTGAGGTCTGCAGTCAGCACCTCTCTTTTTGTTTCACCGTTACGATAGATAGGAGTAGTTTGCTGTACGTGATGCACAGAATACCCACCTTTCCAACCATTTCCACTGCAGGAAGCGAGAGAAGTACATGGACTCCTGGTAGGAAGAAAACGGAGCTCCGCTCAGGTGATCCCGAACTATTCTGGAGGGAGAAGACAGAGGAGGGTTGCTGGTTTGATAGACGTGATGATGCAGAGGCCAGCGTCCTGTGCTGGCCTCCGTGCAGACAAAGAAACAACCAAAAACAAAGAGCTTTGAATCTTTTAATCCCGTTCCGATCATCCCTTGATCTATTTTTGGTCTTTTCATTATAATGATGCCGTTTTTTTACCCAACCTGTGTCGTTTTCTAGGACATAGTTTCTGCAGAGCAGCAGGAGTCCATTAGAGATTCCCCTTTTTGAGTTGTGGGTGGAACAGTTTTTTCCTTTGTTTACACTCTCTGCCACTAGCTTACAGCCCCTCACAACCCCGACCTAACCTTAGCGGTTCCACAAAAACGTCGAGCGATATCAGAGCTATCAGCCGTACAAGTTTAGATCCAGATTCCAGCTCAGACCAGGAAAACAAAGACGTTTCCTTGTAGGGGTGGGGGCGTATCGATCTGAGTATCGATCAAAACTAAGGTGAAGTATTGGTACTAGCGTGACAACACTGATACTACCGGTACTTTTGTCTGTCTCCATTGTTGCCAGATTGGGCAAAAAACACCCCAATTGGAGTAAATAACCGACAAAAATATTCAACGAGATGAGGTGCACTGTCAGGAAACGAATGACCCTCAACAACTCTTCAGGGGAACTCAATGGACATTTCACTCTAAAGCACGTCTGTAGGATTTCGTAGGACTTTTCTCACTTTTCAGACACATATTTCACCAGTTTTTACAGAAGGCTTTGTTTGATTGAGGTAGTTTCACTAACTAGTGTGTGGCAGTAGTTGCCTTTTGTGGTTCAACCCCAAAATCCTGGCCTCTCCTGGCCTGCAGTCAGTCAAGCATCGCTGCTCTGAGAGATGTTGCAGCATACTTTGACACCAGGGTGTCAGCCTCAAACATAGGCGTCCTCTTCACCTCCGCTCACCACCAATGTTTGACTTGCACACCAAGTCCTCCTTAACACCGAGGCACCAAACGATCATGAGCTGAGCTGAGCCGACAGCAGCCGCTTCAAGGTTTTTATTACGCTTACTGCAGCTCTATCAAAAGGGAATTTGTCCTTGGTTTGAGCGATGGCAGAAAAAAGATTTAATCAAAAGTTGAGGATGTCAAAACATCCCTCACTTTTCCCCGGAAAACGTCTTCTGTGTTGGTGAACGTTCCTCACCCAAATGTAGCTCCGTTCGCTTTACTATTACGACTATTAAACGCATCCGTCACTTCAGCAGCTCATAGGCCGAACCAGAGAAACTTGAACTATGAGCGACATTCACGGCCTGTTGTCGCCACGGTAACAGAAACCAACGCTCATGGAGATCTTTATCCTCTGCCAGGCAAAAACTTTGGGACCATATTTAACCGGGATTTTGGACATCTGTTCAAATGAAACAACCACCAGAGAGCATTAAAAGCTGTCTGTGGTCTCATCAGCTGCTGTTTTTGGCACAAAGCCTGGGGCTGGAAAATTTTACCAAAGAAATTCCCTTCACCGTGGTAAAAATATCAAGCTGCAAGAGAGTCACCAACAGGAACGATTGTTGATTCAAGAAAAACGGTTCATTCTTTTGGAGCTTAGATGATGAGTAATATTCACGGATTTCTGAAATAATGTCTTTTTGTGTGTGAAGCTCTGATGTTGGACAAGACGTGGTTTAAAATGTCCCATCAGGCCTGTTCCTCCATCCCAAATGCCTCTAACCATGTCTTTAGGATCTGTGGAACAGTATAGACCTCTCTGACCTTTCCATGAAAAGTGGGAAAAGGTCAAGAAAAGTTAACCCCTTCACGCTGCGTGCTGCTAATTTGCCACATTCCATATAATCCAGGGCTTTAGCATCACCTTGAAATGTTTTAATATCATTTGAAATTAGGCGTGAAGGGGTTCAGACTGCTAGAAGTCCAAATCCTCATACAGGCCCATATCGCTATACCTACTTTACCAAATCCTTTGACTGTAAATGAGAACCGGACTGTGTGACTCCTCCCCCTTGGCGTTTCAAACAGGAAGTGGCTCTAATAAGCCAAAATCCCGTAGACTTCTATAGAGAAATAAACAGCTGTTAAGCCGTCATTCTATTGGTCAGAATCTAATACTTTTTAAAAAAAAACATAAACAACTCTGTCCAGTTCTCTGATACACTAAATGGTTCAGTAAACTTGTCTTTCCATATAACATTTTTCCATCCTCCACTGTCCAGCAATTGAATTTGGACCTAGGCAACTCATATGCCAAGTCAGAGAAACTTGAACTACAAGTGATATCCAACACTCACTTGAAAAAGAGATGCAATCTCAATGGAACTTCCTGGTAAAATAAAATAAAATAAACACTCATGGAGTTCTTTACCTTCTGCCACACATAACTTTAGGACCATATTGTCTTCATTCATCCTCCTGTAGACCCCGGTAAAGTGCGAATGTTGCTGCATGGTTGAGAAAACCGATCCATCTCCTGTTTCAGTGTCCGCATGCAAGTGGAGTCACAACTTAGGTTAATTATCCAATTATCTGGAAAACACAGGTTCCATCGGGAACCAAGCCCTTAATGCTGAGGGTCAAGCAGGGAGGCAGCACTGGGTCCCATTTTTTTAAGTCTTTGGTATGACTCGGCCTGGATTTGAACTCACGACCTTCCATTCACAGGGCGGACACTCTACCACAAGGCCACTAAGCTGGTCTTCCTTCTCCAAAGACTGCTGGTGTATAATCTGTCAGGCCAAAGAATGGACCATACCAGGGGGCGGCAACCTTTTTTACTCAAAGAGCCATTTGGGACCGCCCCTAATAAAAAAGAAAGCACCCGGAGCCACAACCGGTTTTGACATCATTATATATATTATGCATGTATATATTATTCAAAGGTGCTCATTACGTCGATCGCGATCGACCGGTCGATCTTCAAGGACATGAAGGTAGATCGCGGGCCAGAAAAGATTAAAATCGGACATCGTCACCAATCGGACATCGTCTGAAGCATACGTAGCTGCAAATGCACATTAAGTTCTTTAAAGGACGATACCGCGGCCGCGTGTGGGAGGAGCTACTGGTTCTGGTCTGATCGCTGCATGGAGCGATGTGTTTGTCAATGCATGGTAGACACTGAGAATGCGGAGAGATCAGGTTTATTATTTTGAAGAGTTCTACTTGGTAATCATGTTTCCATGTTTGAGTTCATAAAATCATCCCAGGGAAAGTCTCTGCTTCAACTCCTGCAGGGAAAGCTGCGTCTGAATCTGACGTTTGCATCTCTCTGACAGAGTTGAAGCCAAAGCCCCTCCTCCGCCTTTCCACCTGCTTTTCCTCTCTACCTGTTCACCTGTTCACATCCTCTGCAGCAGAGAGTTGGTTTCCCCCGCGCTCCTCAGTGTGTCCGACACAGAGAGCGCAAAAATAGGGTCATAGCAGGATGACACGATAGTCGGGGCGCTCCTGCGCCGCACAAGGATGAAAGAGCCGGACGCAGGTTATAGCGGGGATAGAGCGGGTTAAGCAAATGAATGAAAGAAGGCGGCCCGCTGAAGAAATATTCAACAGTGTACACATTTTATTATTAGTCTGAACTATCTTTTATTTAGAAAAATCTTTTATTTTATCAGTCCAGTACGAAAAAAAAACATCAACAAAAGCTGTTTTGGGCGGTTTTTGGCTGGGTCTGGCGGTTGTCAGATGACTTTTCGGCTGGAAAACTGTGACTCTATCTGGCAACGCTGGCGCAAACTCTCAGTCTGTCATCAGCGAGTTGCTCTCTGCCCAAAGGAACGTCAAGTTCCCGGCAGAAGATCGGAGTGTTTATTGAAGCCGTCCCGCGTGCCTCTACCTGCTATCAGCTCTGCAGTTCTCGCCCGATAAATACGAGCTCATTATGAAGCTGTTTTTTACGTGGCACTCGCTTCGTGCGGAGCCAGCAGCGCCTTTGAAATGCCATGAAAAATGAAAAAACTAAAATAAAATTTAATTATTATAAAATACTCATTTTCCAAAGTCACAGGGAGCCACAACAGAAGGATGAAAGAGCCACATGTGGCTCCGGAGCCATGGGTTGCCGACCCCTGGAGCATACAAAGAGAATGGACGTCATGCCTGATGGCATAAAACTGAACTGTGCCTTTATTATCTATTTCCATGTCTCAATTTCTAAAAAAAACAAAACAAAAAGCAAAACGTGCAAACCTACGTCTTTGTTCAGAATTTCCGTAAGTCTAGGATTCCAGACCAGAAGAGGTTTCTGGTGTTTGGCAAACAAAAGGCGAAAGAGATGGAAATCAGGACAATTCTGCAAAGGTGGTGTGTGTAGACAAAACAGCATCATGCCACGCGCACTGATGGATCTCTATTGATTATTACACATATAGAAACGTCCGTCACTGGACAAAAAAAGTCACATTTCCATGAGCGCCACCAAACCTTTGGAGGGGTTGATTGATTGTGAAGGAGGGCCGTTCAAATATTTCAAAACCGTTGCTGATGATACATGTTTTGACCTAAAATAACTGTTGCTTTCAGGCTATTTTTCTGGGCTTTTTCAAGCACAGAACCTGTTTGACCGCTCCTCCCATGTTACACTGCAGCGGAGTAATCGGCTCAACTGAACCAGGAGAAAACAGACAGAAGTCAGGCCTTTACTCCTCAGCGAAGCCCATCTCTTCAGTTTCAGTTGACTCTGCTTTGCTTTTATTGAAGCGGCTTCAGCTCTGGAGCAGGAGTTTTACCCAAAGAGACTGGAGGACAGCGGCTTTCTAACGACCTCCATCCAATCACCTTCCCAGATTCCACAGAGATTGTAAAGCAAGTTTTTTCTGTCTGTGCTGAGCGTGCGCACCGGAACGCTCTCGTTCCAGTGTGCAAAATCGTTCCACGAGCGCAACGGAAGACAAAACTCTCAACCGACGTCCCGGAGAAACCGAAACCATTGGGTTGGAACAACAGACAAGAAGTCAAGTGTCAATCAAAACGCGTTTGGCTGCAACAGCTACGACTGACGGCTTTAGAGCGGTCCAGTCCACGGAGTCCAGACTCCAGAAATGGGTCCAAACATTTTGAATGCACTTAACCTGATCACAACTTAACGTGTCTGGTAAGAATACATGAAAAAGCTCCATTTCTGCAAAACTGTACCACAACAAAACAAAAAAAAACCTGTATATCTTCAATTGACCGAGCGTTTCGTGTTTCAGCACCGCTTGTGCTCTGTCAACAAAGTTCTGAGAGCACACAGTAGAGGTCCAGGTTCTGGTTTGATACCCCGCCTCCAAAAAACACACCATCATGACGTTTTGTTGTTGTGGTACAACCATCGATGATGTTGTTAGCTTTTGTTTCAATCAAGTCTTTGAGGCAGAGACCCAAACATCGTTAGATTCCACATGAATTCCAACATTTACAACAGTATTTCATAGTTTTGTCAGGACATAGTTTAAAGACTTGAAGACCCATTCCAATGAAAATGGTGTTTTTGCTGTTTATAATAGGTTCTTGTTGCATTTTCCAGATGATGGAAGACATATATGTAAGGGTTAATGGCCGACGAAGGGTGCGGTTATTACTTTTTAACGCACGCCGTGGAAGCCTGAACCGTCCGACGAGACCGCGCAGCACCACCGCTGCAGTCAAGTCTCTGCGATATATCTATGCTGATCGTCCCGATGGCTTGAATAAAGCATCAGTTCAGAGAGAAAGTTCACCTCTTACCGCTTGTTTTTGTCCAAATGATGAAGCAAAAGTTTGTTTTAAAGAAGCCGGGGCAGTGATACGAATCATTTAAGCTTGGTGAACGGAACTTCTTTTTTCACCGTGCGGGTATCAGGTTTTAATGCACACCCAGCAGCCAATCAGAATCGAGTATTCAACCTGACCATGGTATAAAAAGAAAATTAAGATTCAAACTGGATTTCTGAGTATTTTTTTTTTATTCAATTTGTTATGAATCATAAGCAGATTCAAAAATGCCGTTTGAAATAGATTGAAATTGTTACATAGAAAATACATAATCATGATTACAACACCACTAGGAACGCTTTGGAAAAGATCGAGTTGAACTTTCTCCACCAGGTAAGAAGTAAATCACAAAGGAAACATCAAACACCAAACTCCTTGGCATTAGTTTCTTTCAATCAGAATTTTTTTTCCAAATCAGGATTTTACTGGATTGATAGATATTTTTGTATGGCTGGTGTACCAAACTGCAGGTCTTTTTGACATCGGCCAGCATCCGTCCGGGCACATTTGGAGGTCGCGCGGTGACAGGTGAGTGGCAGGAAGGCAGCAGCGCAATAACTGACAGATAGGAGGGGCTCCAAGGTCCCCAAATTGTCTGATGATTGTCCGATTTCAGACTGCCACACTCCAACCACACCCTTGCCTCCGTGCTGCCATCCCACTGCCACCCTCTGAATGTTAGACATTCTACGGTAGCGGTAGCAGCAGGGCGGGCCAACATGGCCCATCAGCCAATTGGTCTCGGGATCGCCAGATGAACCGGACGTCAATCTGGCGATCCCGGCCACTGTGGGTCAAAATGGGGCGACGACATTGATGCTGAGCAAAACTCATCATAGCATTAACAGCAGCACAGCAACTCAGAGATCTGCGTCTTGACGATGGTGAAAAGAATATGATGAAGACGGCCCATTGAGCTTTTTGCACTACTATAGAAGACCACCGCAGAGTCTTGCTTGGACAGTTTATGGACCCCCAGCCAGCTGCCGTCCAGAGACATTTACTCGTCAGCCAATCAGAGCAGCTGCTGGACGGCAATCTAGGTGCCACCACCCGATTTCGTAATAACTACATCCCTGCCTGACTGACAGCGTCTACATTCATGACCATGCCAACAATTTTCAAATAACAGCAGCAGCTTATCTTGAAGATTCTGTTGATGCCTCACCATTCCATAGTGGAAGTTGTATTTGTAACTGTAGCATTAGAAAACACTAATTCTCAGTTTACGTGAAGGTCCGTCTGGACGTGATCCTGATGTCCCTCATCGTAAAGAGTTAGCAGGATGTGTCCCCTGCTGCTTCTGTCTGAGAGAACTTGCTAAAAAAAAACATTGACACCTGAGGCACGTCTGCAACGCTTCCCGCCTGCAGTGCATCTAAAGCAGGCGCCGTTGGGGAGCAACACAGTTCTAGCGCCTTTCAGCGGGAGTGGGTCCGAACCCCTTCGCGTCTCCTGGCTCTCAGAGCAGGAGGCAGAGCATGCCGGTCCTCACACGATGAGGGCTAGAAGGTTTGTTGGAACATCTTACTTGGTGCAGTCATTGAAGAGCTCCTTACACGGAGTCTGCTCCAACCTCTCGCGGCACGAAGCCACCCAGTCCTGGGGGATGTCGGGCAGGTGGGCCGCCGACTGAGGGGGACACACACACAGAAAAACAGAGTGTTGGGGCGGAGAAGCAGATGAAAGCGCTGGAAGACTTTGTGAAGAAAATCAAAATAATGATGAAAGCCTCACCTGTTATCTCAAATTCTACATTTAACTTCGATTTATTTGGAACAGACTTTGGGGCAATTTAGACACAGACGCTAACAGATCTGAACTCGGTCTGAATAGAGTTAAACAAACGTTAAGAAGCCTTTATCTGCAGGGACAATAATGTGCTTTTTCATCCATGTTGTAATGTTGATAAAGTAAAAACTATTTTGCAGAAAAGGAACCAGGAATTTAGGGATTGGACAGGCAAAGAAGACATTTGGTCGTCCCAGCAACAAAGAACATAGCGCCACAATAAATGCACAGTTGTAATAGCAAATACTATCCCATAATAGGCCCAAATTGTTATAAGTTATAGCAAACATAAGTAAACAGTAATTCACAATAACTCAATAGAATTACAAGTAAACCACCAGTAAATGTTTGTAAGCCAATCTGGACTGCGATGTCATAAAAAGTTATTTTGTTCTGATGCTTCATCCCAACGTGAGTTTCTGATCTGACAGGAAAAACAAACTCAAATCTAGATTTTTTTCTGGTCTTTTCCCTAACTCTGGCTCAAAATCAAGATCAGCATTTATTTGAGCTGAAATGGAGGACAACCAATCAGAGTAGAGCGTGTTGGATGTTTGTTAACAGGATGTCTGCCATTGGCAGAGACAAACTGAGTAAAGTGGTTGTGCTAAGGAGAGTATTTCATAGACAAGAAGAGGTGAAGAGTACAGACGGAATGAAACTGCTGAGTATCAAATACTTCATGAACGTCTGTTGAGGACAACTCTCACTCTGTTCAGTACAGATTTAGAAAATGCTGCTTCATTCATTGGGGTTCTACTCCTTCTGTAACGCACTAGGCGGTGCAACAGTCAGAACAGTCCTCAGACGGATCATCGAGGCACTCCTGGATCTCCAATACAAGTCCACTAACAATGCTTAAGAACACTGAAAAGCACAAGAACCGTGTCAGTCCTCCAATGCCAGAAACATTTACGGTTTGCAGATCCCCAAAAATGGCCCTTTGGAACTTTTATCTATCGATTGTGGTCCAAATCTTACCATGCAAACCCATATCACCATATTAAATACCATCTAGTTGAAGAACTTAGTCACATGCACCCATATATGGGTTGAGGGTTTTTGAGCTGACTGGGCCTGTGGAGCGTCGTGGACCGGAGCTCCCTTAAGGCTGATGCGGCCATTTTAAGGGACGTCATGAAAATGGAAAGTACCATTATTGCGTGTGTGGTAAGTGAATGTTTAGGTTCCAAGGTTGTCATAACCAGGGGTGGTAGTGGGGATAAGCCCCCACTGTCTATAAAGTACCCCTGTACGGAGTGCGTCTCTTTCACTGACCAGAGAAGGGGCGTAGGCGGGTCACTGGCGCCTCATAACCAGTTGCTTCGGGAAGATGATACTCGTCAGCCTTGGTAGGCAGTTCATCCAAGTAAAGGAAAACCCTGATTTTAAACTTCCGCTGCCTTGCGGCTATATTCCTCCATGGAAAAGGCTTCAGGGGTAAACCTTGAGGTAGCTCTGGCAACTCCTGGAACGGCGCCGATGCCAAACCGTAGCAGCCATGTTGACGTGGAAAGGGGCAGACCCGCTACATGGGCAATAGCCTGTCCTCCATATTACATCGCCCTGGCTAGTATCCGACCTCCACAAGACCAGAGCTTGGATACGTCATCCATGATCAACACTGACCAAGGGAGGCATAAGAAAGGCAAGTGTACAGTGAAGTATTTGAAATGGCTTATTGCACGCACTTATGACGTACAGGTGATGCTGTCGTACGGCCGCACTCTAGTCATCAGTAAGGTGCGAGTACTGACTCCTTACTGAGCGCGCACAAATGCTGCATGCAGGGCGTGTGCACGTTAGGCGCAAGTGCCCGCAGGACATCCACACAAACTGAATGTCTAATTTTCTCAGATTCTAATAAAGAGCGCACAAATCACTTGACCCTTGTGCTATCTTGTGGGGTCCAGATGACCCCACTCCCAACGATACCATTGGGAGTTGGGTCATCTAGACCCACTAGACAGAGCTCTGAACCTTTTTTCTTCAATGATTTGTGATCTTCACTGGTGTCCATGGATTACATGAAATCTTTCCACCTTTTTCCACCTTTGTCATGGTAGGGGGAACACGTCAATGGAAGGATCGGGTCATCTGGACCCCATTGGATAGCGCAAGGGTTAAACAGCACTTACGGGCGTCTCATGCAGTGCGGGGTCAGGAAAAATCTGCGTCTCACACTCACTTACAGGCGTTCACTACCACCCGTCGCCCTCTCCACGGCTTCACTAAGTGGTCTATGACATTTTCCTGTCTTCCAAGAACTCCATCTTTGTGGGGCAGATGGCGGTTCCCACTGAATCTGCTTTGCTGACAGCTGAAGCCGACCGGCACCATTACCCCAGAAGAGAAAATATTTGAGGAAATGTTCCTGCGTTTGCCCCCCCCCCTTCGCCTCATGCCTCTACCTGACCACACAGAATGTAATGTGCTCGTGCATCTTACCCCGTTATTAAAGTATGTGTCTAGAAGATTCAGTCCACAGTCCCTCCTCTTCTCATCGGGAGCGAGCGCGTACATGGCCTGCGGGAGAGAAACACAGGTTTGAGCCGCCACACCACGCCACGCCGGGCCAGACATCTTTTAATACCTCTCCAAATAAGGAGGAAGAGGGGGGGCGAGAGAGAGAGAGAGATGGTCAGGGGGGAGGGGAGCACACATGAAGACAAAATAGAAAGAAATGGAAACAGAAACAAGCCTGGGACCATAAATGATCTTCATCTTCGGGCTTTTATCACTTCCCAGGTGACAGATGTGGCTTCTGCTCAAACATGGCGGCACGCAGGCTTGCTGCTTCGC
Organism: Oryzias sinensis; assembly: GCA_037389245.1. Lineage (NCBI taxonomy): Eukaryota > Metazoa > Chordata > Actinopteri > Beloniformes > Adrianichthyidae > Oryzias > Oryzias sinensis. Next base: position 2,911,824 of record CM074490.1, read on the forward strand.
GTTGTGCGTCTGTGTTTAGGTGAGCAGCGAGCACACATTCCAACAAAGGCGTGCCGCCGTTCAGGTGTGGACCAGCTGGAAACACGAGGCGCTAAAAGCTAGAATTTGCCTCCGTTTCTGTGGATCAGTCTGAGCGTGTGCAGTTGGGGGCTTTTTTCTTTAGACGCAAGCTTGGGCCTGTGTTTGCCTGCTCCCCCCAGGGAGCAGCCTCTGACGTGGGCTTGACCTCATGGAGAAGCCCGTCTGCTAATCCCACCCCCACCCCACCAACCCATGATGCAGCCAAGAGCAGGCAGAGGACTCCGCTCTGACGTTCCTCCCCCAGCTCCCGCCTGGCCTCACGGGAAAGACCACCGACAGACGGAGAATATGAGAAAAGTGGAAACGGAGAAACGCCAGCCAGGCCAGGGAAAAGGGAAAACACCAGGAGGTGGACGGCGGCCCGGCTCCTTACCACGGCGTCCATGAAGTCGATGCAGCGCTTCAGCTCCGGCCTGGTGTCACAGTACTGACGGAACAGCAGCCGGCCGATGGGCTGCTTCTCACATAGACTGGTGTAGTCCCTCTCTGAAGAGACAGAAGACAACAGAGAGCGGTTCACACCTCGCACAGATCCGCTGTCCTTCCACTCCAGCAGACAGGAAGGTGCAAAGGCGTCTCAGATCGTCCGCCTCGCCTCCATCCGCACCCCGTGTCTGCTCGTGTCCCAGCAGACGATGCCTCCTGGGATCAGAGCTCACGCTGCAGAGATTGTGGAGCCTTTCGTTTGCCGAGAACAGCCGCTTCTTTGTCTCCGGACGCGCAACTCGTTTACCACTTTCTCACTCCCGGTTTAAATTTATGGGTCTCATTTTCATGCGTTCCAATAACCTCCTACTAGGAAAGGGGCCATAAAAAACACGTACTCAAGTAAAAGAAGGAGCACTTTCAAGAAAGTAATCAATTACAAAAAAATACTAGAGTACAAAAGAAACCAGTAGTTTCAGCAGGAAGTAATTCAGCTCCATTTTCAAAGGAACTTTCAAGTGAAATTAGACAAATCAGAGTTACTTTGGGATAAACTTGGTGGATGTGATAAACAGTGTCTGCTTCAAAATTTTCAGTATAGGGAGGGAATTTTCAACCATATGACAGCAACACAAAAAAAATCTCAAGTTTCGTTGCCAGTTAGCTTACTTTACTTCTGAGTTAGCTTTCTTAATTTAGTCATTTTTGTTGTATTTTTTTATTACCATCTCTTTTTTGACGAACATGGAGAGCTTTACACCTCATAAGTGGCGTGCCAGCTGCTCTCATTTAGACACTTTTGGGTCTGAAATGACCAGCGGGGGCATTGTTTGCATCACACGTGTCAAACTCAAGGCCCGGGGGCCAAAAGTGGCCCGCCATGTCATTCTATGTGGCCCACAAGAGCATAAAAGTTTTATATTTTCTTAAAATAAAAGTTGTATTTAGTTGATTACATATTATTTATGTGTAGCTGTAATTATTGAATGTTTGCAGGTTTTATATGTGTATGCAGACAAAATGTTGTCATCAAACCATCAGTTGGATGCAAGGCTGTGTGCAGACTTTTTTGGTCAAATGTTACACTATAATACTTGTTCTTTCTAGCTCAGTTTGATGTTATTTTTCTTTATTCACTTGGACAGTTTGATCCTTCATTTATGGAGTTATGTGGGTTTTAATAAGCGGACAAAATGTAAAAGGATTTATGCTAAAGCAACAAGCAAACATGTGTTTTCTATGCCACTGTAATTGTCACTTTAAAAAGTTCTAATAAATAAATAATGAGTTATTTTACATTAATGAGTAGTTACATTTATTTTGCATTACATCTAGTTACATGTATAAGTTACATCTGGCCCTTTTAGGACAACCACTAAGCTGATGTGGCCCTCAGTGAAAATGAGTTTGACCCCCCTGGTTTACATCATCAGCTGTTGTCGCCTGGCAACAACAAAATGCAGCCAGAGAATTTCATTATTATTATTAATATTATTGTTATTATTATCAGGTTTTTTTCTACAGAGCTATTGTAAAAAGATAATTTCCCTGCTATTTGATCAATAACCATCTACAAAAGGTCTATTTTTGGTTAATAAATCCGACACAGTTTCAATGAGTTCTATCACTAGAGGAGACATCACCTGGTTCCTCATGGGAGAAGAGCACCGCCATCTTGGTGAGGTCCAGTTTCTGCTGCAGTGAACACATTTTTTTTGCAAAATACCAGTTTATTTTGCGGGTTTCAACTGTCAAAATCGGGAGAAATGAGTCCACGAAGGAGGAAGTCATAAAATTTCACAGGTAAGTACCATCATTTTTTTCTTTTAAGGCTGCAGGGGCTTCATTACTAGAACACATGTTGACATGCATGATGCTGCAGGCCTGTTATCAACATGCTGCATGATGTACGGATAATTTTCTGTTGACATAAATGTAAACTTTATTGTGTTAAACCTGTATACAGTATACTAGGACTATTCTATTATAGTAATATAAATTTATACATTTCTGACTCAGAGACTGAACTTTTCTTGCAGGTTTCCAATGGATTCAGACTTCAGGAAAAAGTGGATCTTAGCAATAAAAAGAGTTAACCCAGATGGATCACTGTGGTACCAACTAGCAATACAGTCTGGATATGTTCAGAACATTTGTGGAAACACATTTTGATAAGAGGTCAGACTGTTTGCTGGAAACCCAGAACCATACCATCTGTGGAACACAAACTGATCACTAACATGAATTAGTAAAATCATTGCTTTTCTTTGGTATTTCTTTTCTTTTAGGGTAAATCTATTGCTAACTTTTGGACTTTTTGTTGATGTATTATTTATGTATTTATTTGATTTATTATTAATATTCATTGACTTATTATTGATTTATTATTATTATCATAATTAGTTATTTGCTTATTATTGATTTATTATTATTAATCGACTTATGATTTACTTATTGCTAGTATGTATTATTTTTATTGACTATTGATTTATTATGATCTATTATTATTATTATTATTGTTGTTATTATTGACCTCTTGTTGGGCCGTTCTAAATAATTTAAATTACACGTCAAAGAGGTCTAAAACTTTTAAATGTTTAAAAATTATTTTTAGAAATGATTTGTAATAATTTTTTTATTTCAAGAAGTCCTGCAACTGTGCATTTTTCATTAAAGTTTGAGCTTTAAAGGTTGACTGTTTCTCTTATTTAACAGCATCAAATGATGTATATAATATGTATAATATATTATGTATTTATATATATGTATAAATATATATAACATAAAAGCTACTCAGATGCCACCAAAGGCTATAGAAATTGTCATGTGGGCACCGTCGACCTCACCAAGATGGCGTCGCGCTCCGCCACCATTGGCCAGGCTTCCCAAGGGGGCGTGTCTCCTCTAGCGATAGAGCTCGTTGCTGAAGATATTATTTTCCCACAAGAGTCTGCTTGGAGGAGTTAATGTAGGGGTAGGGAAATCATTTGGATTCATTAACAGGCGAAATTTCATATTCAAGACGAGAGGAAGTCATTTCCAAAAGTTAAACGCAAAAACAAATTTATTCAGATTTTTTTGGCAAAGTTCTACAAAAAGTATTAATTTGTGCACAACAGTATCTTTACGCCGACGCTTCTTTTTGACCGTTTTTTTGCCCCATTGTCCTTATTTGGGGGGGTAATAAATATCAAACTAATGAAACTGGTTGTTCTTCTCATTCATTACTGATAACATCAAAGGGAACTCTTGTCAATACCAAAATATCTCACTTATAGAGAATATTGCAAATGACATTTTTGAAGCTAAATTGACCAAATTACCACTAAAAATAAAATTTACTGGATTGATCTCTGAAGGAATGTCTAATTATTTAAAATAAGACACTTAAACTGCTGAAGCAGAAGAAAGAAACACACTTAGATGGAAAAACAGGCTTTCAGTTCAGACTTTAGTTCAGAGAAGCTGCTCTCCTAAATCCCACAAACATTCTGTTTTCAAAAAAGCAAAAGCATTTGTGAGTTTTCCTTCAAACTCAGGCTTTCTGAGTCAGCACTTTCCTGGTGTGCAGCTGGGCCCGAGTCACTAACGCCAGTGGTGTCCGTTTGACCCATATTTCCTCTTTTTCCAAATGAGGACGCCGACCCGGGACGCTGTCCATCACTGGCCGACAGTCCGCACAGACGCAGGACAAAAAACATGCAAACAAAAATAGGCCGCGCACACACAGACTCACACACTGACACTGGAGGAAGGATGCTGGATCAGAGCGGTTCTAATAGTGACAGATACGGGACGATCCCCAGCAGTAAGCCCTCGCCACGGACTCCCAGCTGCACCTCTCCTCACGCCGTTCCTCCAGCTGGCTCAGATCTTCTTGGTCAAACTTCAGAGCACAAAAGAAGAACGCCATCGGGCTTCAACCCTTCGCTGTCTGTCTGCCCAGCTTCAAGTTTTAACAACTAAACGTTGCTTTTTACCCTTGAATGACACGTTTTTGGAGACCCGAGAAGCCAGCTGGCTTCCTCTGGTTTTTATTCCATAAATCCAAGATAAAATAAAATAGATTTTAAACTAGAAGTAGCTGTTTTTCCAGAAGAATGCTATATTGCTGAATGAAAATTAAATAAAGAAATGATCAAAGTTGACAACAATAACAAAAAATTATGTTTGTGAAAAATGCCAGAGCCGGGTATCGAACCAGCGAGCTTCTGCTCCAATCAGAAGGCAGAAATCCTGGAATATCGGGAAAACTTCAAGGATTTGAAGGACCAAAAGTCACAGCTGGAAAAAGCTGAAAGAGCTGAACATTTGAATAGTTTTACATTTCTGTTTGCAACAGCTCCTCAAATACAGTTTGGGGTTTCAGTGCAACCCCTCGGACCAAACGTCACCAAACCCCGAACGCATCCAAGAAATCAAGCAGCGCATATGTTTGGATGCTTTAATGAGGAGGCCACAGCTGTGAGGCCACAGGCCAGAGCCCGACTGTCTGACTCACAACTCTGACAGACTTTCCTAACCCACAAATCTGAGACGGTCTGGAGATGATACCGACCAAATGTCGCTAGATTCCGATGAATGGAGAGCAGGAAAAAGATTGGCTTCACTGTGGAAAAAAGAAATAGACTTCATTTTTTGCAAAGGTCTGGTGTTTTTTAACCAGATTACTTCATGTCGAACATTGACCTTTGAGGGGACATATTTAGTTTCAGGTTTTTGGGGAGGAAAAGGACCTAAAACTTGCAGGAAAACTGTCACAGAATTGACTTCATTTCATTGGAGCCGGGATTAAACCATTTTCTATGAGTGACGTCACACTCTTACAGTCAACAAGTCAGAAGTCCTAAAGTAAACACTTGTTTTGTTCTGGTTTCCAAATCTGGTGAAATTGGACAGACAGCCTTTGCAGCTGCCAGTTCCTTTTGCCTTTTGGAAGAAAAAACCTAATATAGCAGGATATTGGTCCTTTAAAATGAAATATTGACACATGAATCACTAATGAAAAGCAATAATCACACATGTTCTATGTTGTAACATGTTCTTTGCGTGGTTTATTCCTACTTCTTCCGTAGTTTTCAATCGTGTGAGAATTTCATGTAAATTACCAAAACTTTTCTGACTTTTTCCACGTAGATGACCAATTTTCCTCCAATATTTCCTATTTTCAACCATGCAATGTGCGCCAAATGCACATAATGGCAGTAAGACAGCCTGAAGGAGGCTTGCAGGGTTCAAGATGAACGACAAACACACTTCTGATCAATCCGTTCTGAAAAACAGCCGTTGGAGAAAACCACAGTGGGGGAGAAGACTGCGTCTACAATGGAGGTTGATTAAATCCCCTCAGGGTAAGTTAGGCAGGAAGCGGCTAAACCGGTCTCTTGTGTTTTGTCATAACCTGAGCCTGTTAACATAAAGGCTGCTCCACGTTCTCTGTTCTAGAAGCTGTATGGGTGGATGTAAAGAAACGTCACAATCTGGTTGCTGACAACATGCGCCACTCTGAAGAGGCGGAATCAAACACCACCTACTGTGCTGCCTTTTGTATTTTTTTGTTTCTATTTGAACCAAACCCCCTGAAATTTAGCCGAGAAACAGATAAATGACATCAGTATCCACTTTTTTTTATAAGCGGCTGAGGATGTGAGACGGCCCACAGTGTGCTTTCGATCTGGATCAACTTTGCAAGATCAAAGGAAAACGTGACACTTATCTTATGTTTTATAAAATTCATACACGACTAACCCTTGTGCTATCCTATGGGGTCCAGATGACCCGATCCTTCCATTGACATGTTCTCCCTACCATGACAAAGGTGGATAAAGGTGGAGAGGATTTCATGTAATCCATGGACACCAGTGAAGATCACAAATCATTGAAGAAAAAAGGTTCAGAGCACTGTCTAGTGGGTCTAGATGACCCGACTCCCAACGTTAGCAACGCAGGATAGCACAAGGGCTAAACAGAATAATGCAGAATGAAACACTACTGAAGTATATTTTTTGCTTAGGCCTTAGTCCTTAGTACGGGTCCTGTGGGTTTCTCGGTTGTCCGGGTCCGTGGGCGGTCTTGGAGAGGGGCTGCGGCATCTCAAGGGGGGCGCAGGTGTTCACCGCCACGTCAGAGGGCGTCACTAAAAGCGAACGTACCATTGTCGTGTCTGTGTGGTAAGTGTATCGTGATATACCGCATTGGTAGGGTTAATGGAAGTTGCACGCATTTGTGATGTACGGGTGATGCTGTCGTCCGGCGTCCTAAAGCCACACTCTAGTCGTTAGTAAGGTGCGAGTACTGCCTCCTTACTGACTGTAGGTCTCCAGTTCTAAACATTTTGTACAGGTCTGCCCCGTTTTTACACCTGCAGACAGCCTCCATCCACCCGTGAGGGCAGCTGTGACTAAGGCGGTGTATAATTACATACATTTAGTGAGTTTTTCAGGTTACAGAAGGGGATTTCTGGACATCATAATCAATACATCAACTGCTTATCCCAAGACACCCTCATCATTTCCTGTAATACTTCCCCTTTTTTAAATCATAAGCCCCTCCTACTGGGCGTTGCTCTTCATAAGCTCAATGTGAAAACAGTTTTACATTGTCTATCAAAAATACAAAAACACATTTTCTATCTTCCACCCAAAGAAAGATGATCTGTTGTTTATAAAACTCCCAATAAGCCCCCTTAAAAGTAAAATACAAACAACGTCAGGTGAGTCACATGACCTGGTGGGTCGCTCACTAACCTCCAGGTAAACGAAAGGAACTGAAGATGACGCCGTGTGAGTGTTGTGTAAGTGTGTGCGTGAGGATTAGGAGTCGGCAACGCCGTGTGCACCCAGGGGTGCCTGCAGAGGAACAGGGACGGAGAGAAAGTAAATGGAGAGCGTGATTGCGTGTCTGCGTGTGCATGCATGTGTCACCAGCTGCAACAGAGCATTGTGCGGACAGAAAAATGAGAGAAGGATGGAAAAAGAAGAGGAGGAGAGGGGTTTCCGAGCCTGGCAGACAGAGCGGCTGCAGCCCCATAATGTAATCTGGGTTTTATAGAAGTACTGCTCACTTGTCAAGGCTAAGGTCAAATGCCTGACATTATCAAGACACAACAAAGACGCTGCTATCTGCTGCCGTACTGTATCCCTCTAAGGATGTGTGTGTGACTGCACGTCTGTGTTTAAACGCACACGGGGGATTATTTTGATGTCGCACTCTGTGTGATAGCGGAATTACGCAACAGCACAGACGCGATGCTGTCGTGTGTAACCCCGAACAGTTGGGTCCGTGAACATGCCGAAAGCCTAAAGGCTCCTCACTCAACGGCCCACAAACAAACTCGCAGCAGTTTAACGAGCATGAAGGATGAACCCACAAACCACTGCTGGACGGGACTCCTGACCTACTTTTAGCCAAATTTAAAGACCTACTCCAATGAAAATGGGGATTTGGCATTTTTCTGGTGAGGGAGGACATAGATCAGGGGTGTCCAAATCCAGGCCCCAGAGGGCCGGTGTCCATTGAAGCTCCTTATTGGCCAACCACACCTGATCCAGGTAATTAGCAGCAGATAAGGCAGGGTTTCTGAAAAACTAGCAGGCGGCCGGCCCTCCAGGCCTCAATTTAGACCCCCCTGACGTAGAAAATTAGAACATTAAGCATAAAATTCTTTGTTCAAATCATTGCACATCAGGACCAAACGAAAAAAGGCTGCTTGAAAAATTGGCAGGTTACAAGCTCCTTTCTGATGCATCCATTTGCAGACGATGTTCGTCTTTGTTTGCCTGGTCTGAGCTGGAATCTGGAGCTAAACTGTGCGGATGGATAGATCTGATGTTGCACCGCTAATGTTAGTTTGAGGGTGTGAGGGGCTGTAAGCTAGTGGGAGGGACGGGTGGCTTAGTTATGGGGACGGGGGTGCTCCGCATCAACAGTTTCTGATGAACTCCTGCCACTTTTTTATGCACAGATGTATTTCTCTGCACCTTAAAGGACTATTACTAGCAGTAGAAACAGCTACCGAGTTGTCAACCTCCATAAATCAGTTGAGGTGGGAGTCGGTCAGTCCTGGCAGAAATAAATACGCATCTTTTCAAATGGGGGGGGGGGGGGTCCTGTCCTGCTTTATGAGTTGGATCTGTGAGGGCTGAGCAGCTGCGACACCGTGACAATGAACAGCGTCTAAGTGCTGAGCAGGACAGACGACCGAAGGCCGCCCTCCCGGGCTCCAGTCGTCTAAAGAGCCCCGCTCTGGCTGTTAAAAGCCACTTCTTTCTCCCAGCCTTTGGGGTTTCCACTCTCCACCCATAATTCCACTCCTCAGTCCCGCTGTGAAGAGGATGGAAAAAAGAAGACAGAAAGAGATAGTGGATGCATGGAGACGGACGAGAGTATGTGAGAATGTGGGGGAGGCTGGCACTGCAATCTCTGGCAGATAGCTGTGACGCACCCGCTCTGTCCCACACACACTGACACGCACACACGGGCTCTGCGGCGCGCAGTCAGCCGCGGCAGCTGAGCGGGGCGGGAGCCCTGAGAGCGGGGTGACACAGGACGAGCCCCGCCGGCGCTTTGAAGTCCAAGCTAGACGTCGACGACAGGAAGGAAGCGTCTTTCAACTCATTCTGGTTTTATGATGCAATTTTAAGGCTTCCATATCAACAACTGTACGGACCATTTCCCCGTCTCGGTCGCACACGCCCCCCCCCGCTTCCTGTCCCCTGCCTGTAACTGCGGGTGGAGACGGGCAGAAAAAGGAAGGAAGTCCAATCCGAGCTTCCTCTTGCAGTTGGACCCACCCCAACGACACCACATCACACCCCGGGTTTCATACCAATAGTGCGGCGCAGCTCCTCACACTGGCTGATGTGCGGGAGCTTCAGCATCTCCTTCCACTTCTTGCTGCGGCCATTCCTCTTCCCGCCTCCCCCTGGGAAAACAAGGACAAACTTCTGTCAGCCTTTTGGTGGCAACCACCCGTCTGAAGAAGAGGGGCACCTTTAAGCCTGGCGACCTCGGTAACCAGTCATGACGTTAACCTCACAGATCTCACTGTGACGGGCAGCGGATCACATCAGTGGTCATCAGTGGCCGCCCGTCGCCTCACCACACTTCTCCCACGGCGGGGCACGTGTTCATATGGGAGAGTTTACACGTGGGGCTCTAACGAGCATCTGATACACAGAGGAAGAGAACCCACAACCCCACAACTGAAGCTTCATTTGATGACAAGTTCTACAAAACATTGTCTCACATTTCTTTGAATCTGAAAGCCAATTTAAAGGGCCTATATCATGCAGAATCAACCATTCTGAGTGTTTTACAATGAACATTCCTCACCAAAAAACAACCAAAAGTGGTATTTTGATCCACTTACGAGTATTCCTCTGAGCACCAGCCCCTCCCAATGCATGAAAACGAGTGGGTTCTAACATTGTGACATCACAAAGTGAGGAACCAGCCATTCCAGCAAGTCTGTGCTGCCAGCCCCGCCCCCTGGCTAACATACACGCCCACTTTCTCACTGGAGCTAGCAGTGATTGGCTAAACGCTTTTATTTTATTTAATCACATCACATCCCTCATTGCAAAAGTTCAGATGTAGTTGTTTTCAAGGGAGAGACGCAGACACACTGCTGAGGGCGACTCTATGATGATGTCATAAAATGGGCGACACCCACAAGGAGAGAAAGGCGGAGCCTCAGAGATTGAGTCGTCTTAGTCCTGGGTAGAAAAAAACTCATATTTCATTAAAAAAAAATCATTCTTTAGTGTTCCAAAAGTAATAAGATCATATATATGGATATAGTTTACTCTAAAAGGCTACAGCAAGGCAGGATTTCGACTATTCAATACATATTTGTCCATAGTTTACTAGTATTTTTATTAGTACTACTAACAGGAAGCTATCGACAATTATGAATATTATTGGTACAAAACTATTTGTCTTTGAGTTCACGCTCAAATGGAAAATGATGTAAGAAATCGGCTTAGACACAGCTTCAACCAAAAAGGGGTCATGTTTGTCGTTCCCCTCGGTTCATGTCACACAACAAAAAGCTCTTTTGATAAAACCATATTTGTAGTTACAACCCCTCCCATCTCTTTTTATTTTGTTTCACAGTCATTCCACAACAAACCTTAACGATAAAAGAAAAGGAAAAACTGAATCCCAAATAGTAACGTTTTCATCATTTCCTACGAAAATACAGTTTTATGTTTCTTAACAACAATCCAAAAGGTAAAGACAAATTAAAAGTGGATAAATCCAAAAACAAAGGGTCAGAACTGTGTATAAAATGTTTTTTTTTATCAAAAATGTATTTTTATATTGTGTGTCATACAGCATTTTGTGTTTTCAAAGCCAAAAACCTTTTTGAAACCTTCAGGTTACATTTTGAATAAAAACTCGACTGATGTGTTCAGGGACCAATGAGGGTTTTCTTCAGAAGTCTTTAGAACTGGTCGTAGGGTCGGAAAGAGGTGTGTGTGCACACGACTGCACTCCTGCACGCTCCTGCCGAGCTCGGTTACTATATTTGCCTGCTGATGTCACTGAAGCAGCTCCTCTTGCAGGACAGAACCGCTCGGCTGGGCGCGTGCACCGTCACGTGCGCAGCGGGAACATTATGGGGATCCCTCTCAGGGTCTACAATTCACATTCGGTTTCGTGGACCAATCCTGGTCTTAAAAAAAAGTCACTTCTTTGAAGCACTCATACAAGACAAAGACAGACCCACACAAACACAAAAGTCAGTGATTAACGCCAATAGGAAGCAAATGTTGCGTCTTTCCATGACTGTTCCACGTCTTTCTAACAGACTATTCACGCATGTACCACACATGTATAACTTTTATATCACATATAAAGCTCATATATCACGTTCAAATGATCAGACACAGTTCATGTTCTCTGTGGATTTCTTTGCGTGGTTCATTCGTGATACAACTGTAAAACATCACGTAAAGAACACAACTTTTCTCACTTTTTCCAGGTAGATTCACGTATGACCAATTTTCATCCAATATTTCATATTTTCAACCATGTAGTATGCGCCAAATGTACGTCATGGCAATGTGACACAGCCTTGATTAGATGACCCCCCCTTCCATTGACGTGTTCTCCCTACCGTGACAAAGGTGGATAAAGGTGGAAGGATTTCATGTAATCCATGGACACCAGTGAAGATCACAAATCATTGAAGAAAAAAGGTTCAAAGCTCTGTCTAGTGGGTCTAGATGACCCAACTCCCAATGTTAAAGAGCCTAGGATTGGACAAGGGATAAAGGGCTGAACGCCAAATGATCTACAAACACAGATTACTATCACATGTGATGCCCAAAGTTTGGAAACTGAGTGGAGATTGACCCATCAGCAGACGGTTGTCAGCTGCATAAACCAGCAGCCTCTGTAAACGAGTCATTCAGCAGCTAAACCTGGACTTCCAACAACATGGAACCAACAAAACCCAGTTTTTAAGCTGAGTTACAGCACAAATGTGCCCTGCTCACATCTGGCTTTTGAGCAGATGAGGAAAAAAGTGTTGAAACGTTTTTCAGTTCCACCTTAAATTTCCTGCCAGGATTGCTGCAGAGGAGTGGACACTCCAACGTGAGAGAACGGCTGGCGCCTCACGCACGGCGTCTGCTGCCGAAAGTTTTACCCTTCAGGACTTTTATGGAGGTCAGTGCTTCCTGCGTTCTCTGCTGGGGAGAACCTCTGCCAGAGTTTTCATGCTGCATCAGAACCCAAAAAGTTTTGCTCAAGTATCACGCACAAATCCAAATTTATGCACAAATCCTAATTTACGCACGCACAAAGCAAGAATATGCATACACAAATCCCAATTTACGCGCAAATCAAGAATTATGCACGCACAAATCCGACTGAGTCTAATTTCTCTCCATTCTCAAGAATCCCAAAAACAAAGAATCATATCAAAACGCAGTTATAGCCAGGAGCAAACACCGTCACGACATTGGTCGGCTTTGAAAAGCTTCGCCCAAACACCGACACAACCCCCTATGTCATCCAGGCTGGGGACCGGCACAGGGAGACCCGGACATGGTCCCCTTTGTGACTACACAGTTAGGCGGTAGTGTGAAAGGTCTGGATGAAGTTCATCGTGGCCCCTGGGAATTAAACCCTGATTTGTTTGTGTATTTTATTATGAAGGGCTTATTTTAGTATTTGATTGCATGTGTGGGGATTGGAGTATTTGTGTTCTTGTTTGTTTTTATGTGCAGCACCTTGAGCTGTTCTTCTTTCATGAAAGGTGCTACACAAAATAAAATCAACTTGAATTTGGAACTATAAAACGTGGTCCAACCCAAAAAACAGCTGAAAAAAAATTCATTCGTTACACGAGTTTTGGATTTTTAAAATTGTGATGACATGAAATCCTAACCAGTACAGGTTAAAAAACAGATAAACATCTATAAACAAAATGATGCATTTACGTTTCAATTCATATTTTTTTTTCTACTAGTTAATAAACCTAAAAAATAGGTTTTTAATGTTCAACCAAGATTGTTTATCGGTGTCTGAAGCAGAAGCGGAAAATGTTATGTCTATAAAATTACATCTTAAATAACAACGAGAAGAAATGTACATTTCTAGGACAAAATAGATTCAGTCCAGCTTTATTATCAGAGCACCATCAAAAATGGGTTGTTTAAAATGAAAACAGTAAACGGCGTTGTGTACCCCCACCCCCCCTTGCTGCTCCCGCCCCCACTGGCTGGGCAGCTGCCACATGACCCTTCTGCCCCTCCCATCTTGCACATAACAAATTTATAAAACATATGTGTACTTTTTTTTTTCTTTTTTCTAAATGGCAGCTTTTCTGTTGGTTTTGTCTCCATGGCAACCATTGAAATTGTCCGTCGCCTGGGAGTGACGGACAAGTTTGTGTCATTTTTACAGGAATCTGCAAGAGTAAACTTTTGGATTTTCTTGACAGAGGTTTTTTGTTAACCACGCCCACATTCCTAATAGTTTCACATCGTAGAACACATCGTTTGTTCATTATTAAATTTTACAAAAACTGTGAGCAACACGGAAACGCCCCCTTTTGCGAGCTTGCCACGCTAACCCTGTTAAAATTCGACGAACCAACGTTTTTCGCAATTAGCTTTACAATGATGCTCGAGGAGTTGTGAGGGGATAGATTGAAATACAGAAGAGCAATTTAAAGTGTAAAAGGTACTAAAGGCGAATTTTTGGGGGGGATTAATCAACAATGCTCCTGAGGTCAAAGGTCAATGAAACTTTGGTTGTGGTTGTAGACTTAACCTGGTGGTGCGTTCATGAAAGTTCCTGAGGGTTGCTCAAACAAAAGTTTTCTTTCCTCATGTTGTGTAAAAAGGGTCAAATTACCCACGAGGCCACAGAACGGCAAACCAACCCGCAGCTCTTGTGGCCATCCCATAATAATTTTAAAACTACCCTAGGAAGTTGTCCCTGGGGGATTTGGGGATTAAATGTTTGCTAATAGGCGCACTAAGGTAGAAGATGGTCCTTGGATATGGATGACACAGATCACCAGCTGGCGTTTCCAATGACTAGGAAATTGCGCAAATTGGATTTGCCTAATGGCAACACGACAATTTAGAAAGAAACTTGCATTTATCTGAAAAGGTTTTTGCTCTTGGAGGAGGTGGTTCCGGAGCTTGTATCAAAATTGACATATTTTGCACAACTGCAATGGAAACACTTTTTTAAACTTAGATGAGTCACGTGACCAACAACCGGACGGCGATGCGCTTCTTGGTAGGAACTGGCGGTCTTGGGCGCTGCACGGCGGCCGCCACCAGAGCTCCTCTGGAAAATCACCATTTCCCAAAATGGATTCATCCGTAGCCCCTCCCACATGTAGAGAGCTCGCCGCTCCACAGCCTGAAGAAGACGCCGTTGTTAGCGGGTTGAAGCCCGGGCGGGCCGTCTTGTTTTTCTTCTTCCCTCCACAGAGACCGGAGCTTCACAGCTGAAGGGAGGCCTGGAGCCCCCACGCCCGACTACAGCAGACGGGGGAAATCCTCCGCCCCCGAGTTCAGGGGGTGCCAGCTGTCCCGGCAGTGACATGCGACAGCCTCAACACAAACACACAAAGGCCATCGGTGCAGTTGCACACCTGCATTCGCCACGCATGCTGACATTTTTGAAGCCCTCCGTCTGCAGGTTTTCATGTGCTGATAGAAAAGCTTCTTCAGTTCTTCCTGATCTCCTCAACGAGGATCTTCTGGTTAAAACAAAGACAGAGGCAAAAACCAGCGAACTGACAGTCAGCAAGCTGGTAACTACACACTCTGTCCCACAACTGTTGGAGCTGTTCTGAAACCTGCCTGAGACACGGCTGACTCGTGTTTCCATTCCTTTTGTTTTCCGCCTTTTCAGCTTAGCTCTTGTGATGGCGACTCGATGACACCCGAGCAGAAAATTAGTGCCATGGAGCGTTGATCTCCCAGAGGTGACCTACTTCTGTTCAACCACCTGCAATTTGACGAAACGTCCAATGACGTGTTTGGACCTCAACACCTCTGAAAGCTGCTGGCCGGATGTGGCCTCCATCCAACCCACGAGAGGCCGACTGTTACCAACCAGGAAAATGATGGCTGTCAGTAATGCATTTGACACACCGCCATCTCATCTGCGCTGGACACGCGGGTCGACCACGTTTGGATGACAACACCGGAGCCGTAAAAGAATGACCCGCTGAGGCCGTTTGAACGAGCTTTGCAACATCCCCGCCGTCATGCCGATGGTATGCCGCCAGACCTGTTACCGATCTGCAGGGCATGCACATGTGCACGAAACAGCCCACTCTGCTTTCAAGAACACCCACAGCGAGGCAGGCAAACAGGTTTGTGCCTTTCATTTTAAAGAGGGGATAAAGCTCGCTCCACAAAGAACGACCCGTCCGTGTGCAGAGCCTGACGTCTTCACCTTCCAGCCAGCATGACACATGGAGGAACACGAGCACAGACAAGACAGTGAGGAAGACTATAATAGCAAGTTGTGGGCAAGTGGGAGCTCATATGTGCCAGTGGGTGCAGGCGGGTCCACCCCACCCTGTTTAATGCTACCCTGACGCCAAAGCCACGTGTGCAGGTCCCTAATGCTGACGGGACAGAGCGCGTGTTTATTTAACTTTGGTTCTCCCCCAGAGACTGGGCCCTACATAAACACAGACTTCAGAGGCCTTCTGCTAAGTGGGGGCTGAGATCATCACGCGAGGCGGCGGGACGCCCGGGATGACACTCGGCACTCGGTTTGTGTGTCCCGGGACGCTGGTGTCAAACGTGTCACATGCTACCCTGATGATTCGAGCTGGGCCAACCACTCGGTCCCTGCAGCCGACCTCCGCTTCCACGGGATTCCCATCACCATCCACAGTTCGCCACAGCTGAGGAGACCCCACCCAAAACGAGCCGCGCCAAGGGGTCCACGACAGCGGCCGTCACGTTTTCAGAGTTTTCCAAAGCGTTTAACCACTTTACAAAGGGAAAGAGAAAGATTCACGTGTTGCTAGGTTTCGTTCTTTGACTGTATACAAGAACTGGACTTGGTGACCCCTCCCTCCTGGCGTTCCAAACAGGAAGTGGCTCCAAGAAGCTAAAGTCCCACAGACGTCTTTATAGAAATATGCTGCTGTTACTAAGTCATTTTATTGGTGAGAAGAACCGTTCTGGATCTGATACCTTTTTATAAACACGTTCTTGATAATCCTCTATTTTGTCTGGTTTCTGCAAGTTATTCAAGTTGTAAACTGACCAATCAGATGCCGCATGTCAAATCCGGCGATGCAGCAGGGTGGGACTTTCATTTCTTAGAGATGCTGCTCCATTGTTAGCATTTGTTAGCCACATGCTAATACACACTTCCTGTATTTTGAGTTGCGTAGTAGTTTTGTCTAACTAAAGCGTGCATTTACCTAATAAAGTGATTCTCACAGTTCATAAAAACAGTTGCTCAGTTATCTTTGTGCTCATTCAATTAATGGCAGCCATGAAACGCCATACTCCAACATGGGGGAGTCTGTATTGATACAAGAAGTAGACCATGGCGGACATCACACTAACTCGGTCCAGTTCTCATATACAGTCACTGGTTTGGATGCATCCAACTGCCTCGCCGCCACTCAGCCACTGCGGCTTTTGCACTTTTACATCTAAATTTCTGAAACTGAAACTTATTTCAAACTCAGATTTTTTTTTTGCAGAGCCGGCAAAGAAGCCCGTTTGTTAAGTTACTGTCAGATGAGATAGTTAAATGTCTTTAAACTAGCAATTTATGAAAAATACATAAATGAAAAATTAAAGGGGGGGGGTAAAAGCAGAGAAAACAAGGGCTGGGAGAATGTTACTCAACTTTCCCCCTCTGGCCAAAAAAAAGAAAAAAAAAAAGAGTCCATTTCTATCCATCCATTTTAAGAATTGGCTGAATCTCTTCTGGGGTCATGGGGTTGCTGGCTGTCGCAGGGAATCTGTTTCTTTTTTTGTTCATTTTTAACCATTTTTTTCAAGTTTGCCTTTCTTTTTTTGATAGCTTTGATTCCCAAACAGGGACAACTGTTGTCTGTCAGCGATTTCCACCTTGAAGCAACTTTAAATCCTGCTGATCGAGACGCAGCACCAAAACGTGCAGAAGATGCAACAAAGTAAGGCTCCACAGAAGAGGTTCAACCCGCAGATCCGTGCTGTGACCCGGCTGACAACCATCAGAAACAACAGAACTTCAGTCGATCTGTTGAAACGGCATCCGTTCCTGCATTCGGGACCCAGCAGGGCGGCGGAGCCAGCATGCAACGACAGCTGAGACCAAAGGAAAACATCCAGAGCAAAGCTGGAAGGGTTAGCCGTCAGGACGGAAAACAAACCCAACGTCTGCGCAGATGTTGCAGAACCCGAGGGAAACCGTCTCCGGCATATTTTTTTATCAAAGTATATGAAGCACGTACAAGTTTGGCCCAGATTCCAGACACTCCATCTAATAATACCACGCTTCATGAGGTCCATAGCACTGGACGTGCACAGCGCCGCTGTTCAGAAATGACATGAGGCTCTGGTGACCCAAACGGAAGGATTCTGCTGAAATCTACAATAGGATAGCAGGAAACTACTAATTAAACTTGGGCTAAAATTTGAAACAACTTATTATTTTTATCGACATTGTAAAAAAAAAAAAACATGGTCATGAAGATCCGCTCAGACAAATGATTGTGATGTGGAAAAGTCCCAGAACGATGGCAGAAGATGCATTTCTGAACCGGGACAGACTGAGAACGGGCCGGGGTTCTGGTCGGCAGAGGGGTTTGTGCCAGAAAAGGAGGTACCGGCCGTTTTAGAGCAACCGTCTGGAGATGGAGGTGGGGACGTTGGTGTCCATCCTTGGCAACGGCAGTCGTCCTCTCCGTTCAGCAGAGCGGCCGCCGTCGCTGGCAGGAAATCATTTGAGGTCCACCAGACGCTTTAACTGCCCCTCTAAGGAGGAGGGGGGCAGAACGCTGGATGTTTGGTCATTGGATTTACCCTTTCACATCAGAGCTTTCCAGTGATTCAATTCCTTCCACTACCATAGCTCTTCAACCGTTCAAAGGGTCATTCTGTCGGCTTTCCACCTTGATGCAAAACTTTGACATTTGTGCGATCTACTGGTAAATGCAATCCAAGTTCAGAAATGTTCTTACTTTCTAAAAGGTCAAAGCCCCACTCCGGTCATCTTCCGATCTATTTTCTTTGATCATTCAGATGCGGTTTGTAGCCAAAATCCAAAAAGCTGTGTAGTTTTTTTCTAGAAGATAGTTCCTGCAGAGCGGCAGGAGTTCAGTACAAATTCACCTCAGAGTTTGGATTTGTAATATGTTTATTTGAAGTAATCACAAACAAAAACTAGAAAGATCTGAATTTCCAGAAAAAAATGCAAGAATGCTGTATTGCTGAACGAAAATAAAATTTCAAAAGGCTAATAATTGGCCAAAAAAAAAGAAAAAAAAAATCAAGAAATGATCAAAGTGAAAACAGCACAATAACAAAAAAATATGTTGGTGAAAAATGCCAGAACCGGGTATCGAACCAGCGAGCTTCTGCTCCAAGGATTCCCCATTTATTTCAATGGAGGCAGAAATCCTGGAATATCTGGAAATGTTCAAGGATTTGAAGGAGCAAAAGTCACAGCTGGAAAAAGCTGAAAGAGCTGAACATTTGAATAGTTGAATGATTGAAACAGCTGAAACATAGTAGAATGAAATAAGCAGCAAAAAATGGAGGAAGAAACTAAAATAAAGAAAGAGAAACAGGAAAACATAAAATGCATTAAACTACAAAAAGGTGAAAAACAGAAATATATATGTAAATATACCAAAGTGAGGATAATTAGTCATGAATTACTCAGAAAATGTATTTGTACACGCGCATACATTCACATGATGTAAAAAGAAACACTAAAATCCTCAGAAATGCAGTTTTGGGTTTAATTGTCTTCATGTATTTCTTCCATACTTTAGAAAACGCCACAAGAACGTTAAAAACAACAAACATCTTCACCTGAGTGGGTCTGTAAAAGAATCTTTCTCTTTGAGGCCGCTGTCATTGCACTTTTACCGTCTGATTCTTGGCGTTTCCAGTTCTCCAATAAAAATAATGATGTGTAAGTCAGATGTGGGACAGATGACACGGCGCTGACCTGCTCTCACATCTCATCAGATCATCAGAAAGCTGCAGGGAAGCTTCAGCAAAGAAGTCCCATTCTTTGAAAACCTAACAAACCTTTCTGAAACGTAAGAACCAACTCAAAGGACAATCTGCCGCTCGGTCTCCCTCCTCGGGGCTCCGCTCCTCCGTCTTATGCCCCGCAGGCATATTGTTCTTTAAGTTATTTCTGGACTGCTTTCTCTGCGTTTGTGTTGGTTTTTATCCCACAGAGACGGTCGAGAAGCTTTACCCTCTGTCCTTCTGACCTTTTCCTACTTTTGGCACAGAATTGGAGGGGTGGGACGACATTATCTGTTTTTTTATCGTTGGTTGAACCGCATTTTTATGGCCCATTTCTATCCTTGGTGACCAATAGCAGTGTCGGCTGGAGATCCGGCTTCCTTCTGTCCCTGAATTTTTCTTCAAAGCCATCGGAAAAGTTTCCCGACTCTCCCTGGAGGAAAATCGAGCGGCTGTGGCTGTCCGTGCCGCCGGGTCTCCTGCGGTGGACGCCCCTGCGAGCTGGTGCAGCATGGCGGTGATGGCTGAATGTTCTGCCCGTGGTCCCCGTCTGTGATTGGCTGCTGCGGCCCCTGATAAGGAAAACATTGGCTGCCGGTATCCGTGTTGCCTCCTGAAAGACAGTGCGCCGTGTTTGCTGAAGGCAGTCCCGTCTTCATGTTTTCACTGAGACGCACATCAGCTGAGCGGGAGGAAGGGGAAACCAGGCGGCCCTGCGCTCGCCTAATCCTCGCCTCCCTCCTGCTGCACTTCCCCAACGTCCGTCTCCTCCTCGCCGTCTGTCACGCCTTCATTAGCTCTTTCAGAGACAGACTAGTTTGCTTTCAGGAAAGCGGGAGTCACGTGCAAAAACCCAACAGCATTTCCACATTTCCAGCGAGGACGCAGAGCCGGGGGGTCTTGCACTAAGCGGGACATGCCGCTTGCCTTTCGCCTGAGCACACACACACTCCCTCCCTCCACGTAAACATGTGCTCTTGCTCATTCCAGAGGCATGCTGGGGGGGGGGGGGGGTGTTGTAAGACCTTTCCCAACCTCTGCCCTTCAGATATCCAGCTGAATTCAATTCTATTTTATTTGTAAAGCCCAAATTCACAACAACAGTCGTCTCAATGGGCTTCGTACCGTTAGTTGAAAGGTGAACATACATTCAAAAAGGATCAAAAATGCATAGAATTCAATAGGATAATACTAAACGTTAACTAATCAGACTAAACTAAACTGGCATCCCTGCCCTTAGACCCCCCTTCGCGGTAAGGAAAAACTTCTAAAAAAACGGATTCCGGAAAAAACGAAGAAACCTCAGGGGTGTCCACATGAAGGAGGGATCCTCCCCCAGGACGGACAGGCGATTTTTCAGAACTCATAGAGAAGAATTAGCTTATCTAAATCTACAACTACTTAAAATCCAGCAAATGATCTTCATCCAGATAAAGTTGGGGGGCGGCTGGGGGCGCGAGTCGAGCCGGAGACATAATCCCCAGCCAGGTGAGGAGGAGGAGCAGAGACGAGGTACTCGGTCAAGTACAGGAGCACGGATGAGCCAACTGGAGTCTGGAAGCACTCCCACTCCCCAGGAGGGGAAAGAGGGAAAGAGGGACAATACATGAATCACACTGCACCAAACAGAGGCATGGAGAACCAAATGATGAACAGCAGCCCAGACAGGCTTGAAAAGTGACCCTTGTTTTCACAGCGTCTTGGGGGAGTCGGGAAGGGGGGGGGGGGGCTGGGAGAGAACATGGAGAGACTAAACTTAAGCAAGACTCCGTGAATCTGAGAGGAACAAACAGGAAGAGCCAGCATTTATCTGCAGCAACATCAGGAATGAGGGGTGAAGTTCAGGCCGGGGCTGATGGAGCGGGAAGAAACAAAGGCGGCCTCTCTGCCGCCGAGCCCTTGAGCGTGGAACACCTCGACCTTTTCACGCCTTGACAATTATCTTTGATACGACACCGCGTCGGGTCAGAGTGAAGGCAGGGCAGCCACCGGCCCCCCAAGGGCACACGCAAAAAAAAGAAAGAAAGAAACTGCAGCTCTGGGAAACACAGGATCTACGGAAACGCACCGTAAAGTCAACGTTACCAGCAGCTGCTCGTGGGCGGAGCTCCCAGTAAACATTTAATAGGGCAGCCTCTTCATGCTGAAGATCCCAGCAGCCACCCAGCTTCCAGCTCCCATCGCAGCACGCCACATCGCCCCCCCCCCAGCTGTGGACGTAATGAATGCAAGAAGGAGTGAGTCCCACATGAAGGGGAACTCACAAAGTGGTGTGTTTTATGAGCCTCAGCTGGAGGAAACACCCCAGAGTGATGACAACAAGTGTTTGCCCAGCTACAACCGCTAAACTAATAAAGCTCCGCCGGCCCACGTCACAGGAAAAAAAAAACGCTCGCCGCTCTCCCGCCATTTCAGAGGCGGAGAGCTCGCTGGAGGTGAGCCGCCCCAGCAGCAGAGGTGCGTCCACGGCACACCTGCACAAGCTCACGTCAGGGACTCATTTCCGGGATTCAAGCACCCTGGCTATGTGAACGTAAGTCTGACCGCATTCCGCCAAAACGATTAAAAAAAAAAGAAAAGAAAAACCCCAAAGCAGAGAAAAGTGATGTGCGTGTTCGTACATGCTCCTCCTGCCTCATTTCAAATCCTGATTCCCAGGCTGTATTCTAAGCAGAAACGGACGCTCCCCTTTGACGTCAAGCACATGTGAGAAGCTACACCTAAACCACAACTAAACAGCCACAGCAAGTTTAGAGGCCCGTGAAAGTCAGCCGCCCGTCTGTCCAACAGCCCAGCAAACTCCTGCCGTGTCAAAGTGTTGCAGTGGGAACCAAACTACAGACCAGAACCGCATTTCTGAGGCCATCGGCTTCCCTAAATCAGAGCAAAGGATCCTGCAGATGTGTGGGACGCAAGGAATGTCGGCCATTCGTGAGACACGCGTGTTACACGTAATTCATAAGTCTTGCGTTCGTCATTTGTCGATGACGTTTTTTGTGGAAACGGTGCAAACATCTCAAGCAGGGTAAACCCAGCTGGCTTCAAGAGAAAACCACAATTACCTTCGAAAACTGAAAACCAACAGACACCAACGATGGAGCAACAAACCCTGAGCACAGGGTTTATGCAATGTTCTGCCAACATGCAAAGCAATACAAACCATATTAGAGAGATTGGTCATAAGCGGTGACGTGTTCTGGCTGCCTACAGCAGCTAGGATAGGCCCCAGCAACCACGTGACCATGCATACGGTTAGAAGATGGATTGGACTCGATGCTCTCTGAAAAGAAATTTGGTGGCAAAGATACGTTTGGAGGTTGCGAAACATTCAGTCGCTTTTCCCGCCGGGCAAGCGGCAGAAATCTCACATGTAGCAAACTCCTCGTGCACGGAACCAAACTTGTGCACGGCAAATAGAAACTTGGAACAAATACATGTTTGATCCTAGCAGGGAGTTTTAAAAAAACTTTGACTTTAATGAAAGCTGGACTAAAATGTGTCAACAGAGAAATGTTGATGTTAACAACAGAACCAAAAAAGTGGATTCATCAGCTGATTCCAAGCATGCAATGGTTTTCTATTGCTCCTGAGAGCAACAATGGCTAGTAGAAATAAAAACTGGACTGAGTGGCCCCTCCCCTCCAGCATTCCAAACAGGAAGTAACCACTGGTTCCAGGAGGCCGACAGACTTCAATATAGAAACAAAGAGCTGTTATTTGGTCATTATATTGGTCAGAAGAGCCATCCTAGGTCTGACAGTAGGGGGAACCTGTTGGCCCCTCCCAACGTTAAAAACATATTCATGAACAGATTCTGTGTCGCCCACTTTCAAGTGGGAGGAGTGTGGACTTCAAACAAACTCACTTCTGATGGGTGAGAGTGGTTGCCATAGAAACAATGACTCAGACCACCACTGCTGCCTCACGATTTCTCGCTCAAACATGGCGGCATCTGTATTGCGGAAATAAATGGCGACCAAATTGACTTCATTCGGTTCAAGTCAGACGTAAACCATTTCCTATGGCTGATGTCACACTCACTCACTCACTCACTCACTCACTCACTCCAGAATGTCTATACAGTCAATGGTCTAAAGCAGAGAGGTCAAACTCCAGACCTCGAAGGCCGACGCAGAAATCCAGCTTCATCTGCTACTGATGACCTGGATTAGCCAATAAAGAGCTTCAACGGCAGCTTGGTTGGAAAACATGTAGGACACCGGCCCCCGAGACCTGGATTATGACACCCCAGGTCTAAAGTGTGCCAGCTTTGGCTGTGGAATTCTGGGAAATGGAGGCAGAATTGTTCAAAAGTGTGTTCAACAGCTGGCCCAGGAGATGGCTCGCCCCTTCGACCCCACACGGCGGCAGTAGATGCCTCTGCAGTCTAAGGCAGACACAGTCTGTCAGCCGTGGTTCTGTGGTCCACGCGCTGCAGTATGGGAGGAGATTCTGGGGTTGTCCATCTGCTCTTCACTGATGACCAAAAAGGTTGATATTAGGTGTAGAATTTACTTTTTTGTGTCTCCAAGTTTCTGACTTTTGTTTCAGAACTGAGAAGGAAGACAACAAATGGAACAAAGGTTTAAAAAAAAGAAAGAAAAAGCGGTTTCATAACCTGATACCAACATATGAAAAACTGTGTTCAAACAAGCTGGGAAACAGCCTTTTACACCTAAAGACTTTACAATACAGACACGGACACGCATATGTATATTTATTCAAGTGAGTTCTTCTTCGGAGCAACGCGCCATCTGCCTCTCCGTGACTCTGCCGCTTTGCCAGCTCAGCAGCTCCAAAGTGTTTACAAGCAACAACATCTCACCCTCATCAAGTCAAACGAACCACAACCTTCATTTAAAGCAGCAATATGTAAGACGCCCATCGTCTTTGAGGAAAATGTGTCACCATGCTAACCTGTGACAACCGCACAGCAGCGCGGTTTGGGTTCGGATCGAACACGGAAGCGGCCTGAAGGCGTCATCGTTCTTCCTCCAGGCGCTTTGGGCCTTCGAGGCCGGTAGAAAAGCGCTGTACAAGCAAACGCCAAAGCCCCACTGTGACGAAAATTGTGTTTCTGTGGCATTTATTCTGATGATTGAGACATACTTTAAGAAAAATAAAATTAAAATAGCATTTCTGAGTACATCTTTATTGAAATCGTTGTGAATCGAGGGGCAGGTGGAACAAAATTCAGTTAAAAAAAGTGCATTTGTGATGTAGAAAATAAGCTGGACGGGCCACAAACTCCCTGCTCCTCCTAAACAGAAAGCTCTCAGCAACGGCAAGGGGAATGGGGGGTGGGGATGCCCTGTGCCAACGGTCCCGCCCACCAGTCAGAGGTGAATTTGTAAGAAACTCCTGCTGCTCAGTGGAAGCTATATTTAGGCTGAAACAGCATCATCATAGTTCAAAGACCACCTGGAATGCTTTAAAAACGGATCCAAAGATGATCGGAGGGGACTTGAGACGTTAGCCGACTAAACGTCACAGAATCCAATAACCCAAGAAATCCCATAGTGATTGGAGGAGAACCAAAACAGAGTTCATTTTCAGGCGAGGACCGTGTCACACAGCCTCCACACACATTTTGGTCTTTTTCCACGTATAGAAATTCCATGTGTGATCTACGTCATTAATATGCGTTTGTGCGTTCGTCAATGTGCGCAGATCTCCACCGAGGTTTTCGGACGAGTTTAGTTAAGTTTGCGCGTATTGCGTGTAGTTTATTGGCAATAATAACATGCATCACATGCAATTGTGCGTGATTTTTGCGAGATCCCAACGCAAATTTGTGGCGTTCTACGACCGTTCCACGCATGCCGAACTGACTTTTCACGCATGTACTTTTATATGACGTGTACGGCGCACACATCCCGTTTGAATGACGTAATCGACGCACAAATTCTGGGCCACATTTGGCTTTTACGTTATTCGTGTTTGAACGTTGATCTACGTGTTCTTTGCGTGGTTTATCCGTTCGTAGTTCTTCCGTGGTTTTACCATCTGTGAAAATAGCACGTAAACCCAAACTTTTCTCACTTCTTCCACGTATATTCACACGTGACCAATATGCACAAAATGTACGTTAGTGGCTGTGGGACACGGCCTTGAGACCCTCAAGCAGACCCGAGTTCAGATGAGCTTTCACATCTGCCAACCAACCATCTGATGTGGATCAAACAAGAACCGAACCTGCAGCCAGCATGAATCTGTTCAAAGACTAAACGCGCCACATCGCAACCAAGCAAAACCCAGTTGGACTTCGGAGACGCAAACCAACAGCGTGCCTCTCTGTCGACTACAGAGACTGCTGGGTTCTCTTCTGACCTTGGGGGGCTTTGGTAAAAAAGTTTACAGAACTTCTAGATACAGCCTACAACCCCTCACACCAGAGAGGCTGTAAGCTAGCGGGAAAGCGTCTAATCAGATGACGGGAGGAAAGGTTGTTCTGGGCCAACAGCCCCGCCCACCACTCAGAGGTGAATCTGTGAGGAACTCCTGCCGCTCTCCAGAAACTATGTCCTAGAAAATGAACCAGGTTTGGGGATTCTTGACTAAAAACACCATAATCATAATTAAAAGATCACAGTTTGAAAATGGATCAGTTGGAGTCAACTCCTACACTATAGATGGTCAAATGCAAAAAGCAGCTGCATTCACACCTGAGGTCACTCATTTCCTGACGGAAGCTAGTTGGAAAACAAACACGATATGAGGAAAACTTGCGATATTAGAGATTAATATTGCAATAACAATACAACTTGCGGTATATGAAACAAAGAGCAAAACAACCAAAAACATCATTACTACCATTTCATTGCAACAGTTTAAATGACCCTCGTCGACATAGGAGGCAAACATCTAACATAATAGGCCTCCATCTGATTGGTCAACAACGTGAAGGGCTCCATCCCATTGGTCAAATGCATAAAGGGATTTATATGATTCATTTAATGCCTCAAGTTGCCATAAGATTGTTTTGGCACATTTAAGGCAACCATTTATTGCAAATTTCACCGTCTTTTGCGATATGCATATTGCACAGCTTGATATTGCGATAACGATAAATATGCGGTATATTGTGCAGGCCTTCACGAAGGTGTTACCGATGCTGCACTGCAGATAGCGAACATGACTAAGACTTCTCAGAGTTTAGGTGACACTCTGAGCCATCTCTAACCACTTCCTATAAGACTTCGTCTGCGCCAGCCGGACACAGGCGACGCAGCGTCCAGTTTAATGGTGTAAACACCATCAATGTCAAACTCGTCAGGTCAGCTCTGGTGATTGGACTGTCCCTTTTTCAAGAATTGTTTGAGAAGAAAGAATATCACAAATATCGTTTCAAAAAGATTTTAAAACAAAGATAAAACATGGACTACTTACAATAATTAGCAATTTGTATGATTTGTTGTTTTGGAATGTATGTGTTCTTGATATGCTGGTGTGTGTTTTTGGTATGATGGTACAAAAATGAATTTGTTTTTAACATATTCTAACGTGACGCTTTTCAGGGAAATATGATGAATTAGTTTGGTAATTTTGTGAAATCATTTTAGGTTGTTGTGAAATTTGTAAAATCTCTGTATTTTATGCTTCAGGACCCCGGGAAGACTGACGACCACTCTGTGGAAGCTGATGGGGTTCCAAATCAACAAGTGAATAAACGCCGATTGAACATATGGTAAATGGCGTATGCTTGCATGGCGTTTTTCTACCTTCCTCGAAGGCCCAAAGCGCTTTGCAGTCACAGTCCCGTTCACCCACCGATGGCCGTGGACCCCTGCTTTAGCTCCTCTTCAGGACGGTTTTTAAAACCAAAGGTTTGGACCAAATGTTTGGTACGACGGAGTATTAGGGCCACCATAAAAAAAAGAAATTAGGGCCACCAAAAAAAAAAAAAAAAAAAAGTACAATTACGAGATTTTTATTGGGCCACCAAAAAAAAAAAAAATTAGGGCCACCAAAAAATAAAAATAAAATTACGAGATTTTATCTCGTAAATTTAGGCGAAAAAAACTCGTAAATTTATGAGAAAAAAACTCGTAATTTTAGGAGATTACAGTGGAAGTGAACATGCAGAGCAGCAGGTGAACGCCGTGCAGCCGCAGAGCAGACCGACTAAACTTTGTTGAACAGATGAGCTGAAAGTTTATTGGTAACGTTCCAAATGTCTGGAAGCTCATTTGTTTGATTTACGATTCATTAAAGTTTTATTTATTGATTGTTGGTTTCCAGGATCTCTGCAGCCCGATGAAGCCATCGGGTGTCCCCGCAGCCGTCCGCTTGAATCCTTTCTTCCTCCACCAAAGACCATCTCTACGTCTGTGTGACGCTTCCGTCTGAAGAGGAGGACCACTTTTATGGCATTTTCAATGTACTAATGCTGATATAAAAGACTATTTTCATTCCTCTTTATTGTTTTATGCTGAAACGGGACGTTTCATCTGCAGGAGGGGCCGTATGGAACACTGTTTACTTCCGCATTGGTGTTGGGATGACAGGTTCATGACGTAATCAGACAGATGAACTTCAGGTTATGTGAATGAAAAGGAAAATAAAGTTTGCAGCGGTCCACTACACCCAAACGTGTCTCTGAGCTCCTTATTTAAAAGATGAAACTCCGCTTTACCGACAACAAACCCCGGAAAGACGGCTACACGGACAATAATCTGATTTTGAGTCGCCAAAAGGTTCAGAATCTCTTTGTTTTAAACCTATAATAATCCAGAAATAAAGCTTCACAAAAGGCTCCACATATTTCATCTTCAAGCTAGGTTCCGATAAACAGTGTTTTTTCCTTAATCTACGGCTTTTTTCTCGTAAATTTATGAGATTTTAAGTCGTAAATAATCCTGTTTTTCCAACAACAATTTCCGATTTTCTGCAGCCAATTCAGTTTCTAAAAATAAACTCGACATATTCTGCAGCCATATTAGTCATTTCTTCTATCCTTTGGCCAATTCAGCATGAAGCACCAGAAGGTTTCATTACTACATTCAGCATTCTTGAAACGTTTCAAGAATGAAGATGTGAAGTCCAGTTACCACGACTCAACTTCAAGACAACAGGTTTTAATAGGAAAGGCAATTTTTCTCACTCAGTCTTTGGAATATTAACAGCTGCGTTTCCATTTCACACGTATGCTTAAAACTTGATCAAAATTCTAAAAATGTCAACAACAAAAACGGTTTCACAGTTACGCTGTTTCCGTTAAATCCTAATTCTGCAAACAAACACTGACGCCATAAGTCATTCAGAAACACGGTGACGGATGTGAGCAATACTTTGATTGACAGCAGATCTGGTCACTTTTCTGCCACGGCGCTAGCGCTCATCATCTATCAAAGAAGATGTCTTCAGGCCGTGGAGCGGCGGGCTTTTCATTCTTTCCACTAGGCGAACTTATCCAATTTGTGCAATTCCCAGTCAATTGAAATGCAGCTACAGATTTTATTTTATAATAAATTTGTTAAAGGCAGAGCCACACACCCACTACATATTGGTGCATACTGGATGGAAATTGGTCATAGATGAATCTATATGGAAAAAGAAAAGATGTGTTTTTTTTCATGAATGAACCACGTTCAATAGTACAAGTAGGAACAAACTACGCAAAGAACACGTAGATCCATGTAGAACATGAACCGTGTGTGATTATTGTGCTGTTTACATGCAATTCATTAGTAATTCACGCGTCAATTACAGAATTTAAATGGGGTGTGCGCGCCGTATACGCAATATAAAAGTTATACATCTGTGGTTCATGCGGGAAAAGTCCATTAGACATCCATGGAACGGCACGGAAAGACACAAACGTGTGTATGCATCTCGGTTGCATAAGATTTTCCTAAGAATTGCGTATAAATAGGGCTGCACGATACGAGGAAAACTCGCAATCTAAGTGATCAATATTGCGATAACGATATAACTTTCGGTATATACACAAATGACCAAATGACCCTCGTCTACATAGGAGGCGAATATCTAACATAAAAGAGCTAATTCGTGATATATTGTGCAGGCCTACGTATAAACTACGTAAAATACGCATAAATTAAGTCATCCTCAACCGGCGAAAACCTTCGACGGACATCTGCGCACATCGACGAATGACCAACACAAGAAACACTAATGAATATATCACGCATGCATCACTAAAGACTGACATTTTCATACATGGAAAATACGCATAATCTATGTAGCGGCTGTCTGTGCGACACGGCCTTAAAGAAGCAGACTTTGATCGCCCTCAAGTATCCTACCTGTGCTGACACCATTGTGTTCTGTTGAGCATTAGGGTGTTTACACAGACACTCCTGAATATGAGACCGCTAATCCCCAGAATTAGTCTTTAGTATGTTCTAAAAAAGGTGGAGTAAACCCTTTGAAAGCCCGTCTTCGTTTAGATTAAGAGTCTTATTGTTGGGTTTCTACCTTAAAGGAGTCTTTATCAGCTTTCTAAGTGATCAGAGTTTGTTCATTTAGGCAGAAATTGAAAACACACTTTCAGTGTGAAACTGGTTCTTTTAGCAGCTCTGAGCTTTCACATGAAGCGTGCAGCGGCTGTATCCAGCATGTGGAAAACTCAAAAACTGTCAGAAAATCTCCCAACGCTGAATATCAAACCAATGTCCGTGTAGACCATACTACAGCAGGCTCTTCCCATCCTCTGCAGACATGCATCTGCATCAACCCCAGCTTTTAGGGGCCTGTGGTGAGAAAAGGTGGCACTGGGGAAGGTATCGAAACTCTGTGCAACATCCTGCCCAGCAGTTTGAAGTGGTCGGAAAAAGGAAAACCTGAAGCCCTGTAAAGACTGTGCGCCTCTGAGAAATTGATTCACTTCTGCTGCAGGTAATCCATTTCTCAGTGGCGTATGTCTGCAAATGAAATGCACTCTTCATTAGAATGTGGAGCATCAGCAGGGAGGGTCTCTGCAGATGCATGTTACGGCGTGGCCTGCGTCCACGACGTATGAAAAGACGCCAAACAGACCGAAGGGAAAGTGTGTCCAACACAGAAGGAAACAGTAAAAAAGACAAATTCAAGCTTATCAGAGACGATAAAGCAGAAAACCACAGGACTGTACTTCAGAAACAGAACCAGTGCTTCTGGAAAGCTAAACCTGAATGCTACAGAACCACATTTTTACCACACCTCACATCTTGACATGTTTTCATCAGGGATGAACTCACATTGGGATGCTTGGTAACCGAATGTAACAGGTTCCCACTGGTGCATAAGAGCAGTGGACCCTACACCCTGAGTCACGGACACTTGGTACCAGGATGCAGACCAAAAACCAAAACAAACAAAACTCACATGCAATAACTTTGATTATTTCCGTAATGTTTCATTTCTGATTCTGAAGGAACTTTTATTTTGGAAAACTAGCAGATTTTCTCCAACATGTCTGTCCATGACTTATTCTTGGCCCATCTGAAGTCGTTTCCATTTTAAAAAGTAGATTTTTCAGAAACTGGAAGTTAAAAGAAATGTAACTCCAACTTCGGCCTCAAACAGACCGGCTCTTTTCTGACAGTACACTGGTCCGTAGCCAAAAAACAAAGGGTTCAGGGACCATTGTGGTTCTTCTAAAGGCCATGATAATTGAGAGGAAGGATAGCATGTCCCTCTGAGGAGCAGACCTCTACAGAAATGATTTGGTGATTTTTGTTACAAACAGTAACATGGTCCATCCTAAAATATCATTGTTAGACTGACATACTTGCTATCCAAATGTTCTCCACATCGTCTTTGACTTAGATTTCAGGGTTCACAGACTGAACTTTTCCATGTTCTCTCTTGTCGTTTGAAGGTTACATTCATTTTCCTCTGTTTGTTTGGGATTTTGCATTTGGTTTCATGGATGTCTTTGACGGTGACTGAAAGCTGCTGTGGACACACGAAAACTTGTTTGTCATCTGCATGAATGTAAACGTATTTCAAGCATTGAGGCCATAGACTACATATAAAGAAATGGACTGAGTGGCTCCTCCCTCCTGGCGTTCCAAACAGGAAGTGGTTCCAAGAAGCTAAGCCAAGCCGTGATCTTGATAATCCTCATTTTTTCATGATATTTTCTCTGTGCCACAAGTTATTCAAGTTATAAACGGGCCAATCAGGTGCCTCTGTAAAAGCATGTGGTGCCCACAGGCCCCCGCCTCAAACGTTTGATTGACAGATACTCCTGAGCCGCTTTTAGGGGAAAAGGTGTGGACTTTGAACAGGCTCGCTCCTGATTGGCGACAGCGGTTGCCATAGAAACAGATCGACTTGGACCAATCACCGTTGACTGGCTCCCAATGGCGGCACCCGCTTCGCGGGACAAATGGCGACTGAGTTGGCCGGAGCCAGGGGCGAGGCATTTTCTACGGGCGGCATCAGTGTCCATCTCGATCTACGGTCTCTGGCAAACACTCAATTAAAAAGAAGTCTAAGGACAGAGCCTAGTGGAGCTCCCACCGAGCTTCATGCACTCCCGTCTACTTCACTGCAGAGTTATCTTTTCCTCATGACCTTAAACACTTTCTGGTTTCATAAGCCATGGAAGTGTGGAACCGATTAAAAGCCGGATTCGATCGGAGGCGGTCGATCCCATCAATGTGTTGTAAAGGAGCCTCTTCAATGACCTTTCAGGAGGAACGGCCGCTACCGGATTAGCGTCCCGTTTCCTCAGACCCACTTAACTCTGCTTCAGAAAAGGCCACGCTGTTTTGTGTTTCTGGGAAAGGCCCACAGTGAGGAAAGAGCCCACTCAGCTGGGACTGTCCAGACTCAGAGTGGAGTGTGTCAGAGGTTTGGGTTGTCAGCAGCAGTAGGATGTTTGGACTTATCTATTCCAATGATAAATATTTAACCTTTCCTAAGGCCGGGGCGTTGCTTATCCACATTTGTTTGTTTCTTTTTCCTGTAAACTTGGCAGCCAGGCCCTGATGATGCTGAGGCCTGAGCGCACACAAGGCCGCTCTGCCGCGCGCGCCAGACCATCAGGGAAACATCTTCATCTCTTTGGATCCGAATCAGCAGAACCTCTAATGCAGTGCGGCTGCGAGTCTTCCCCGGATCAGCTCCTTCAGGAAAACAGACGCACTTCCAGGTGAGCGCGCGCACAGCCGGGGCTGATCCCCGTCCTCATCATGACATGATTCTGCTCCCCCCTCATCAGCTGCGGCGCGGCGCGGCACGGCTCGCCTCTGCGTCACAGCCAGTCGGAGCGGCGCTCTGCAGCCATGTTTCCCCCGCACCCTTTAAACATTCGTTGTGTCATCGCCGAGAACAGCGCCAACCCGCCGCGCGCGCGTCTGGGCTTTTTTGCTCCCTCTCTCTCTCCGCGCGCCGTTCATCTCCAGCCTTCTGGGCCTCACGGAACCAGCCTGAAAACGAGCGCGTGCCTCCTCCACCACCACAGACCTGCGATTTCATCCGCAGAGGAAGACAAAGCGCTGCGCAGAGATGGGACACCGACAGCCCGAGGGGGAGGGGGGCAGCCGGGAGCCCGGCTGGAAAGGGGGGGGGGTTCAAACGGACTTACCTTCTCTCGCCTTGAGGAGAACCGTGTTGGCCACGATATTTTCAATCTCCATGGTCAGAACGAGAATCCCGGGCAGGCTCGATGCATTTCAATCCGCGCAAAAAGACGGAGCAGCCGGTCAACCGTGGAGCTGCGGGCGCGCGGCGCGAGCGCGGCTCTGGCGCATTCTACAACGTTCAACAGCCGCCGGCGCTCCTCTCCATTCCAGGATATTTGGTCAAACCCTACCTTTACCACAACGATAGGACTACGACGGAGCTTATTAGCATGCACTCCCTTCCTCCCCTTTCTGCCTGCCTTCCTTCCTGCTTCGGTTCCCTCCTCCTCCTCTTTCTCCTCCTCTTCCTCCTCCTCCTCCTCCTCCTCCTCCTCCTCCTGCTGCTGCTGCTCCCAGAAAGAGTAGGAGGAATCAATTTAAAGACATTGCAGCTGAACAGGTATTGTATGGAAGCGATTCTGTAGCATAATTAAAAATAAAAGTAAAACCACAAATCCTTTTTCATTTTCAAAATGAAGCTGCATTTTTTGACACAAAATTTAAATGAAAAAGCAATCCACCAAAATGCTTTTTCATTTTCTTCTTCAACATCGCTTATTCTGTCACTTAATTACAATGATAATGAAAATGGTATTTGACATTTCTTTTTTTTTTAAAGTTTAAAGTTGTGTAGCAAAATTCATTCAGAAATGTCTAATTTGACAATTTAAATGGATTATTAACAGAAAAGCTTTTTTTATTTTCTGAATGTAACTGCATCAAATGACTATAAAATTAAAATGAAAAATCAAAATGCTTTTTCATTTCTACTTAAAAACCGCTTATTCTGTGTCATAATTGTAATTAAAATGCAAAGAGAGGATTGCATTATCATTTTAATATCCACCCTGCGAACATTGTCGCAATATTCAATTCGAAAAAGCATTTCCAGAGGGGAGGCGGGGCAATGACATCATTTCTTCTCCATGTGTCCGGCTGCTAACAGACAGACATGCTAGCAGCAGTGTAGCTTTGTGTTAGCGGCAGGGAAGACGGCTTTGTGACGGTTGTGAACTTCTGATGATTGTACACAGCTTCTCAAGACTACGTAGCAGTATTTCCGCCTTCTGCGGACGCACCGCCGTTCGTCGAAACCCCCGACAAGCTTTTTTTCTTCTGACCGGCAGCCGCCTTCGCATAGCGGAGCGCTAAGCCCCGCGGCCCGTAGCTCCCAATCGCCGAAGGCGGATGTGCTGCTACGATCGGAGAAACCATCATATCAATTTGTGTTTCCAGTGGTGTCCAGAACAAAATAAAGGATGATGTAATTCCCAGATATTTTCATTGCCCTTTTGGAGTTTTAAGTACCTCCGCAGCTAATGTTTAAGCACATACTAGCATAATGCTAACCTAGTCTTTCGTGTTCTCCTTGGTCCAACCAGCAAACGTTTAGCATGGTGAAATCTGCTATAGCCATTGATGGGAGATAGGAGACTATCTTCTAAATGTGCTTTATTACTGTTAAGATTATGCCGCTAACACAAAGCTCCACTGCTCCTAGCATGTCTGTCTGTTAGCAGCCGGACACATGGAGAAGCACTAACGTCATCGCCCCACCTCCGCTCTGGAAATGCTTTTTCGAATTGAATATTGCGACAATGTTCGCAGGGTGGATGTTAAAATGAAAATGCAATCCTCTCTTTGCATTTTCAATATAATTATGACACAGAATAAGCTGTTTTTAAGTAGAAATGAAAAATCATTTTGAAGTATTGATTTTTCATTTTCATTTTATAGTCATTTGATGCAGTCACATTTTGAAAATGAAAAAGCATTTCTGTTAATAATCCATTTAAATTGTCAAATTACTAATTTCTAAATGAATTTTGCTACACATCTACCAGAGAACTCATTGAAAATGAAATGTCAAATACCATTTTCATTATCATTGTAATTAAGTGACAGAATAAGCAGTATTGAAGAAGAAAATGAAAAAGCATTTTGATGGATTGCTTTTTCATTTAAATTTTTAGTCAAAAAATGCAGCTTCATTTTGAAAATGAAAAAGCATTTGTGGTTTTGACTTTTATTTTTGATTTTGATTGGATTTGATTGATTTATTTCAACCATTGTAGACAAAGCAATAAAGAATTTACACATATTTATCAAACTCATTACAGAAATGATGAAATGCATGGATTAAAAAGACAGAAGTATAATTACAGTTTGATTTATTGCTTGAAAAGGAGTGGGAAGAAGCAAGCTTATATAATCCCACCCCTACTATTACCCTTTCCCATTTCCCACCCCTACTATTTTTAATTATGCTACAGAATTGCTTCCATACATGACGGCTTTCCTACTTTTAATTGCAGCTCATCTTGTAGTTTTCATGGGCAGATGAAGTTAGCTAGTGACGATCACCCATTTATTTATTTTTAAGGAATGCAACACTTTTCCTTTTTCAATTATAACATTTTTCTCAGAATTCTGAGATTAACGTCAGAATTCTGAGAAAACAATTTGTATGCCCTTTTCTTTCTCCATGGCTTTAATCCTCTTCCGTACTTCCACAATTTCTTTAGTGAAGTTTGGATTTTTGTGGGCCATCGTGGTTTGTTTTTTTTTTTGTCTGTTTTTTTTTGGGGGGGGGGGGCTTGCTGGCCCTTGGCTATATCCCGGCAGTTTTTATTCATTTTTTAATCTGTATGAGGACATGTGAGAATTTCCCCCTGTCTTTCAGGGACTTTTGAATGCTCCCTCACAAACATGAAGAATGAATGTCTGAACACACTTGTGAGAGACTATGGAAGCATTTCTGGTATTGACTTTTGTTTTTATTTTTGCTACAGAAACGCTTCCATAGCCATGTGTCCGTGTCACAAACATGATCCGTTTAGTTTACGTTCTCTTCGCCAGTCTGTTCTGTTCTTTCTACTTTCTTCATTCCCAATTGTTACATAGAAAAACGTTGGGAAAGTATCACATATTGACCAGTACGAGCAGTTTATTTATTTTGTCTGTGAGTAAATCTCACGACCATGTCGGGAACTAAGCAGCCAGGTCCGTGAGTGACCTGCTGGATGCTTGCGTTGTGAGTGTGCTCAACTTTGTCAACTTTGCAAAGATTTCTGATTTTTGAAAGTTTTTTTTTTTTTAATTTCCCTATAATTACTTTATTTCACAATAACTTTCACAAAAAATTTCACTATATATTTTTTTTATTTCTGCTATACCTTTTTTAAAATTTCACAATAATATCTTTTTATTTCACAATAATTGTATTTAAATTTTAATTTAATTTAAATTTTTATTTCACAATAAATTTTTAAAATTTCACTGATTTTTTAAGTTTTTTTTTACTATTACTTTATCTCAATTTTACTATGTTTTTTTTTAGAATTCACTCTACTTTTTTCAAAATGTGCTATAATTGTTTTTAAGACTACAACAATGAAACCTTTCAACTGTGATGCACAGCTCATCTTATAGTTTTCAAGACCAGATAGTTAGTTTGTAGTTCTCAAAAAACTTTAAGGATAAAATAAAAATAAAGCTCACT
The DNA here is from genome assembly GCA_037389245.1 of Oryzias sinensis. Lineage (NCBI taxonomy): Eukaryota > Metazoa > Chordata > Actinopteri > Beloniformes > Adrianichthyidae > Oryzias > Oryzias sinensis. Next base: position 2,948,114 of record CM074490.1, read on the forward strand.
AGTTTTATTTTCAATTCAGTGCAATCCCTTCCATAATAAAATAAAAAATACACACAAAAAAGAAAATCCAACATAAAGTGTTGTAGCACCTTAAAAATTTTTTTAATGTTAATAAACTGTCTATGGTGCAAATCGAGCTTAAACAAGGCATCGTTTTATTCCTCTCCAGAAGAATACCGGCAAAAGTGTTGAGATTCGTAAAACTGTTACACTGGAGCTTTAGCTCCAGGGTTTGCGTTCCTTCAACTAACTTTTCACTCCATCAACACGAATTGGCATATTTTGTCGCAGAGAAAAGCAGCTTTGTGTTGGTATGCCGATCAGCTGGTTAACGATAACCGCTTAAGGAGTTACAGCTTTGACAGACACCTACCGTGTTAAACTATAAAAGCTTAAAACGGGAAAAAAAAGAAATGTTAGGGTCGCCAGTTAAGTTTGTCTCTTTGGACCCTCCCGACGTGAACTTCCACGTCTGTCCTTCCGGTTCCGGCTAATCATGTCTGGGCGCCATGTTGTCTACAGCCACAGAACACAAACCAGTACCCTGATAGTAGCGGTCCCAAGCCCGGTAAATGCAGAGGGTAATGCATTCAACATAAAACTGATAGGACAAATGGATCAAAGGAGAAGATAGAGATGTGGATAGATTCACTGATATAACGATAGCATGGTTGTCAACGCATTTTAGGAGCCTGCCCCCCCTGATAGTCTATGTGCACCCTATAGTGGGACTGGCTAAATCTGGGCCTGCTGTCATGATCTGCGATGACAAAACAGACCCAGATGCTGGAACGCGGAAAGATCACGCAAATAGGAGTGGATATAGAGGACGTTTTATTGTCCAGGGATGATGAGACGAGAGATCAAAGGAGATAGAGCGAGGACCAGAGGGTGAGTGCAATCTCCCTTGAGCGGGAGTGAGGCAGTGGACGTGGAACTATGGTATTGATGATCCGACTGCGTGGTGAGGATGTGTGGCGTGGCTGGAGGTTTGGTGTTCAGGCGGAACCCGATGGAGCGAGCTTGAGAGCAGACCCAGGTTGGCACTTGTGGTTGATAGTCCTGTAGACAAGGAGGAACACTTGATGACTTGGGTAAACGAGGAGCAAGAACATACTTGGAACCCTAGCGTAAACATGAGACCAGGTACTGCACCATAGAGGGCAACAAACTGGCGATGCATGCTGGGGAAGGTTCCTCTTAAGTAGAGCAGGCAGGTTGATGAGGTGAGTGCCAACAGCTGGGTCCAATCAGGAAAGCAGAGAAGGTGAGGGGGGACTGGAGGACTACAGGAGACACCATGATACCTGCTTTTCCATATAGGCAAGAACTCCTGTTCACCCGGTCAGGGGACGCCACAGCTAATCAGCTTTCCAATATTCACACAGGTGGTTTTCCAGAGATTTTTATGCCGGATGCTCTTCTTGACACAACCCTGTATTTTACCTGGGTTGGGGGCCAGCACAGGGGGATGCAGACCCCCTTGTGGCCACATGGGTAGTAGCGTGAAGAGTCTTGCCTGAGGACCCACACTGGATGAAGCTCCTCACGCCCCCTGGGAATCAAACCCTGGTTTCTTCCATGAGCCGGTCCTCCACTTAACCAGCCTAATCTGACACACAATGATGTGTGTCCTACTGTGGTCACAATGGGATCATTATGGGTTTCAAACACAAACAAATGCACGAAGCTCCAAGAGTCATCCCATCCAGTTTCTTTGAACATCCAGTCGGATAAAAATTGTGTTTTTGGTTGTTTTTAACATGTTCTTGTGGCATTTTTCTAATGACGGCAGACACATTTAAAGAAAAGTAAGTTTAAAATGCAATTTCTGAGTATTTCTTTGTTCAAATTGTTGTGAATCAGGAGCAGAAGAAAAAATGCTGTTTAAAAAAGATTGTATTTGTGACGTAGAAAATACGCTGAATGTGCCACAAGTTCCCTGGTCCGAGCTCTCAGCAGGCCCACCGCTTAGCAAATGGTACATTTAAAGTACACATAAGTATAAAGATCGCAGCTCTACTATAGACCATGTCCGTGTGGTGCAGGAAGTATACTTCTTCAGTCTAAATGGGAACATTTCAAATTGTGGGCGGGACTACTTTTTCCCACTCACAACAGCAACTATTTGTACAGAAACTATTTGGTATTTTATTGTATACATATGTGTGTTTTTTCTTACGCCTTGTCCGGGGGAATACAGATAAAAACTAGCCTTTGACTAATTCTGGCTTTTTTAACCATGTTTAATTATGTTTTTTATTGCACTGCCCCCTTTGAAATAAACAGATTATTGTTATTATAAAATTTAAACCTGAAGTAAACTGCCTCCCTCTTCCTACAGATGAGTATACATGCAGTACTGTACATTTACTTTTTGCCATAAGGGACACCTCAGAGGTGAATTTCTAATGAACTCCTGCCGCTCTACAGAAGCTATGTCCTAGAAAACGACACAGGTTTTTAGATTTTGGCTAAAAGCGGTATCATCAGAATTTAAAAAGCACTGGGAACGCTTTGGAAATAGATCAGACGATGATCGGAGTGGGACTTTAAAGTAGACGTTGAGTCAGTTGTGTTTGGCATACAAAGGGTAATACCCCCCCCCCCCCACGCCATTAGACATAACTCGCACTTGGCTGTGATGCTTACTATGTGCACATATACTTCCCATTCACCATCCATAATACATTTTTCAAAGCAAGCTTATTTTCCAAACACCTTTTTGCCTCTCACCATTTTCATTTTGCATTGTGAAGGTTTTTACCTTCTTCTGTTTGTGTTTCCAAAACATTTCTTTGCCCCTTTTGAACATAAAATGACCTCAAGTTGCACAACTTGGAGTGTTTTCCATCAGGGAACATGGATGCCATTTAGAAAGAGCCAAGTCTTCGCTGATGAGCTGCTGCACCGTCACTTCTCAAATGTGGTGATCTTTTTATTTTATTTTTATTTCTTTTTACAGGTTTTCTATTTTACGTAGAAACAACACTGATCATTCTCCTCAGCTGGCTCATTTTTTGCTCGCAGATCAGGCTTGAATAACAAAACAGAACATGATCAAGTCAGACTGGAAAAGAGTGACGGTAAAAACTGTGAAAGAGGAGCGCCTGGAGGGCTCCTGCTCAAGAAACGACAGGAAAGTCTCAGTGCTACCAGGCCAAATCACCGAGGGAGGGAGGAGCTGAGACGTGTGCTGGAACAATAGTACGAAGGGATTCATTTGATACCTAATGCCATGTTGCTCTCCTCCTCCTCCTCCCACCCCACTGGGCTTTCACATGAGACCATGCGACTTGTGGAAACGGCAAAACTTCTCACAGAATTTGGCTTCCTGTTTTTGTCACAGGACTAAGATTTTTCTATTTCACGTCAGGAGGAGGGGTCTGGAACATCCCCTCAGGGATCTGGTTTTAAGGGGACTCAAACGTCAGAGTCAAAGGTTTCCTTCAGTTCCTCCTGAACACGAATCAAAGAGCTGAATCAGCGACCCGTTTCTTGTCCGGCTACTTGGTAAAGCACGGGTGAGAGTGATAAAGAGACTTAAATGGAGACTTATAATTGATCAGAATTTCTCATTTGGAGCTTCCTGAACAGAGACGTTTGACAGAACCTGAAGCCCAGACGGTGCCTCCATCTTGTGGCGAAAATATACCAACACAAAATGACAATAAAGTGAACATATGATTAGGCAGATAAATGTTTAAACAAGAGTATTGACTAAATAATCACACATTTTCAGATTTGGAAATCTTTTCTGAGATTTTCAATTGATGGATAAATTACATTTAATTTCCAAGCACTGAGTAAAACCTTAAGATTTATTTATTTAAATTGTTTTTAAATTAATTTTTTAATCTTTAAATACCAGAAAGTCTCAAAAAACAAAATAATCCCCAATAATGTCTGCTTCTAACGTGCTGAGCGTAGATTTAGTTGTTTATTTTTCATAGAATACGAACGATAAGACAAAAACATATTTTCCACTCAGAGTTAGTGTTTGGCTGAAACCATTTCTAATCAAAAAATTCAGTTTCAATCCTAATAACAACAGAAACTTCCCCAATGATCCTGTTCAAAAGTTGACATCCTCAGATGACTTTGTTCTGAAAACATCCGCAGGAGCTGATCCAAAAGAGTTTGAATGACAGGTAAAGGTAACCACCCTCACTGTGACTTGCCTATCTATAATTAATGTGTGCGCACAAAAGGTCTCCCAACAGACCCTTACAGCCTTCATGCAGCACTGCACTGACATTTCTGGATCCTGAGGCATGTAGAAAGCTAAAGAGCTGTCAAAAAATCTACCGGAAAAGGTAACTGACCTGTACAAAACAGAAGAGGGATGGAAGAAGACACCAAGGAACTGAGAATACCCGTCAGCAGGGTTCAGACTTTGATCAAGAAAGTAGAAAGTGAGGCGTTCTGTTGAAACCAAACCACAGTCACAAACATTTCTGCCAGAAAAATCATTCGGGATGCAAAGAAAAACCCACAGAGAACGGGACTCTGAAACACTGTGGAGTGGATGTTTTCCCAGATGTAGAACAAGGAGGAACCTGAAAATGCCACAAAATGACTCTCTTCCAAAACGCCAATCAGTCCAGAGACACGCCCCCAAACATCTGGACCAAAGTCATTTGGAGTGATGAGACCAAGACTGAACCTTTTGGCCACAATCATAAACATTTAGAGAGGATGGGATGAAAAGACTATTCTACTGCAGGCTCACGGAGGTGGATGGCTGATGGTTTGAGGATGTGTCACGCTATAAAGCACAGAGGAAACTTGACACACTTGGACATTTCAACATGACAAGGATCCAAAACACAAGGCTAAGCTCAGCTCCTTGGTTCCAGCAGAATTAGGTGAAGGTTCTGGAGGCGGCGGCAGTCTTCCTGACCTCCCAGCATTATTAGTCGCTCTGGGAAGATATCAAACGGGCCGTACAAGCAAAATTTAAAGGAACTTGAGGTTTTCTGCCAAGAAGAACAGAAAGAACCTCCTCCACAACGACCACAAGAGACTTGAAGCTGGTATTGATGCATAGGAGGGAAATGTTAAGAACTGGGACGTGTCAGCGTGTTGAACAGAGTCATCTGAGAAGTATCTGTTATCATTATGATTTAAAGTAAATAGAATTTTTACAATGACATGACCCAACACTTGCTCATGATATTGTCTGTCTGTCTGTCTGTCTGTCTGTCTCTGTCTGTCTGTCTGTCTGTCTGTCTGTCTGTCTGTCTGTCTGTCTGTCTGTCTGTCTGTCTGTCTGTCTGTCTGTCTGTCTGTCTGGGCATGGCATGGCCTTGGCATGGCATGGCATAGCGATCACGACATCACCTACATGGCGGAAAAATGCAAAATGTACAGGCATGACTCATCTGGGGCTTTTTAGTATTTCCTTAGTATTTCCCTAAAGTTAAAATGTAACACCTTTTTAAAAAGCTTTGCTGTTGTCTTTTAACATAGTTATCTCACATTACAAGCTAATTTAGCATCAAGCACAAAATCTAGCCATTTCAAGAACAGCTTAGTAATGTTAGGATTGTTTTACACCATAACATTCTTTTTGCAATTCAATGTTAACTTCTTAGTACTAAGAAAATATTACATTCAATGACAAAGCAGTGACACCCAGCCGACATGAACTAAGCTGAAGTTGCCGTCTGATTTTATTTTACTTTATTTTAGCACCTAGAATCCGGTTTAAAAAGACATTTGAGAAGGTCTGTAGATATTTTACAGAGGGTCAGGATTCCATGAGATAGAGTTGTTTTATAGGCGTTATTTTTGATTTATGAAAATTCTTTTATTGTTCTTTTTAAAGAATGCCATTTCAGCAACAACATAACTTGATTCGATAGATTATACTTCAGGGGAGGGCAAAAGAAATTAATCATGGACAGTTTTTTTGGTAAAACAATATTATTTATTAATTCAAAGTTTTAGTTTTGCTTTTTGGATGAAAGTCGGCTCAGAGTCTGAGAACAGTTGATGTGAGAACAACACGTCTTAATGGGGCAACTTTTCAGTTTTACCACCTAGATTTAACTCCTTAAACAACCTGTAAAACTGCAGCCTACGTGAATCACTTCTACCTTCAACTTATTTGTCCCATTAAAGTTGGTCCAACCCTTTAGGATGTCATTTTAGAACCTAATTTCATTCAAATGTCTTTTTGCTTGGTGCTGTTTTTAACCTTGTGTTCTTGCCTGTTTCAACAATTACCTTTTAGACTTTAATACATGAGCTCTAATAGTTATTTGTTGTATTTGTTTAATAAAGTTCTTTTGTAATAAATTACTCCCTTGCCAGTCCAAAGGTAGTCTTTTTAATATCTACAAAACCACACATGTAACCACTTAAATGTTGGAATAAGACTGAATTATAGAAAAATGCATCAAATGTCCATTTAATATTACTAATAATGAAATAGAAGAAACACACTTTTCCAAAATGAAGACAATAGTAAAAATAGTCCATAATTACAAAAACTGACCGTGTCAGTAGTGGGTATTTCCACCAGTGACAGCTGGACAGCGGCGTCTTCTGCTCCTCACTATAACCTTGTGGGGTTCTGAGGCGTTCCACTCTTCCACAAGTGCTGCATGCAGTTCTGCAGGTCGCGGGGTGGGTCCAATCACCCAGTCTCTGCTTCAGCTGGTCCTAGACGTGCTCAGTGGGTTCAGGTCAGGGGTCATTGCTGGCTGTAACATATGAGCCACTCCCTCTTCCTGAAGTCCAGCTGTGACTATTCTGGCACCATGTGGCGGTGCATCATCATCCATTGGTGTGAACATAGCTTAAGCCTCCCGAAATTTTCATCATGCCTTTGTTTACACTCTCTCTTGTTATCTTACAGGCCCTCAAAGCCCCAATCCAACATTTTTGGTGCAACAAAAATGGCGAGCAACACCATAGCCATCCGGCCAAGACGTTTGGAGCCAGATTCCAGCTCAGTAAACAAAGACGTACGTGAATCTATTTGGTGCATCAGGATGGAGCGGAGCAGGGACTGCGGATTGAACAGCAGTTTACCAGCTTCTAGGCTTTTTCAATGTTTATCTGCTCTGATGAACAATTTGGAATATAAGAAACATGCAGAAACTTAGTTTAGGCTGAAATTCGCGCTTTATGTCCATGAGAAAAATGCTACCAAAGAGGATGTTTGAAACACCAAGAACAGGGAGTCTTTAAAGTTCAACAGCAAATTTATATCAGTGATGCTTTAAATGTTCTTTTCCAGAGCCCAGGACATACTGAGAAGAGCCTGAGAATGTCAGTTCGTTTTATGACTTTAATTTTTTGAAACTGTCAGGCGGCGGCTGATGAGAGCTGCGCATGCGCACTCTTGACTGCAGCTTCCTGCCATCACGTGATCTGCAGAGGCTGACCTGAAAGAGCAGAACCTAACAGTGTGGTACCTTTAAGCTCCGGCGAACCGCGACTAACCACATTTTTGCCGGTAACTGTTGCTCGATCAGTCGAGGATGTTTTCACTCGGCGAGACGATGGATTTCCTCATCGGAAACCCCTTTTCAACGCCCGTGGGGCAGAGAATCGGTGAGTTTTTAGCGGATTTGGAAGTTTTTCCCTATGATATATCTCTAGATTTTTTAATTAAGTTACGCCTTTACAGGTTTAAATACAAATTTTCTATTTTTATTGTGTTTATAAATAACCTTTTTATACGTAAAAAGTGTAAAACCGAATTTGTCAACAGGGATGACGTAGTTGGGGGTGGGAGTTAAGTTCCTTTGAAGCCGCTTATGATTGGTGACTAGGTTTGAGTGGCAGCTGCGTTGGCGAATCACAGCTCCGCCTTGTGTTTCCGCTCGCTTCCGTGTTTTCACCGGGGGTAAACTTTATAAGAACTTTCTGTGGTTCACATTTTATGAGCTTTTGCTCTTCTGAACGAACTGAAAAAATATCTATTTATGTTAAAAAGTTTTTTTAGACTAAAAACGCGGAAAATCCTGGAGCAGGCCCGACCTGCCCGAGCCTTTCCTTCCTTTTATCTGCATCAGAGAGCAGCTCAGACGCAGACTTCCGAGGCAGGATGGGAGCAGGAGCAGCTGACAGTCACATGAACTGGAGGAGCTGGGAAAGCAGGGTTTGAGGGAGGGCAGAGGAATTCAACAGGTCCTCAAACGTGAGGTCAGGAGTCTGATTTGCAGCTGGGGAAAAGAAGTTAAGGAGATTTAGAGACTTATGAGGAACCCGTAAAGGGTGCAGCGCAGAGATTTCCAAAGAGTGAAAAGCAAACATGTTAGAGGTGGTAAAGTAATGTTTTATTTCTTCTTTATATTAGCAAGTTCTTGGTTCATATTTTTCAAGATTTTTTGTTATTGAGAAGAGATGAATAAAGTTTAGTCCTAAATTACAAAAGGGGTTTATTCAAATATACCTCTGGCAATTAAGAGGATTCATAACCACCTGTTGTGAAATATGTCCAACACAAGAGGCCTTCATCACTCATCTGTTTGTACAGCTGTTGGACAGGACAAGTGTGTGTGTGTGTGTGTGTGTGTAGCGCCAATACATAATGCCCGACATAATAACGTGCAAAAATAGTTTAATCTCAAAGTGTAAAAATTATTGCTCTGTTTGAAACTGAAATTACAAATAATACCTATAATTTTTGCTGATATTAACTAAATAAATGGCTGGTAGAAATAAACTTTTTTCTAAAACACGAGGCATTCAGCATTTACAAACCACAACGAGTGACAAAAAGAAATAGAGAGGCCTACAATCATTTGGTTTTTAACTGTGGATTGGATCAATGGAAAGATTTTAGGTTAGCTGTTGATTTTTTCATACAGCACATTTGCAGCAGAAGAAAAAAACGCTCACTATCGATGCTAGTGCAGGGTGCTGACAGCTATTTCCATGCAAGCCCTGCAGTTTCTTTTTCTTTTTTCTTTTTCAAAATAATCACCAGCAATGACAACAGCTTCGTATTCTTTCCACACATCGCGGTGGTGAATTTTTAAATAGCTTGTGAGATTTGTGGTGTTAAAGCTCAACCTCTTTTTTTCCCTCTTTGTGACACTTCTGTTGAACAAACTTTGCAAACAGTGAGTGAGTCGTTGGTCTCAGACACGGTAAAACAGACCTACATGGGTGGTTATGAGTAAGACGTTTAATAATGGCGTCATTTTCCTCAGTCAACTATTCAAAGAACCGGGATTTAGCTACTCAGAATTTATTACGCAGTATAAAACACCAATAATCCCCAAGAGTTGGCAGTAGTGTTTGATGCTGTACCGTCTGGACTTTGCATGTTTTTCAGGGGTTTCTGCAGCGCTCCTCCTTTGACTCTTCATCGCCCTGATGTGTTGAAATCTCCTCTGGGGAGTTTCTGCTTCACTTCTGCTCAACAGTTGAACTAAGAAATCAGAGCTTTGTTTCAAGATCATCTGATTTCTGAAACGTATTTGACACCTCCCCGCTTAGCAGGCCCCCCCCTTCTCATTGAAGCGTTCGGATTTCTCTGGCACGTCTGGTTTCCCTAATTCTATTTTTCAACTGAAATGGCTGCTATTTTACAGAGCGATGAAGATTAAATGAAACAAAGCTGTTGATTTGTAGCCGCAGAATATACTGCAAAGTGGCTTTTAAAGTTTAAAAGATTGTTTTAACTTGTGCTGTCTTATGCAGCGTTAGAAATAAGTGGAAAAATGGCAAGTAATATTTGGTTGTCCTCCCCAATTTTTGGTTGTCCTTCGATACCAATATTCAACAACAGCAAGGAAACCTACCCAGATGTCAGTACTTACATTTTTATTTCTGCTATACATCTAATATCAACTGAGTCTTATGATGGACATTTAAAAAACTGTCCCCAACTTACCCCCTTCCTCGCATATATTGTCATATTAGGGTGGGGGGTGGGAGTCATAACACATCTTTACGTTGCGCCTTGGGGGGGAGAGCTACTTGGCAGCGGCCCCCCTCCCATGGTTGGCTTTTGGAATGTTTTATTTGCACCTTAGACATGTAGGGCCCCTGGTGAGGTGCTTGGACATCACTGCCAGCAAGCAGCAGATCCTCTGCTTTTCTGTAAACCTCTTTGTAGACATTTGGGGCCTTGGTGGGCAGGGTGAGGACATCACTGTGAGTAATCGGGAGATGTCCTCAGTACTTCCTTAATTTTAACTACATCCGCTTTGTACACACCCTTCCCCCTCCAAAATATACGTTCCAACATAAACACATGCACACTCACTAACACACATACACGCACACACTCATTTAGCAAGGAAGGTGGGACCTTGGACCATCTGTCCCTAGCCCCATCCCTGGTGGGGCGTGCGGGGCCTTTGGAAGCGGCGGGCGTGTCCCCTGGGTGACAGTTTTGCTAGGCAGCGGTGCTCTCCACGCGGAGAGGGTCCTGAGCTCTCTGGCAAGGCCAGAAGCGAGATCGCATCACACCTGAGCCGGGGTGTCTGTGTCCCTGTGGGGTGGGTTCTGGTCCTTGCCTCTGGGTGCTGGGCCTCGCCAAACTTCCATCTGTGGCCGAGCCTGGTCGGGCCATGTCTACAACAACCCTTCTGGGCCCCCTTCTCCTGGGGTGCCCCCTCCTGGCGAGGGGCAGCTGGCCCCTGTCTTACCTTTACTCTGGACCCGGCCGTGAGCCTGGTGGTTGGCTGCCTGGGCTTGCGAATGAGTCTCCTTGGGGTCCTGGCTCGTACCTGGAGTTGGGGCGGGGGGATGCCCAGACCCCCTGGGTGGTAATGGGGTGCTCGTCTGGGGCTGTGGGCACCCCTCCCTGCTGGCCCTCCTGGGGGGGGCTGCTCTCTTGGTTGGGCTGGGGCGGCACTCTCTTTCCCCCATGCCTCCCTGCTCCCTGGCTCTGGGGGCCTCGGTGGGCGTCCTGCTGGCCCTGGCCTGGGTGGCGGGCGTGGTCACCCGGGCGGTTGTTCTCTGCCTGCTGCCGCGTGGCGTTGGGGGCTTCTGGCTGCCGCGGCTGCTGCGGCGGGGGTCTTGGTGTGGGGATGGCTGGTCCTCTCCCTCCTTCTTTTCACGTTCCACCATCCATTTTAGAAGAACATAAACACTCAACTGAGCACAGATGTTAGCTCACCTTTGCACTAATAGTTTGCGTGATTGAATAAAATATTTCACACTAGTTGGCTTAAAGGCATAAGTATGCGTGTGTGAACACTATCTGTATTGTGTACATGTTGACATGTGGACATTTCTGCAGATAACAGGTGTGTTTATAACATTTGAGTGTGTGTGTGGACAGGCCCGCCCCTTTGAGATTTGTGATTCTATCTGAACCTTACAGTAATGATAAACATCCAGTAGCTTGTTGCTTTATGCTGCTTCATGGTCTTATCCCCCCAAATAATCACCCTCCTATTCCCCCCCTCTCTCTAACATTCCTCTCTCTTCTCCCCTCCTTTCCTTTTCCATCCAGTCCAACATTAAAAGAATTTCAAAAACAATTAAAATTAATAAAGTTTGGCCTCGATTCCAAAAGGGATTTATTCAGACATACCTCTGGTTTGTCAGAAGATGCTCTTGTTGTTGAAGTAAAATATGTCCAACACAAGGCCCTCAGCTGTCATCTGTCTGCCCAGCTGTTGGACAGGACTAGTTATAAAAATAGATATAAAAAAACTCTTTAAATATTAAAAACAAACATTTTTCTAAATATTGGAGCATCTGGTTACACAAAGTATTACCATGTAAATCATATACTGTTACGGTCAAATGAAAATACTTTTTTCTTACCCTATAATATATCAAAAAATTGATTACATTAACCAACACTAACCTAATGAGTATTTTTTAAATTTAGAACACTTGTATGAACTGGGACTAGTACAGCATTCCAAATAAAAGATAATGAAAGTTATAATATATAACATCTATTTCAAATAAACACATGTGTAAATGATACCATGTTTACATTGTGCGCTGCAGTGGCAGTAAAGACTAATGTTCCTGATCTTTTAAACAAGACATGCAGGTGCAATGTCGTCATTTTGCGATGTCTTCGGGGCGTACTCGGTTTGTTCAGAAGTCACGTGACATCGTTCCTGTACACTCGGTTTTATCTTAAAAAGTCAGTTTCCCAAAAACTTTGAAAAATAGTCGAAAAATACCAAAATGTTGAATAAAAGACCAGGTTGTCACACGGACAACCATCAGGTTCATTTTGGGTTATCCTCCATGAAATCTAGTTGTCTCGGACAACAGGATAACCACTTATTTCGAACACTGCTATGGGGTCCAGATGACCCCACCCTTCCATTGACGTGTTCTCCCTACCATGACAAAGGTGGATGAAGGTGGGAAAGGATTTCATGTAAATGGCAAATGGGCGTTGACATATAAGCGCTTTCTACCCACTCTTTCCAAAGCCCAAAAGCGCTTTACATTCACACACATGTGGTGGCGGCTCCACTGCCAAACACTGGCGCCAACCTCCCACCAGAGGCAAGGTGGGGTTCAGTGTCTTGCCCAAGGACACTTCGACACATGAGCATCGATGCACACTGGCTTTTCATCGAGACTTTTGGGAGATTTCCTGGGCACTGGATTTTGGAATTGTAGATCCGGACAGCACTAGAAAATGGCAATCATGGTATATAGTGCACCATGTAGTGAGTAGGGAATGAATCCGGACACAACCAATGTCTTTGAAAACAATACAATTTTTTTAATTTAGGCTAAATGATCATACTTAAAGCCCACTGGGAACGCTCTGAAAATGGATCAAAAGAGGATCTGAGTGGGACTTTAGTGTGTAGAGAGCTTCAAAAAATCAGTCAGATGTTTGTCAAGCGACGAATCCGATGTTCTGAAGATCGTTCTGAAACCTAAAAAACCAATAGTTCGTCAGGAATGTGCAGAAGTGGGCGGTGATCCTCCAAAACGCCGGTTAGGTGGGACGCTGCAGAACATCTGAAGAGAGAAAGCAGAAACAAGAATCCTGCCACTCCGAGTTCTTCCTCTGCTGATGTTGTTATTCAGTGTCAACCTGCTGTGTTTGTGCTGGCAGAGCGGGCGACCTGCGGCTCTCTGCAGGCGGAGGACTGGGGGCTGAACTTGGAGATCTGTGACATCTCATCAATGAGACCGACAGAAAGGAGTAAGGAAACTGACCGGTCAGACTTCATCAGTCTCTGAAGCTTTGCTTCCAGCCACAAGATTTCCTGTTGCTGTTGACCTGCTCACTTCCTTTCTGGCGCTAGAACGTGTGGAGGGGACATTGTTTTTTCTCGTTACATTTTTGTGGTTAAATGTTTGTGGAAATGTATTTTTAATGAAACGGCATCATTTTGAGTGAATTTCTCTGCACCAGAACATCCCATAGCTGCAGTGTTTAGTGCCCGCTCATTGCATTTCTGCTTCCCTCCAGGCCCAAAGATGCAGTCAAAGCCATAAAGAAGAGAATCGTTGGGAACAAAAACTTCAGGGAGATCATGCTGGCTCTTACCGTGAGTTTCCGAATTTAAATAAACAATTCAGCAGAGTACTCTTAAGTTCAAAAATGATCAAATAAATACTGCACCATAACATTAAATGCAATCCATTTGTCATTAGGATAATGTTTAAACATTTCAATATAAAATGCAGAGTTTACAAAATAAGTCTTGGCACAAATAAATACAAAACAACTTGAGTTTAGTTCTGTTATCTCAGAGGCTAGCGCTAGCATGCTAGCTCCGAAAAATGTAAACAAGGCTTGAACTTACCAGGTCCCTCTTAGACTGAACAAATCGCGGTAGCACAATATCTGGACACACAGATAGACGTTCCTAGAAGTTGAAGCCATATCAGTCTTAATAGTAGAAAGTCGAAATACAGTTAGGAATGGCGTAACTGGCGTACCTGTAGCAGTAGCTCCAACTAGCTTCCTGCAACAGTCTGTACTGCGCCATTTTTAAAGAGACACGAAGGTCACGTGGGAATTCCCGGAACCGCGCAAGTCTCGCGATAGTTCGTAAGCAGCCGGACAGAACGGAGAGAGAGAGGGCAGAACGAAAAACGGCTGAAAATCACCCGGGTTACATTTGCCCCCCCCTGGTTCACGGTGATACGTTTGCAGGTGGTTCTGTAAATACCTGAGCAGAATGTTCTCATGGGTTTTTTTTGTTTGTCTTTTGAAGGTTCTTGAGACCTGCGTGAAGAACTGTGGCCACCGCTTCCATGCTCTGGTGGCCACCCAGGACTTTGTGGAGGGGGTTCTGGTCCGTTCCATTTTGCCCAAATACAACCCCCCCACTATCCTCCATGACCGTGTTCTCAGCCTCATACAGGTATGCGTGTTCACGAGGAACCTGTCACAGACCTTCACACAGAGGGATTTTATTTATTTAGCATGAATAGCTCAGTGAGCAAGAACGTGGCCTTTGAGGCGAATGACGCAGCAGCATATAGATCCTTGACAGCTGTGTCAGGCTCTCATCGTGATGAAGGAATTTCTGCAGGTTGCCTGTTTGGACTCAGACGGGGTCTTTCCAGAGTCCGTCATCTGTTCTTGCTCGGGCTTTCACAGTAGCTGTTGTGCTTTAGAGGAGGGGCCCCCAACCCTTTTTAGGGCCACAGACCAGTCTAACGTCAGACCTGATGGTTTTCAGCGACGAGGCTGCAGTTAGGGTTCGCATTTTTTAAGCGTCTGGTTTCCAAATAATCTATTTGTCAGCTGAAGAGTTTGCTACGTATGATGTAGTTTTAAAAAGACACTTTAAAACTGACGGTGGATATTTTACAGATAAAGAGTCAACATTTGTCCGAATTCCCACCCTAACCCCTCACTACTAAAAAACGATGTAGTAAGACTATATAGTGCCCTGGATTTTAAAAGCAATTCGGACCCCATGCTCACTCCTTGGTTTAATCTTTTGTCGTGATGACATTCATCCAATCTACGGATTTCAATAGTAGCTCCGCCCTAACCGGTCCGTTCCATTTTTCAATGGACCTACAACCAACAGGGGTCCAAAAGTGGAGCGAATCGGTCCGGCTTAATTGGTCCATTTTATAACAGAGACACTCAGAACACCTAGCTGGACCGGACCACTCAGTGGAAACGAGGCTGTACTCCCCCTTAAATGTTGTATAAGTGTCGCTTTTCTCTGTGCGGTTTCACTGAGCGGCCTGCCTGCGGCCTTCATTCTACCTGCGTGCTCCGTGTGCCCCGTCCAGGTTTACCCGCTGTTGACCTGCACACAGCCTGCTTCCACCCCTGAGGGTAGTTGTGACTCGAGGCTTTAATCCCGTTAAAAAAACATTTCTCCTAAAATTAGTTTAGAAAAGGTGTCATTCAGGGAGTGGTATCAAATTCTGGGTATTGGTATCAGCAGCCGGCTCTGGTTAAGTGAAGTCCAAACCTTCCTAATAGCTCTGAATTCTTTCACTCTGGGCTGAAAGCGGTTGAATGCAGTGACGCATCTGCCCCCTCTTTCACCCGCAGTCATGGGCTGATGCGTTTCGCACTAACCCCTCCCTGTCAGGGGTGGTGTACGTCTACGATGACTTGAGAAGGCGGGGTCTGGAGTTCCCCATGACGGACCTGGATGCCCTGTCTCCCATCCACACTCCAAACAGGGTGAGCCGGGTCACAGGGCAGAGGGCAAATCCTCATTTGGGGTCCTGTGTAGACTCTGTCTCTCTGACATCTTGCAGAGTATCCCTGAGAACGGCCCCTGTGAGGTGGCCCCCGCCCCCACGCCTCCGCCACAGTCTACGGCTCCGGCTGGTAACCACAGCCAGAATAGCTCCCCTCCAGTCCAGCCCGGTGATGGACCAGTGTCTCTGTCTCCAGCACAGGTACCGCCACATGTTTGTTTAGTCGGTGGGGCCTCGGTCTGACTGTTCCAGGAAGTCCCAGCTGATTAGCTCCCCTGTCTGTGTCTACGGCTCCACAATAAATGCTGCAAAGTCAAACGTGTGAACGAAACGAGGAAGCGTCTGCACCTGCGTTTAGAGCAGTCTGAATGAACGCAAACACACTAAGACCATAAAATAGCCCTGTAATTGCTGTGCTCTGACAAGTCTGTTGTGCTACTGATAATGTTTGGGATCATCTGCAGTGACAACCAGTTTGGTGTTTTCCCACTGACGACAGCTGTAATCAAACCGCTTCTACAAAGGGACCATCTAGACCAGACACAAATGACCAACTGCAGGCCGATGTCAAACCTGCCATTTTTTAAGTTAGATTACTGAAAAAGCTGTTTTTCCATCAGTTAAATGAATTCTTAATTAGAACCAGCTGCTATGGTGTCTTCTAGTCAGGCGTCAGACACCACCACAGCACTAATCGGTGTCTAGATCTATGTTTGAATGCGGACAGTGGAACTGTCTGTGCTAGTTTTATTGGATCTCAGTGTTGCGTTTGACTCAGTCGACCACACTGGATTACTCAAACGTCTGCAAAACTGGTTGGGTCTCACTGGGCCAGTACTAAACTGGTTCAAAACCTACTTGGAAAAACAAGGAATATTTTGTCTCAATTGGTAACTTCACATCTGAGCTGACAGAAACTACATGTGGAGTTCCGCAAGGCTCCATCCTAGGCCCACTTCTATCAACAACCTACATGCTCCCACTGGCCCAGGTTATAAAAAACAGCATTAGTTACCATAGCTATGCAGATGACACACAGGCATATATTACTTTGACACCAGAAGACCGAGGCCCTGCACAGGCTCTTGGTACCTGGATGAAATGTATGCCATTGCAAACAAAGATTCAATTTGCATTTAAAGTTATGGAAAAAGTTTGAAGAATGCAGGCCTCAAACATTGTCCCCTCGCCAAAACTGGCCCTCTTTGCAAAAAGTTTAGACACGTGTGGTGTAGAAGTTTTGATGTCGACACCGGCCTGTGCTGCTGTCACTCTAGCAGAGAAGCTGTAGCTGTGATCCTCCTTTGGGGACATTTCTATATTTTTATTCCTCTGGTGAAACTGCAGGAGCAGAAGCTGCGGAGCGACCTGGAGATGGTGAAAGCAAACCTCAGTGTGATGTCCGCTCTGCTGAACGAGCTGGCACCAGGCCACAGCAAGCCCGACGACATCCAGCTTTTACAGGTGTGTGTGTGTGCGTGCGTGCACTATGCATTTGGGAGTAGTTCAGCGGGGAATCCTTCTGCACACATAACCGTATCTGCAGACCACATCTTTCTGAGTGCAGGACAAACGCACGAAAACCCATCAGTGTTATCTCAGAAAACCTGTTTGGAGGGAGAGGATCTGCTACTAATGTGTAAATTGTTCATATGTGACATGCATGTTGTGCAGATTTGGTATCAGTTCTTTTGAGATGTGTGCAAAATAAGGAGGCTGATGCCAGTCAAATGCAACGAAACTTTACTGAGTTGATATGTTTTCACCTCTCTTAGGTGATGGTTAACAGAAGGATTCAAGAGCAAACATTTTTCATTTCTGCTGACGGGTTTGTTGGCGTGAAAGTAAAGAGCTCCTCCTGTGTTCAAGCAGCAGCTCTTCTCGGCGTGTAAGAAGATGCAGACGCGTGTGGTGGAGCTCATCCCGCAGCTGCTGGACGAAGGGTTCATCGAAGAGCTGCTGACGATCAATGACGACCTGAACAACGCCTTCATCCGCTATGAGAGGTGCGCGCTGGCATTCCTGCAGGATTCACAGCAAAAAGCTGGAGCTTGACGTTGTCCTGCGTTGATGTTTCAGGTTTGACAGGCTGAACGAAGCTCAAGTTACGAATTCACATCAGGTACAAACATGGTCCTGTATTTAGAACTTGCCTGGTAGGAAATTGATGATTTCTTTTGAAGGCGTGGAGTTAGTGAGCGGGCTGACGTTCTCTTCTGTTTGCAGAGCTCCGCTGAGAGTCCGAGTCTCCTCGAAGCCAAGCCTTCAGCCGACAAACAGCCGGCTGTCATCCCGACAAGCAGCCAACCAGCAGTCGGCTCCCAGAGCGGCCCCCAGCCGGCGGCCTGTCACCGTGAGTCCGCCGTTTACAAACCACAGAGCCTCAGGGCGACCTCAGGAACTCTGAATGCGCTGCCTTTAAAACAACAGCAGCCGGCTGTTTGCTAAAGTCTGAAACTGTGCTTGACAGAGGAAGAGGAGGAGTTTGACATGTTTGCCCAAACCAGGGGCAGCTCTTTGGCTGAGCAGAGGAAGAGGTGAGTGATGCTGACAGAAGGCTTACAGGTAAATGCAATGACTCACTCCAACAAGGAAGGCTGTTGTTGAGAGCAACATTTTCAAACATTTAAAACGGCATTTTCCTAAAAACGGAACAAAAACAGAGGCACAAATGCCGGTTTGAAATCGGATGATGTGACAAACTGACCACAAAATGTAAAATCAAAGTCGCACAAATGCAAAGATCCTGAAGGCCTTCCACAGTGGTAATGGAGTTTAGCTTTAGCTTCAAAAAATCCCCCAAACTCTTTTCCTAAATGTGTTTGTGTCCAGTGTCAAGTATGAGGACCCCGGGGCCGTGGAGGGGCTGGCAGAGGCCCTGGACTCCAGGCTGCAGGTCACAGCGGGGGTGCGTATGCCGTAGTTTGATCCACATTCAGTAGACCCCTTTCCACGGTGACATCCGGCAAAACGGCTGCCAGCGTGTAAAGTTACTCCTGGTTTAGCGGCCTAGACAGGCAAAGCGGAGAACTGAGTGCAGTTTAACAGGGTAAATAATAGAAGGATACGAACCAATTCACTGTATTTATGTCATTAAAGTTCTGCCCAACTGTCTTCGTTTTCCTCTCAGACAAATCAAAATAAAAATGAAGGCTATTGAAAATATCGGCCGTTCGTTTGAGCAGATTTTACTCCAGCGGTTTCTATTTTGGCGGATTTTATTCACACTTAAAATAAGACCAAGCACAAAAAACCGGATGGAAATTCTTTGAAGCACGTTGCTGCATTACCCGCTGCTATCTTCATTACTTCCAAGGCTAAATGTAGTTGTTGTTTGACAGGATATGTTAGGGGGTAATGGTAAAAAAAACCCAGGAATGGTTTGGCACTGCGGGTATTTTTTTTTGCTGTGCCAGCTATTTTCAGCTGCCAAAATAAGTGATTCCAATGAAGAAGAGTTCTAGTTACATATTTCTCTGCATCTCCTGGAGGAGCAGTGAGCTGCAGACACAGCCGCACTGCTGTTTTAAGCTCTAACCGTGATCCTAACCCTTCCTCAGGGTCTGTGCAGCCACGAAAAAAGCTCAGCACTTGCTCTGGTGCAAATGGTCTGTGTCATATTTTTGGTTTCCAGTTAATTCCATTTCTTTTTTCCTGCAGATCAGACACGGTTATGAGCAAAAGCAAAGGGGAGAAACGGTAGAACCACGGCTGAGCGAACGGCGGTTCACTTGATTGCAGCAGAAAGCAATGCAGCAGTAATTAGTTTGACTTTAATGTAACAAAGGCTGAAACGGTCTTACTTTGGCTCTTTTTACAACCATTTTGTGAACACAGAAATGTGAGCAACTTTGAACAGGACAGAAAAGATCTGGTACAGCTCTACGTCTCAGACTCAAAGCTCTTGCTAGCTTTAGCATCATTTAGGAGAGTAAAAACCGAATCTACCTTCAGAATCAGTAGAATTCAATGAAGTACTTGTAACCTTTGTCTGACTTTAACCGGGTAGCAAGACAGAAAATGATCCACGACTTGTTTATTACCACCCATGTGAATTTCTGGAAGCAACTGTGCAGTATTTTTCTGTAGGCAGGATTACTTTAGTTTGTATTTTGATTCGTGAACCATCTAAGAGAGGAAAACGATCACGGGTAGGTAGGACTTTTATAAATAATGCAGTTGGTACCAGAAGTAACATTACACAGTGGGGGAGATGTCACCGTTTTTGTGAAAAGGGTCTTTTCTCTTTCATGCTTTTCTGAAGCCTCTCTTTTCGGCTGCCTCCTCGCAGGCGCCACCAGCAAACAACGGCCTACAGAATGACATCGACGCGTGGTTGGTGGGCGACATGGTAAGGACGGTACAGACCACGTGCACCGACGTGCCCGTGACGGCTTAACACAATCGTCTGTTTTGTTTTCCAAGCTGGAGGATCAGCCCTCGATCAGTGAGGGAGTCTCCAGTGAAGGTGCGTTTGGCTGCCAACACGCCATTTCATGGTCTTTGGTGCTCAACTTTATGCACAACACCTGTCCTTCTCAGAGTTCGATAAGTTTCTGGAGGACCGGGTGAAGGCGGTGGAGCGCAGCGGCCAGACAGTCTGCAGCGCGCCGGCCTCCGCAGCAAGACCGCCGCCGAGCGGCGCCCAGCGGCAGGGCACGTCACATGACCAGCTGTTTTCACTCTGAATGTAGAGCGAGCACAGCGTCATAAAAGAACTTCATAAAAGTCTCAATCTTTTCTGAACTAATCTCACAGTAAATGCTGTATTTCTATTTCATTATATTGTTTGTACATAACCTTCTGTTACTGTATTTATGATTTATTAGTAGTATTATATTGTGAACAAAAACTGTTTACAGTTGCAGAGAATCTCATTGACCGTCAGGTGCCTTTGACCCAAAATGCTGATTTCTATAAAGGAGAATAAACGGGGATCCGCTCCTCAATCCTCTGCTCTTCTGTTGACATGTTTCTGCTGGTTGTGAGCGGCTGAGCAGCTCCTCTCTGCTGGGTTTCAAACCTGTGTGCGTCACTGGAGGACGCCGCAATAATAATGGATTGAATGCTTTAAAGCAGGGGTGTCAAACATACGGCCCGCGGGCCGTATCCGGCCCACACATGAGTAAAAATCCTAAGCATGATTAAAAAAGAAAGCAAGTTTCTAGTCCATTTCTGTGGCGAGTTATTTTTTAAAGAAATAACCGAAATGTGCAATTCCGCCACTAGGGAGAGCAAAGGAAAGGCAAAACAGGTGAAACAGCATTTCTCTGCACGTGCCAAAAGCGAAACGTAACAGCTCTGCGTCTGGGTAGGATGCACCTTGGTTCCCTGTGAGCCATACCGCTGTTATCTTGCTATAAGGATGATCATTAGCGACACCCTAATGACCAAAATGTTGTCAAACGTGAAGTGGAGTGAAGAGCCTTCCAGGAAAAGTGGACAGAGTTTTTTGTTTCTTTCACTAAGCTGAATGCAAAACCCAAATGCTTTGTATGTCATCAACATCGCAGTGCTCAAAGAATATGACATTCAGCACCACTAAGAGACTCACCATAAAGAAAAGTTTCTGGATTGCTTCAGTGTCAGATGTAAAATATTCAGTCTGTATTAATTTGAATAGACCAACTTTTCTTTAATTGAAATTAATTTTATTTTTAGATCCATTGGCCCCAAGTGAGTAGGCTTCTATGTTGGTTGATGCATTTTTTCAAATTGAGTAAAAAACTAAAACAAAGCTGTTATTTTGCTTTTACATTACTGGTCCGGCCCACTTGAGATCAGACGGGCTGAATGTGGCCCCCAAACCAAAATGAGTTTGACACCCCTGCTTTAAAGCCTTCAACCCATTGTTTTCCTGTTTCTCTTTTTTATTATTGTATCTTCCATGTTTTGTCTCATAACTCCTACAATGTTTCATCTATGTCAACCATCCAACTATTCAAATGTTCATCTTTTCCAGCTGTGACTTTTGCTCCTTCAAATCCTTGAACTTTTCCAGATATTCCAGGATTTCTGCCTCCATAGAAACACATGGGGGATCCTTGGTGCAGAAGCTCGCTGGTTCGAGACCCGGCTCTGACATTTTTCACAAACGTATCTATTTTGTTATTGTGCTGTTTTCACTTTGATCAATTCTTTATTTTTGTTGCCAGTTATGACCCTTTAAGTTTCATTTTCATTCAGTAACATAACATTCAATCCTGCATTTTCTTCTGGAAATGCAGCTCCTTTTAGTTCTTACCATGACATCATCTGTCTCTGGTGTCAAGTGTGTTTTTTCAAACTTAAAAAGAACTTTAGACCAATATCCAACTCCTGTTTTTGGCTAAACTCCTGGAAAACGTGGTATCTGAACAGCGCGCATCTTTTTCTAGAGAGCCATAACATTATTGAACTCCACTTCACAGAAACGGCGCTGCTGAAAGTATCTCGTGACATTATAATGTCTGCTGACTGTACAGTGCTAGTTCTGTTAGACCTCTCCTCAGCCTTTTGATATTGTTGACCACCTTATTCTGACAACAAGGCTGAGCGATCTGGTTGGAGTCTATTTTAAGGTGGTTCTCCTCATATTTGGCCGACAGGAGCTTCAGTGACATCTGAGCTTGAAAGGCTGACTTGCAGGGTACCTCAGGGCTCAGTCCTGGGGCCGCTCTTGTTCCTGCTGTATATGCTCCCTCTAGGCAAGTCAACACACCAGTTCAGTGATGTTTTTTAGCGTCTCTTTGCAGATGACATCCAACTGTTCCTAATTACTAAGACCCATAAACTGAGCTCCTTAATCAAATGCCTTTCTCAAATAAAGCAGTAGCTAAGTGACCGCTGCCTTCAGCTAAACTCAGACAAAACGACAAAAACAAAACAATGATTATTGCCCCGGATGGGCCCATCCCTGCCATTAAACGTCAAGTAGTAGCTGGCAAAACCCAGCCTGAAAAACTTAGTTGTGTTTGATGAACCAATGTCTCTTGAATAAAACTAAATAGCTCCTAAACAGTTGGGTTTTTTCCAGCTGCACCACATCTCTAAACTCAAAACCGTTATTTCTAACCATAAACTGATAATCCATGCCTTATTAGTGTCATCACCTTCAGGCTACTGTTACAGCCTTTTCACTTGTCAAAACAAGAAGGAACTGAAGTGTCTGCAGCTGGTCCAGAGCTCTGCTACCAGGCTTTTGGCTCGCACAAACAGAAGAGCACACTTCACCCCATTTTAAAGTCTCTTCATTGGCTCCCCAGTCGCTTTTGGAATACATTTTAAAGTCCTCGGGCCTCATTTATAAACGTTGCGTACGCACAAAAGAAGGCGTACGCCACTCTCTACGCAATAGTTGAGATTTATAAAAAGCAAACTTGACGGGAAAATGTGCGGTCCTCCACGCAAGCTCTGACCCAGGCGTACGCACAAAAACGGGTGAAATGAGAAACGGCGACACCGTCGGCAGATGGAAGAAACACGTGACAGTGTGTGCCAAATCGTGCTGTTATCTGCTGTGCTACACAATGTGGCACAGCTTAAAAACGTGCCTCTACCCCCTGGCGCTGATTGCTGTGTTGGGCCGGACCCTGAACCCCATCCCCACGCATTTGAGCCAAATGCTGCTGCTGTGCGCCAGCGTTTGGAAGTGATGCGTCGCTTTTAAAGAACAACAAAAGGTGTGGAAAATATTATTTATTTAAGAATTCCCTCATCGTGCAGTTTATTTCAGTCAGGGCGATCTTGATTTCGCCCAACTCCTGGGCCACCTCTCTGATTGAACTACTGACGTCCCTCTGCATTTCAAGGACTGCATCGGTGAGGACACGTCCACTGCTGGAGGGTTGAGAGCCGCGTGCCGTGGAGACGCTGGGTCCAGACGGCTGCTCAGCTGCAGCATCGTAACCACTGGCCCCGCTGGAACACCCAGCAACTACAATAAAATTGTTCTATATTAATAATCTGTAATTGTGATGCCTGCATACATGTGACTTGACTGCATTCATTTTAATTATGTCTCTTACCTGTGTCACCCTGACCCTGGCGCGTCGGCGTCCCCTCCGTCTCAGTCAGGTGACTGAGGCGGAGGAGGACGCCGATAAGGGGGACTTAATAGGGATTCCCCAATAATAGCGGCCAGTTTCTCATCAAGAGGGGTCAGCTCCGATGGAGGAGGCCGTTCTTTGAAAGCAGTGACTCCCAGACTTTGGAACAAACGTCCATCTCCCTCACATTCACTGGACTCTAGTGACGCTTTTCAAAGCCAACTCAAAACGCTTCTTTATAATCAAGCTTTCCAGACCCATTGAATGGGCTTCTGGCTGGCTGACGGTATTTTATGTCTTTTTAACTGTGGTGCATTTTATTTATTTTTTCTTTTGTAAAGCACTTTGTGACTGCTGTCTGTGAAAGGTGCTATATAAATTAATATTACTTACTCATCGTAGCGGTAGACAAAGCTGGATCTGGCACTAGAAACGGTGACAACGGATGCCTGATAATGAAGTGTTGTGGGACTCTGTCGTCTTTCCTGTGCTCACTCCTGGAATGAGTTGTGTAGGTGAATTTTTTTATTTTCCTTTAAGCTTCAGTTGGGACAAATCTAAAGACAGTTGGTAGAACTTCTACAGCTGAACGTTTGACAAATGGCCTCCAGTTTGATAACGCAAAAAAGGTTAGTGCATGTAGGCTTCTCTCTTGTTTCATTAGAAACATATAAGGGGCTGTAAGCTAGCGGGAGAGCATGTAAACAGAGAGCTCTCAGTTACCGATGATGGGAAGGGGGTACGGGTTTTTCCACACTAACAGTCCCACCTATGTCCTAGAAAAAAAGCATAGTTATTGTTTATTTTGGCTAAAAACGGCATTATTATTATTATTATAATAATAATAAAAAACACTGCTAACACTGAAAAAATAGATTTTTATCTGGTGGTAAAAATGTAAAATCTACTGATAGCAAGAAAAAAAAAACAAAATTGAGAAATACATATATGTATATATATATTCATTCATTTATAATTTCATTTATAATTATTTTTTACCTTACGACCATAGCGTACGAACATCCGAGGATCCGTGAACGCAGCAGCGCTGACGTCGACGTACACAGTCGAGATGGCAGCTTCGATGGAGGACGAGTTCGAAGATGCGCCTGATGTGGAGCCGCTGGAGCCAACCCTGAAGAACATCATCGAGCAGAAGTCTTTGAAATGGATTTTCGTTGGCGGGAAAGGTGGTGTCGGTAAAACGACGTGCAGGTGAGCTGAAGGAGACGCCGCTGTCGCTCCGTCACAGCTCGTTAGCTAGCTCCGGCTAGCTCCGGCTAACGGTGAAGTTCGTGGTCTGTCCTCTCGTCGGCAGCAACATCCGAACTGTCATTTGGACCATCACTGCAGCCTACCGCTTTCCTTGTTTCTTCTTTTGATTTGCGGCCGGTTACGTGGGAAAAAAGCCCGGGTTTTTGGCATCAGTTTACCCCGGGAGTTGAGGGCTGCTGCTTCGCAGCGTCAGCAGCTAACGGGTGACACATGATCATCGACGAGGTTCTCAGCTGCTTCGACGCTGTTCGCCGCTCCCAAACCCGGTTCTGCTTTTACCGGTAGAAACCCCTCAAACAAGTTTTTAAATTTAAATAAATGAAAGCCGCCAAGTGACGCCTATCTATCGGAAGATGCGCGAGGAAGCAGCTAGCGTTAGCCGCTAAGCTTTCATTCATACTAGCACAGGTGACAAACACCTGAAGATCCCGACAGCGGGATAGAAACAGGTGTTTCCGTCTGGTTTCTGAGTGGAATGATGTCTCTTTGGAGCATTAAAAGAAAAAGAGTAACTTAAAAGCATTTAATACACCTTTTTTGGGGGGTATATGTTCTTACAAAATCTAATCATTGGTTAGTTACATGTTTTGTTGTCTCACGTGACGTGTGTGAGCTTCTGACATGCGCAGTAGCTCACCCCGTGACTCCTGTGTCTTGCAGCTGCAGCTTGGCCGTGCAGCTGGCTGCGGTCAGGGAGAGCGTCCTGATCATCTCCACCGACCCGGCCCACAACATCTCTGACGCCTTTGACCAGAAGTTCTCCAAGGTGCCCACAAAGGTCAAAGGCTACGACAACCTGTTCGCCATGGTGAGAAGCCGGGGGTTCGTTTCTGACTTTTCAATGTTATGTATTAACTCCTTAAGAAAAAACTGAAGTGTGACGGACAAAACCACACAGTTCTTTCCTTAAAGGGCCTAAACCATACCTAATCAACTTTAAAAAAGTGTTTTATAATCTTCATTCCTCTCCACAAGTGGTATTTTGATCCATTCATGCATTTCTGAGTATTTTTCCAAAAACCTGCTCTCTGGGCTCTAGCCCCTCCCAATCCACGAAAACGAGCGGGCTCTCACATTGTGATGTCACAAAGTGAGGAACCGCCCCTTTCCTGGTAGTCTGCCCCGCCCCCAGGCTTACGCTCACACGCCCACTTTCTCCGCGATCGGCTAAACGCTTTCCTTTTTTACGCACATCGAGTTCGGATGTTGATTGGATTCCTTGGAGGAACGCAGACGCTCTAGGATGACGTCATGAGATGGGCGGCGCCCACAACGAGAAAAAGGGCGGAGCCTTAGAGATTGAAAAAGTCTTACTTCTGGGTAGAGAAATGAGAAAAATAACTCGTATTTCATAAAAACAATTGTTCTTTAGTGTGCCAAAGGTCGTCCAGTGATCAGAAGGGGTTGGATCCCGCGCCCCTGTCCGTCTGCCCCAGGTGATGGTAGCTACTGATGTAGCCACAGCTGCCCGGCAGCTGTGGCTACATCAGTAGTTACCATCACCAAGTATGAATGAATTTAGCATGACAAAGGCCCTTTAACTTGTGTGTTTTGTGTTAAATTCAGTTTTATATAGCAGCATGAGTTTGTGTTTAGCTCCTCTGTTTGTGGATTTTCTCCAGCGTGACTCCAGAATCACGAGGGTTTTTTCTTTCCACGTGCGCTCAGTGTCACGAGCTTTGCCCGAAGGCGGTAACTGAAGTAGCTCTCGTGGTTTTTTTCCCCTCCCCCCGCCGATGCAGGAGATTGACCCCAGCCTGGGCGTGGCCGAGCTGCCCGACGAGTTCTTCGAGGAGGACAACATGCTCAGCATGGGCAAGAAGATGATGCAGGAGGCCATGAGCGCCTTTCCCGGGATCGACGAGGCCATGAGCTACGCAGAGGTCATGAGGTAAACGGAGCGGCGGGACCGCCGTCGGCGCTCGCTGCACGTCCCCGTGAGCAGTAACTGAGCGTGCTTGTGTGCCTGAACGTAAGGTTAGTGAAAGGAATGAACTTCTCGGTGGTGGTCTTCGACACCGCCCCCACCGGCCACACGCTGCGCCTGCTCAACTTCCCCACCATCGTGGAGCGAGGTCTGGGCCGTCTCATGCAGATCAAGAACCAGATCAGCCCCTTCATTTCTCAGGTGAGGCGGCGGCGGCGCCACTGAAGGACGTTCTCCAGCTGAAGCTGTCGACCTTTTTGATTCCCTCTTCCAGATGTGCAACATGCTGGGTCTGGGTGACATGAACGCAGACCAGCTGGCGTCCAAGCTGGAGGAAACGCTGCCGGTCATCCGCTCCGTCAGCGAGCAGTTCAAAGACCCCGTGAGTGACGTTCAGCAGGACTTCACGGTCCAGTTTCACTACAAAATAGAAGGTCTTAATGTGGAGAAACAGTTCTCAGATGAACACAATAGCAGACGTAACCCGTGCATCATTTCCTTACATTAACCCCCCCAAACATACTGATCATAGAATAGGTCGGTTCAAAGGCAGTCATTTTAGGTTCATGTTGGTTCATTTCCTCTCCGGAAACTTCAAAGTTTAAAAACAAACAACAACCATCCCGTAAAGCGACCGCTGTGCTTTGGTATGACGGAGCTTAGATCTCAGCAGCGTTAAATCCCAGGTCTCTGGCGCGGCAAACCATCCTGCGAGGAGATCACAGAGCACGCCGAACGCCGTGGGCGTGGCGTCTCCTCCGTGGATCCTTTAAGGAACTGGCCGTGCCGGGTTTTGCTTTTGCGGTCAAAGCGCAAATGTTAAAAAATATATTTTTCCACAGCAGGAATCCATGGAGGGATATTTATGTCACCATGTTGCACACAAAACTCTCTAAGTTGAAAATGAAAATATTTCATATTTGCTTTCAAATTGTTTTTTTTTTTCTTGTAAAATTTTTATTTTTGCTTTCAAAAAAATATCTTTGCGTTTGCAACACAAATGTTTTTAGATGCGTTGTGACTCATCTCGCTTTTTTCCTATCTTGGATTTTTGCTCTCATAAGTTTCAGTTTAAGGAGACAAAGCTGCTGATTGGTCCAGATTCTAACCAATCAGGTGTCTCCGTCTCGTATTGTGCTTGGAGGCAAACATAAAAATAACAGAACTCGACCCTGGTGTTCTGTCGTTGGAGTTTGGTTCTGACGACCATCTTCCCGGTCACCGGAACCAGATTTTCTAACGACTGTGACCAGAGTCGAGTTCTGTCGTTGGGTTGGTTCAGACGACCAGGCGGTCGTCTGAACCAACCCAACGACAGAACTCGACGTCATTGGGGTTTGGTTCTGACGAATGTCTCCCTGCTCTCTTCAGGAGCAGACCACCTTCATCTGCGTCTGCATCGCCGAGTTCCTCTCCCTCTACGAGACGGAGCGGCTCATCCAGGAGCTGGCCAAGTGTCGCATCGACACGCACAACATCATCGTGAACCAGCTGGTGTTCCCCGACGCCGAGAAGCCCTGCAAGATGTGTGAAGCCCGCCACAAAATTCAGTCCAAGTACTTGGATCAGGTACGAGCGTCCCGTCGTCTGGCGTGAAACGGCGTGAGGTGGGATCCGCGCGCTCATTTCTGCCCCGTGTTCTTCCTCACAGATGGAGGACCTTTATGAGGATTTCCACATAGTCAAGTTGCCTCTTCTGCCCCACGAAGTCCGAGGAGCTGACAAAGTTAACACCTTCTCCAAGCAACTTCTGGAACCCTACAAGCCTCCAAACAAGTGATCCTCCCCGCAGACGCCTCCTCCACCCTGACGCCTCCTTCCAGCCGCCCTCAGATCCTCACGAAGCCTCAGCGCAATCCGCTCCGTCCCCCCACCAGGGAGGGGACCCCACCCGCAGCACTGCGACGGCGCCGCCCACCCCGTCCGTCCGGTCTTCATCGGTCTCGGTGTGTTTCCACATCTGATCAACAAGCCCCGCCCCCTCCGCTGTGCACTTGTTGGTGATTCCAGTGAACGTGTTTTTTTATTTCCAAATAAAACTGTATTTTGACCTCTCCATATTCTGAGCAGACGCGTCTGCGCAGAGCAGGAAGCGGTTCTCTCCGGCCGCCGTGGCAGCAGACGTCTCCCCGCCTCTCTGCGCTCGTGGCGTTAAAGCCGGCTCTGTCATTTAGAATGAAGCTAAACGGCGGGCGTCGTACCCACACGGGGATGGTTTTGACCCAACATCCCGGCATTGATTGTCCTTCAGCAAAGTGCTCAGCCTTGACCCCTGAAAGCGGGACCGTGACACCTGAGAACACAGAAACGTGCAGGTAGAACGCAGGTCAACTCCTCCTCTGAAACTCCCCTCTTCGTCAACGAAGGCTTCTGAGTCGGCGAGAATCTTTTTCTATAGGTTTTCTTTAAGTGAAACTGGCAGTGAGAATTAAACGCAGTGGCCTCAGCTCACAGTCTCCTGTTTATTCCTTAAGCCAGTGGTTGGTGGAGGGGGAGGGGGGGGCCAGCAGACTGACCCGCCTGCAGATTGTCTCTGATGGAGCGTGAAGCCCGTCAACCTGCACCCAACACCTCCCGCTGAGAAAAAGGGATTCCTTCGCCGTCGTCCTGCCTGAAGCCGTCAGAGGAAGGACTGAAGGGGTCATTTACTTCACCCCAGTGTTGTCAGGTGAACCGTTACAGCCAGTGGGAAATCCACCAGTGGGTAGGAGGGGGTGTTGCAGCTCCATGCAATCATAATCCACCTTAAAGTGTTTTTGTACAGTAGCATTTCATTGACAGAAGTAAGTATTTAATCTCCCAGTAACCAGAGTCCTGGTTCACACAGACCCGTTAAACTCTCCTTATCAACCGTCTGTCCCCTGGTTGAACTGATCACCTGTAGAAAAGACACCTGTCCACAGAATCAGTCCATCAGACTAGAGGGCTTTCCGTGGATTTAAGGGAGAAGATTGTAGACCTGCACCAGACCAGACTGGACTACAAAGAAGCAGGAGGTTACCATGACAACCGTTGGTGCAGCATCACCTTTAATCCACCTGTAGGTCTCTGATCTGACCTGATGGGGTTTCTGTGATCATGAGAACAGAGAAACAGGAGTTAGTTGATGATCTCATTGGTGATGCTTTACATCTAACATCTGGCAGAGCTCACAAGTCCCCCTGCTCTAGAAGACACGTGTGCCGACCCCCCCTGCTCTAGAAGACACATGTGCCGACCCCCCCTGCTCTAGAAGACACATGTGCCAACCCCCCTGAAGTGTGAAGGATTTAGACAGAGATTGGGAGAAGGAGCTGTGGTCAGATGAGACCAACATGGAGCTCTTTGGCATCAACTCAGGCCGTCGTGTTTGGAGGAGGAGAAATGCTGCCTATGACCCCAAGAACGCCGTCCCCACTGTCAAGCATGGAGGTGGAAGCATTATGGTTTGGGGGGGTGTTTTTCTGCACAGGGCCACTTGCTCTGTGAGGATGGGCGGAGCCATGTACCGTCCAAGTGAGAGCGTCCTTCCCTCCACCAGAAGGATTAAGTGGGGGGTGGATGGGTCCCCCAACAGGATCATGACCCAAAACATACAAGACGACCAAGAAACGAAAAAGAAGAAGCAGATCTGGGTCATGGAGCGGTCCAGCCGGTCTCTGGACCTCAACCTATAGAGAGAGGTGAGGCTTAGGGTTGCTAAGCAACAACCACCAAATCTGAATGATTTAGAAATCATCTGTGAAGAAGAGTGGAGCAGAAAACCTCCTGATCTGTGCAGAAACCTGATCATCAACTACCAGAAACCTCTGACCTGCTGCTGCTGATGATGATGATGATGAGGGTTTGCCACAAATTACTACGTCTGTCTGCCAAGAAGGATCAAATACTTTTTTGTTCCCTAATGAAATGCAAATAAATGTTTACATTCTTAAAAGTGGTTTTTTTGTATTTTCTAACTAGGTGTTCAAATGAACCGTTGGGATTTAAAAAAGAAGAAGAAAGGAAATCCTAGAAAAGGACTAGTTGGGATGTGATGGTGTCTCTTTGGGGTGTCGGTAAGAACCCGCTGAATTTCCACAGCTGAGTGCAGACTGTTTTGAGTCTTTTCACATCCATGATTCATCTAAGGTCCAGAACTGGGTTCTGCAGGCGAGTACACTTATATGCTGCGTGTGGGAGGTCGTCAGTGACGGACGCTGCAACATCCACCTGTACGTGCGCTCAATGGTCTCTCGTTAGCAAACAAGAAACGTACGGAACTTGCTGAGAACGTTGTTACAGCTCGTCACCATGGCTTTAGATCAAAGCTCCCTCTCCCTCCTCATTTCATGTGCATCAGCCGAGGGAAGTCCCATTTCCATGATGGGGCTTTACAACAGGGATGGCGGACTGTCAAGTTCTTTTTAAGTGGGCAAAATCAGCAACAAATACTCATTTCCTTCCCTGTACAAACCATTGTGAGAAAAGTCTTTAGTCTGTTAGTCTGATTTTATCCATGATTATAAAATTGATGGACTCTTTTTAACTGAAACATGGCTGAGCACGGATGCATCTACTGTTCTCACAGAGGCCTCTCCACCCAATTTTAGCTTTGTTTTTTCAACCAGGGAGGGCAGAAAGGGTGGGGGTACTGCATCTATAATGTCCAACTCCTTTGCAGTAAAGCAGATAACATTGGATGAGTACCCCAGCTTTGAACATCATGCCTTTGTTTTTAACAGCCCTCCAGTTTTATGCATCACAGTATACAGACCACCCAAACCAAGCTCTGTTTTTATTGAGGAGTTTTCTGAGTTTTTAGCATCTGTCCACACTTCCTTTAACATGATTTTAATAACAGGTGATTTTAACCTGCATATAGACGGGAAGTCAGACTATTGCACCACTCAGTTCTTAGACTTGCTCTCCTCTCTTGATTTTAAACAACACGTCATGCAGCCGACTCACAACAGGGGGCACACTCTTGACCTCGTCATCAGTCATGGTTTACCTACCAGTGTGTCTGCTGTTGTGGATCTGGCTGTATCTGACCATTACTGTGTGCTTTTTAACATCACTGGTTTTACAAGGCAGGAGACCTCTGTGAGAACGGTGAAGAAACGCTACTTGACTCCTGAAGTGGTCGAAAAGTTTATTACATCTGTTCGCTCCTACTCTCCACCTGTCTTACCGGCCCCCTATGATCTACTCGTTGAAAAATTTAACAGTAAATTAAAATCCACTCTCGACTCAGTTGCTCCACTAACATCTAAGAAAATAAGAATCAAAGCCACACCCCCTTGGAGAACTGAGGAAATTAAACAATTGAAGAGACGTTGTAGATCTGCCGAAAGACTTTGGAGAAAACACAAACTTGAAATAAACTATCAATTATACCAAAACCAACTAAAACTATATAATCAAACAGTAAAACAGACCAGAAATTCATATTTTGCGAACATCATTTCTGTAAATAAAAATAACCCCAGAGTCCTCTTCACCACAATTGAGTCCCTGATCAACTCAAATGCAAACAAAAACCCAATGCCAGCCTCCGCCTCATTGTGTGAGGACTTTGCAGACCACTTCGGGAGCAAGATCGATTCTATCAGATCCAACATCATAAAAGGACAGAAAAGCCTCTCTATTGGTAATGATGGCTTGATTTTACCTGAGGAAGCACTGGACAGTTTTGACCTGGTTGAAGCTGCAACACTTGGTCGAGTTTTCTCCCAAGCTAATCCAACAACTTGTTTTTTAGACCCCATCCCTACATCACTTTTTAAATCCTTTTACGGGTCTTTTGAGAGTGAGATTTTAAATATCATGAACTCCTCTCTACAGACGGGTATTTTTCCTGCTGCCTTTAAAACGGCAGTGGTGAAACCATTACTCAAGAAAACTAATTCAGACCCTTCAGTTTTTAATAACTACAGACCTGTGTCCAACTTGCCATTTTTAAGTAAGGTTTTAGAAAAACTTGTTTTTATTCAGCTGAATGAGTTTCTCTCTCGAAACAACATTTTTGAGATAAACCAGTCTGGTTTTAGGACGAACCACAGCACAGAGACAGCCTTGTTAAAAATTGTTAATGATGTCAGATGTGCCTTGGATTCAGGTCAGATCTCAGTACTAGTTCTACTAGATCTAAGTGCAGCTTTTGATACTGTTGATCACCTGATCCTTGTAAACAGACTAAAAAGTCTTGGCCTTTCAGGGACTGTTCTCAAGTGGTTCGAATCGTATCTCATGGAGAGAAACTTTATGGTAAGCATGGACAGACACTTCTCTGGGGTCCATGAAATTAATTGTGGTGTGCCTCAAGGTTCCACCCTTGGCCCCTTGCTTTTTAACATTTACATGCTTCCTCTGGGGAATGTCATCAGGAGCCACAACATCAGTTTTCATAGCTATGCTGATGACACCCAGCTGTACATAGCTATGTCTCCTGATGACACAAGACCAATAGAAGCACTTTTTAACTGTATTTTAGATGTAAAATTATGGATGGCAAATAATTTTCTGCAGCTCAACCAGGACAAAACGGAAATTTTAGTTATCGGTCCTGAAGCCAAGAGAGAGAAACAGTTTCTGAAGCTACAGGAACTTTCATTAAGTCATTCAGAAACAGTCAGAAACCTGGGTGTTATCTTCGACTCTAAGCTAACTTTTATCCCACATATAAAACAGGTGGTTAAAACTGGTTTTTATCATCTCAAAAATCTGGCTAGAGTCCGCCCACTACTCTCTCTGGCTAATATGGAGATGCTAATGCATGCTTTTATAATGAGTAAAATTGATTATTGTAACGCCCTGCTTGCTGGTCTTCCAAAAACCAACATTAAGAACCTTCAGCTTCTCCAGAACTCTGCTGCACGAGTTCTCACAAAGACCAGGAGGCGGGCTCACATCACCCCAATTTTAAAATCCCTGCATTGGCTCCCCATATGCTTCAGGATTGATTTTAAGATACTTTTAACTGTTTTTAAATGTCTTAACGGTCTTGCGCCTTCTTATTTATCAAATCTTTTAGTAAGATATGAACCCTCGCGGACCCTGAGATCCTCTGGCACTGGACTGTTAACCATTCCAACTGTAAAAACTAAAACCTATGGAGAAGCTGCATTTCAGCACTATGGTCCCCGTTTATGGAACAGTCTGCCGGAGGACCTGAGAGCCGCAGAGAGCATTAATGCTTTTAAGAAAGGGCTTAAGACCCATCTTTTTAACCTGGCTTTTAGCTAATGCTTTACTGCTTTTATGTATTTATTCAGTTATTTATTTATATGTACTTTTTATTTTATTTATTTATTCATCCATTTTATCTTGTTTTATGAACTTGCATCTGATTTTTAACGCGTTATTTTAATTTACCTTATTTTAATGTTTTTATCAATATGTTTACTTGTTTATTCTCATTTTTATTCATTTTTATTTCCGGTGCTTCCTCGGCTGGAACCCCTCCCTCTGGGTCGGCTACTGTTCAGCCGCTGCGGCTCTAGATGGGGACCTGCATCACCACTTAGCTGTGGTGGAGCGGTCCCCGCCTGTGATGCTGCATTTGGCTGTCTATGAGGCTGTTCACAAAGGGGGAGGTTCCAATTATCAGCGTTTCCTGCATCCTGTTTTGTGCTCAGCCTATTTCTCATTGTCCTTTGCCATCACTTAGGGGTGGGAGGTGTGAAAGGAGTGGGGGGCTAGGTACGGGGAGGGGGGCCCTATTTATTTATTTATTTTTTATTTATTTTTAAATCGTCTGCTTGTTTTTATATTTTGTTGTGTTTTAATGTAAAGCACTTTGTGTTATATTTTTATATGAAAAGTGCTTTATAAATAAAGTTTGATTTGATTTGATTTGTTCTGAAGGGTTTAGATGGTTAAAGTCAGCGACCTCTGTGTCTGAAGGAATGACTTCATATACCCTTTGGAAGACACGGAGGTGGAGGTGTGATGGTTTGGGCACACAACTTCTGCTCTTGACTGAACCCGAATTCCTTCCCTACCCCTCTGGCTTCTGCCTACCCCTACATTAATCCCTCCAAGCGGAAAACTATGAAAGGATAGTGTCTTCAAATCCGGAAGACACTAGAAGGACAAAAGAAAAACGCTGAGCTACGTTGGCGCGAAGCTACCAGCGCTTGGAAAATACAAACAAAAAGTCATTACTTTTATTTAAATGTAAACTTCTGTGCTTCAGAGCACACCCACAGGAAGAAATGTTTCTCCTGCGGAATCACACCGGCGGAGGGATATCCAGCTCTAAGGCGCTACGGCTCCCCCTTACAAAAAAAAAAACTAGTTCGGACACCAATGAAGCTCCAGATGCCCCAAGAATTGGAGCAATAGGGAGGAACTTCAGGGGTAGGGGATGAATTTGATTGATTTTGGCCTTTCAGTCAGATTTGAGGCCCTCTGTCAGGCTGCCTGGTTGGAAAAGAGAACAAATCTGAGGTCAAATATCTTCATCAGCATGGATTAAGGAGAAAAGTGACTTTCTGGAAAAGGTCCAGTGGAAGTCCTGAAACGTTTTTAGATGTAGAAGAAAAAGCTGTGTACCTGCTGGACCAAAATTCTTCCAGCTGTTTAACCTCAGCTCAGTGATGGGTCACATACATGTTATGAGAGTTTTTAGGTGCTGGCTAGTAGAAATTAAAATCTGTTCATTGTTTTTGAGGTCTTTTTTTGGTCCAATATGCAGCCAAACTTCATTCAGGAAAACTGACATCCCACGGGACGCTTGTTGTTGTCCTCTCCACGGCCCGCGTGCTTCTGTTTCATAACCCCCCCGCCCCGCGCTGTGGCCTGTCGCTTGTGGTCCATCATCAGCCCCGCTCTCGCTGTCAGGGGCCGCGCTAACGAGCTTCCGCTCCCGGAGCCGTTGTTGGGATTTACCCCGGGGCGCACTGACCGCTGCGCCACTGCTGCCATGCAGCCGACGCAAGCACCACTCCACAAGGGGACCAACTGACTTTCGGGGTTCGACTTCACTGTGGATGAAAACGTTTACGCGCCATTCCAGCGGCACCAATTACGCATGAAATGCGCCCTCAGGTGGATTCCCCTCTGGAGGTGAGAAGATTCTTTCTCAGCTCTTTCTTAGGAGTTTTTTTTCAACAGCTGGTGACTCGTGTCCGGTCTCCTCCGGAAAGCTGTGAGCTGCGATGACGGTGACCTACACGGCCCGGGTGGCCAACGCGCGCTTCTGCGGCTTCTCCAAACTGCTCCTGGCCTGGAAAGGCAGCATCTACAAGGTGCT
Organism: Oryzias sinensis; assembly: GCA_037389245.1. Taxonomy (NCBI): domain Eukaryota; kingdom Metazoa; phylum Chordata; class Actinopteri; order Beloniformes; family Adrianichthyidae; genus Oryzias; species Oryzias sinensis. The sequence continues at coordinate 2,984,154 of CM074490.1, forward strand.
GTACAAAGAGTTCCTGGCTTTCTTCGTGCTGTACGCCGCCATCAGCATCACCTACAGGTGAGGCACGACGACTGACAGAGGGAACTTGATTTCTTTTATTGATCTCTGAGCTGTTTATTTTTTTTATTTATTTTTTAGATTTTTTCTGTATGAGGACCAGAAGAGATACTTTGAGAAGCTGGCCATCTACTGCAACCACTACGCCAGCCTGATCCCCATGTCATTCGTGCTGGGTGAGTTTCCACAGACAGAGCGCCACTCATGCCTGCACGTCTCTCTCTGCTGTGGATCGTTTGCTTTTGCACTTTTGAAGTGTTGCACGAGTTTCGAAGACATTGTAGATCATTGGATTTTTAAGAATCCATGTTCAACATACCAAAACATGCAGATTCTAAGTAAACGTAGTTGTCCTGAGAGCAAATCTATACAAAAGTAAAAGAAAAGAAAATAGTTTTAAAAGTACCCCTTAAATACTATTTTCTCTTGACTCCCTAATGGCCAAATAGAATCTCAAATACAATACTTAAAACGATATTTAAATGTCAGTTTTATTTTTGGTTACTGTTTGTTGGTCTCTTTTAACTGTGGGAACATTTGATTGGTAACTTCAATATTTCCAACAATTGCTGAACTTGTGTCCCACAACCGTGAGTCCCATGAATCTGCTGGACCTGACATCATCCAACAGTGCAGCCATATTGCATATTGCACCACATGTTCCTGTACTGCTGCCTCGCAATAAGGAAATTTCCCCATCGTGGCACTAATAAAGGAATATCTTATCTTATCTTATCTTTTATTTCCTCTCTTCCATTATCCATATTTTTGAAAAACAGAGCGATAAGCGAATGTCTCACTTGACCTCATGCAACCTTGTTAGCCATAAAATCTGAATCGTATCTTAGTGGAAGAACTTTTAATGCGGCTTTTGGTTCCTCAAGCTCTGAAATTGAAAAAAATAACTTGTGGTGTTCCTCAGGGTTCTGTACTTGGCCCCTATTTTATTATTATATATATATTTATCAATTCAGCCACATCTCATATCATTTCTATGCAGACGATATCCAGCTCTACTGTTCTATCCTGGAAAATGATAATTACAAACTACAAAATTTGTTGAATTGCTTAACGAGCATCAAAACATGGCTGAACAATAATCATTTGCTCTTAAATACCCATAAAAAATGAGACACTGATTTTTGCCCCAGAACATAAAATCCCTTCCATCAGACAACACCGCGGGTCTCCTAGCTCTTCTGCGATTGTGTGCCCCGCCTTCACTCAAAAGTAGCTGGGATAGGCTTAGGCTCCAGAAACCACGTGACCCCAAAAGGGATTCAGTGGGTTCTAAAGAGGATGGATGTTTACCCATCATCGTCATCAAAAGCTATGAAAATGATATTTACCAATTGAACGTTTTTGGCTGCAGGGTTCCTGATTGTCGCATAACTGATGATTCTTGAAGCTCCACAGCTTTAAACAGCTGCTGTGTGTCGGCAGCCTGAGGAGCTGAATCCCTGCTGCTGCTGCTGTGTGCAGGTTTCTACGTGACCCTGATAGTGAACCGGTGGTGGAACCAATATACCAGCATCCCGCTGCCGGACCGGATCATGTGCGTCTTGTCAGGAGGCCTGCAGGGGAGCGACGAGCGAGGCCGCCTGCTCAGACGCAGCATGATGCGCTACGCCAGCTTGTCCGCACTGCTCATCCTCCGCTCCGTCAGCACAGCCGTTTTCAAGCGCTTCCCCACCATGGACCATGTGGTGGAGGCCGGTGAGAGCTCCCAGAGAGGGTTACCCCTCACCAGCTACCTCCACTCTGACCAGCTGTCACTGCCACCTAGTGTTTAAAGCTGGGAAGTAGATTGAGACAGTGTGTGTTCACTCTTTACCCAGTACACTCTTTTATGGGGCAAATGTTCCAATATGAAGAAGCTGGAGCAGTGCTTCTGCCGTCTGTGCAGGATTCATGACCAGAGAGGAGCGTAAGAAGTTCGAGGGTCTTCACTCTCCCTACAACAAGTACTGGATCCCCTGTGTTTGGTTCACCAACCTGGCTGCAGTGGCTCGCTGCGAGGGCAGAATCAGAGACGACCACACGCTCAAGCTCCTGCTGGAGGTGCAGCTGTTCAGCCCCAGACAGAAGGCCTTTGAGCCCCGAGGAGACATCACCCACAGGAACCAGCTTTATGTTCAAGAGTCACGTTTCTGCAGTGACTAAAATACGTCTCAGCTGAAAGCGTTCTCAGAACAAAATGGCAGAAAAATTGGTTTAAAAGCAAAACCTCCACAATCTGTTTCCATGAAGCAAACCTGCAGGCACAAATGTTGCAGTTCCTCAAATGACCACTAGTGGCTGGCTTCAAAAGGAAGCAATTTCCCACAACTGCCATTATTTTCAAGTCACTAACCATTAGAGGACATATTAAATGTTATTGAACAAACCTCCTAAAGATAAACATATTTTTCTCTAAAAAACATCAACCTTCAAAGTCTCTGTTCCACATAATTACACACAACAGATTCTAAAGAACTGAAAATGGTCATTTGTTAAATTTGCTGCATTAGTAGGTCGCATTTACTGAAATCAAAAGCTATTGCAATCAAAAACCTCTTCAGCCCCATGACCCCGGCCCAAACCATGACTCCCACACCTCCTTGCTGACGTTGCCAGTCTTGTTGGGACATGGTGGGACATGGCCATCCACCCACCAACCCCTACTCCAGAAGTCTGGACCGTCCAGGGTTGCGTGGCACTTATCAATGAGCAAGACTGTTTGAAAATGAGTCTTCATGTATGTCCACACTACAGCTGTTTCTGCTTGTGAGTGTTGTTTAAGGGGGGGTTGGGGCTGAATAGGAGGTTTGCGTAGAACTGCAAACCCCTGGAGGATCCTACACCTTCATGCTTGTGGGACTCCAGAGACTCCAGCATCTGCTTTGTAATAGTATTTTAGCAGCTGTTCTGTTAATCTGGGGTATTTGTCCTGCAGAAACCTTCTTGATTTTGATTTATTTTATTTATTCAATACAGGGACAACACATATTAATAAACAATCCTGTCAATACGCCAGGCTTAGCCAAAGGGCTACTTTTCATCTGCAGCCCTGAGGTAAATGTTATAAATCACCCTAGAAGATAAAAAATATATATATTTACATAAGATAACGTACATATTTTAAACCATACATTCAGTAAAATGAGCAGTTAACCTAAGGGTAAATTGGCGATAAAATCAGTCAAAATCAGACAAATGTATGAACATAAACACACATATAAGACAATCTGCCCTTAGCTGCACCAACCCATGTGTGTTCTAATCAGCCCCGAATCTCCTAAAAGCACGATTATCAGGTTTCCTGACATATCCCAGATTTTCATTCAAACCCGCCCCCGAAAACGTTGGTCTGCTTCATACTGTGGAACATCCTTCTGTAGAGGTTTTGCCTCTAACTCACCAGCAAACAGGTGTCTGAGGATTGATGTCAGTGATCCAAAGAGCCCAGAGACACAATGTCATCCATGAGTTTAATGGAAAAGCAGAGAATTTCATCTGTTTTGAGACGTAAAGACCAGTTGCATCATAATTTGGGACACAAGGTGGTGGATGTCAGTTCTTATAGCCCACTGCTGTAGATGAACCAGCTTAGCAGCTCTGAAACGGACTGGTGATCTTAGTGGAACCGGTTATTAAAATTATCCTGCATTCCGTGGTACAAGCACCAAATTTGGCATGTATGTAACTGAGGACCCGATCTTTCAGAAAACATTAGCTATGAAGAAAAGCCATGATTTAAAAAAAATATATAGATATATCTATATATATATTGTAGGGATGGGAATAGAAGCCCCATGAAGCTTTCCTGGGGGTTCATGTAATTGTGCCGGAAAAATGAACCAACCATTACGGGCTTTGAAACCACACAGAACAGCGGCATCTGGTGGCAGACTGGACGTATGTCATAGGCTTCAATTAAGCTCCTTGTAACACTTCATTGTGGAAATTATGATGAAAAAACATAAAACAAAACAATGTTGTTAACGATGAAAAAAACAACGTAAAACAACACGAGTTTTTCTGTGAGAAGTGCTTGACGCAGCGAAACACACATCACATGAAGAAAATAAACACAAAGCAAATTTAAAAATGGTTAAATACTGGTGTTAAACCCAGGATCTTTGGATGCAGACGCCACAATTATTCCACTGAGCTATCGCTACTACTACACAATCACACCTCATTTTTTATAAATAATGTTCAAGGTCTTGTTAGGTAAAGTGCAATGAACTGTCGCTGGTTCCAATACAGAGGAAACAATAGAACTTGGAAATGTTCGGGATTCATTTCGTTCATTAGCGCGCCCAATTTTTCAAACACAAGTGACATCCTGGTTCGTGGTTACGACCAAACAGAAGCATTTGGGGCTTCATACGTCATCAACCATGTGATCTGCGCTAGTTGACAAGTTGACATACGCCCCGAAACATTGTGCCAAACCACTCTGCTTAATGAAGATGAAACGCGCCCCAAAGCGTCTGTGTCAAACGGGCCATCACTAATATTTTGTATGAACAGTCCATGTTGTTAAGACTGTGATGTATAGACATTTCACATTTTTGTAACAATTGAGTGTCTGGCTGCCATCTTTACAAATGGCCACCGTTTTGGATTTTTCTCGTTGCAAATGTGTTTTTTTTTTTTGGAAAGAAGGAGTCCTAAGGTAAATACATCCACAGCAAATTTGGTACTTGTACCACAAAATGCACAATTTGTCTAAAATATCAATCGGCTCTGCTATCTGTTGTGGTCTAAAAAAAACCCCCCAGAAAACTCAAAATCCTTTCAGTTCACTAATAAAAGCTTTTGCGTTACACTTGTAGTATGTGAAAGTTCAGTTTTTGAGGTGAAGTTGAGCCTGTGTCTCTGGTTGTGTCGGACAGGAGCTGAACGCCTTCAGAGGAATTGCAGCTTGCTGTTTCATTACGACATGGTCAGCGTGCCCCTGGTCTACACTCAGGTCAGTGCTGATGAGGACTCACTGCTGTGTTAAAGTCGGATGTTTCCGCGCCACAAACCTGCTTTCCTCGCTGATTCGCTCAGTTTTTCACTCAGTTGGGAAGACTCCGTCCTGCAACGGTTCTGGACTACGCGCCATTGTGGCTTCCCAGTTACTGCCGAGTGCCGCCACCAGAAAACTAAAATCAGATAAGCGCAGGACTCTCTGGCATGGGAAACCGAGACCAGTACTTTAGGAGATTATACAAATCTTTAATACAAAAATGTTGTTAAAATACCTATGCTAAAGGAAACACGGACACCTTTAACCTCTTTATCACTACGGACTGGTATGACAACGCAAAATGTCCTCACGGATCGATATTTATGATGTGGTTGATGTTTATCACAGCAACGCTATGATGAAAGAGGAATAGAAACATAAGGAGGCGATCTCTGAGCTTTTATTTTGACACGCATGTCATCCTTCTCTCCCTTTCTCACACTCATGGTGCAAAAAGGAAGTAGTGTCTATGAAATGCAGCTTTCTTTTTTTGGCAGTGGAAGGCTCCTCTTCTGTCTCCTGGCTGGGCCTTTTCCACTTGGCAGAGAAACTTTCCAAAGATGTTTGTTTTTACTGGTGGCTGTCACGTGACCGAGAAGAGCGCCTTGGCCTCCGTCAAGAGTAGCATAGACATAGGATGGAACAGAGAATCCGGCGATTAAAAAAAAAAAAAAAAACATCTCTCAGATTCCAAAATAAATACAACGGAAGTCATGTAATTTATTTATTCTTTCTGTGCGGCCCAGTACCAAATGACCCGGACGGTGCCGGTTTGGGGACTGCTGCCTTAAAAGACAGATTAGACCATGAATTATGGATAGATCATATCAGTCCTGCAGCTGTAGTGCATATTCCCAGACTCTGCACAAAGTCCTGATGCCTGTGGGCCGCACACACCGATGGCGGCTGACGCCCGTCCATCATGGGAAAGCGATAGACTCCGGTGGCGAGTCAGGGAGACACGATGAGGTGGCTCCGAAGTCCAGTGCACCGAATCCCCAGCGTGAAAGCAGCATCCAAAAATGGAGATGCACAAGACAGCAACGAAAAGCAGGAAAACAGCGCCACCTGCTCCGCAGCCCAGGAGGACGGCCGACAGGAGTCGCATGAGCAGCAAAAACCGCCCGTGATCCGGTTACAGAGATGCCAGTTAGCGCCTGATGCTGCAGCGGGGCAGCTTTACCATTGCTGAGGGGCATTTGCAGCTACGCTCAGTAATAAAGCCACTCCACCAACATTTTACAGCAACCTCAAAGAATGATCTGCAGTCCACCATTCTCAACAGTAAAAAGGGTCTGGGTCTGCTTGGATACATGATGAACACTAAGGCCAACCCTGGCAGGGTCTCAAGACGCACCTTTAGGATGGACACCATAAGGGACCACCTGTCTGTGTGTAGTTCCCGGGTGTGTAGTGGGCACTTCATCCAATAGCCAGCAGGAGGTCTACAGGAAGCTTCCATCGCGCTGCGGTGGAATGGGGATTCTTCCATTGCACACCAGCAGCGGGGCATGTGACCATGTCCTCCTCTGCGGGTGGTGACTTTGGCAGTGTACACCTTTTTCTGGTGTGTCTGATCGACCGTCAGTTTCTGGACTGATCCAGAATTACCCAGGGCCACGATCTGGACCTGTATGTGCCCATCTTCACGCTGCTGCAGTTCTTCTTTTATGCAGGCTGGCTGAAGGTCAGAGCGAGTGAAACACAAAGTTTGTTCCGTTTTTTCAAACGCCGTGACCTTTTCTTACCTACCTGTTTGCCTGGAAGGTTGCAGAGCAGCTAGTCCAACCCCCTTTGGAGAAGATGATGATGACTTTGAGACCAACTGGCTAATCGACAGAAACTTTCAGGTTAAAAATAAACTTTTATCTTTTACGATTCCATGTTTCCTCTGTTTTTAAATGGAGGATTATGAAACATGAAGCTTGATCGGGGAAATCTCTTTCTAATTTGGGTCGTCCTTTAAGAGAGACATGCATTTAAACTGTTTCAGACACCTCTGAGTGTCACACGCCACCTCCAAGGACCATCCTAAAAGCCCACAGCGTGATACTCCTACCACCGTGTTTCTCAATAGGGCTTCTCATTGAAGTCTTCCCAGAATTGTTCTAGTCTGGCTGGGATGCACCAGCCCAGTTCCTCATAAAGAGCCAGAGGAGATTTTGTAAAACATCAAGCCGCGAAGAAGCCATGATCCCCACAAAGATCCTGTTGGCTGCTTCCCCGCCTGTAATTTTGGAAGTCCTACAGATTAACACAAGTCTGGGTTTGTTTTTCCTGAATTTAACTCTTTATATTTTGCACCAACTGCTGTGGAGGCTGCCATGAAAGACTTTGTTGCCTCAGAAGGCTAAAGGCGTTTCAGTCAGTTGGTTCATTCTTCAGCGTGGTCACACATTGGTTTGACGTCTTGCAGGTCTCCATGATGGCGGTTGATGAGATGTATGGAGATCTTCCGGTGATGGAGAGAGACCGGTACTGGAACGACTCCAATCCTCGGCCTCCGTACACGGCGGCCAGCTCTTCGGCCTCCACGCAAACCCTCCTTCCAGGGCTCCACCTTCGACATGGCGTGAGTTCACCCAACTCCTGTCCTCTGAGTCCACTTTTTTCACGACTGAACGGTCAGAGATACACTACTTGCAGTGAGTCTGGGATAACTCAATGGACTAAACACAGGGTTTGTTTCACTTCACTGATTTTCAGGATACTGAAGTGATTGTGGTGACGAACACGCCTGATTGTCTTACACACAAAAGTGTCACTGTGTTCAGTCGGTCTGTCTTATTGGAGCCAAAACCAAAACATTCTAACAGAAAAACCTTTTCAGTGTTTCGTCAACATTCTGTGGGTCTAAAAAGCTGATTTAGTCAGTGAGTTGTTCTGGGTTTATCATTCTAACAGCCATGAACTGGCCTTGCTGAACACACAGGCAGCGCCACCTGACCATAGCCCCTTCAGGTTGGTAGTAATAATAATAATAATCAATTTTATTTGTTAGGCAGCTTTCTAGGAAATTTAAAAGCAATGAGATGTACAGTAAAATATGCATTTAAAAACAGGCCAAGACTGTCAATTTACGGAGGAATTATGCAAGTTGGAAAAGGTGAGTTTGAAGGTGAATTGTGAGGGAGAGCCAATGTTTCAAAGGTCAGGGGGGAGTGAATTCCAGAGCCGGGGGGCAGAGTAGCTGCAACCAGATGAAGGGAGGAGGAGGATCTGAGGGTACGGGTGGGTGTGGCCGCATGAACAAGATCCGACAGGAGTTGTGGAGTGGATTTAAAGGATCAGGACAAGCATTGTGTATGTAATTTGGTGTGTTGTCTGTAACCAATGGAGCTGCTGCAGAACAGGTGTGATGTGTTGGGCGGATAGTGTTTGAGCGATAATTCTGATTCTCAGCTGAGTTTAGAACATAGTGCAGTTTACGTACAGTTTTTTGTGGTAAACCAAAAGAATGGGCAAGTAGAAGGAGTAGTTGGCAGTCAAGGTGTTGCGGCTGAACAGGTGGCAGTCTCAAAAGTGTCATCGGCAGACTTGCACTTCGTACACACAACTACTGTCAGGTTTGTGACAATGCAGCAGCGGTCACTGATGAGTGTCTGGTCACCGTGGAGAAATGATGGTGAAATCCGCGTTGTTGGAAAAAGCGAAATTGAAAGCGATACAATGAGAGTCTAGATGGATGGATGGATGGATGGATGGATGGATGGATGGATGGATGGATGGATGGATGGATGGATGGATGGATAGATGGATGGATAGATAGATAGATAGATAGATAGATAGATGAATAGATAGATAAGATAGATAGATAGATAGATAGATAGATAAGATAGATAGATAGATAGATAGATAGATAGATAGATGGATGAATAGATAGATGAATGAATGAATGAATGAATGGATAGATAGATAGATAGATAGATAGATAGATAGATAGATAGATAGATAGATAGATAGATAGATAGATAGATGGGACTGACGGACGGACAGACACAGGAGTTCACTTTGGCAGGAGGTGGAGGGAGAACGAAAGCAGTCTGGACCGGCATCACCAGTCAGAGAAAACCGGTTTTGGTTATTGTCCAGAGCCTGAGTCTACAATAACTATAAATATTCAGCTAATGAATCATGATTCAAAGAGGTTCATTGTGTCTATAAAATTATACTGCGTATTTAATTTATTTTTTATCAGACACTGGTTTGTTTTGTAGTGTAAAACGATAATGAAATCATTATCAGCAACATCAAAGAAAATGTCATTAAAATTCTGATCAAAACGGAAAAATGCTTGTATTAAAACAATATCCCTAAATTGTTGTGAGTAGTGTCAGTCATAAAAAATGAGTTTATAGTTAAATGTTGTCAGTAAAAGCTTTACTCCCACCCCCAACCCCCCACCCAGGATCCCTAAAGAGGAGATGCACTTCCAGCCTCTGGAGGACATCGCCGAGAACATGGAGGAGTGCGGCACGCGCCACCCCAACATCGCCCTGTTCAACCGCCTCTCGGGCGCTGCCCACTCGCCATCTGGTTTTATGGGCGGGGCATCGCCGCACATCGGCACAGCTTCAGAGGCTCCAGCACTCCCCAGCATTGACCGCTGCATCAGCGATGACGAGGAGGAGGAAGAGGAGGACAGCTGTAAAATGGGGAAGGCTGGCTCTTTGCCGTCCGGCCTGGGGCAAGACACCCAGAGTACACTGTGCAGCTTCAGGGATGACGAGGGTGGGAGAACGCCTCTGCTGGACCTTCACTTTGGGGGTGAGCAGGATCAGGGTGGGGAAAGATCCTCCTTCAATGTGAAAGGCCGGAAGAGAAGGGCAGCAGAAGATGAGAGGCGGACGCCCAGTGTGAGAAGGACAGGCGTGCACGGTGTCACTGCCCCCTCCTCAGACGGCCCCCGCTACCTCCCGACCCACCTTTCTGCTCCACCTGGAGCACTGCAGGTCCCAGCCGTCCATCAGCAACCAGGTCCTTGCGCCTGCAGCTGACCCCTCGTCAGCTGGAATCAAGATGTCCCTCCTTGCTGTGCCCTCCGAGGGCGAGCCGCAGCGTGCTCGCAGCGTGAGCGTGGGAGTCAGAAGTTCCGCGGCGTCTTAGGTGGCGCTGCTGATGTTCCCGCGAAAAAGCAGGCGCAGCGCGACTGAAACAACACCGATCCGACCCTTTAGGAAGTTTCCGCGGCGTCCTCCTGTCTTAAAACCGGAGCTGAGACATGAACTTCATCTGTTTGAGGGTTCTTCGAGTGTGTTTAAGGCTGACGTCCACCGGTCCGTCTGCGGGGCGTCTCCATTGACCCAAAAGAATAGATCGTTCGTTAATCAATCAGGCAGAATATGTCTAGGAAGACTCTCATTCATCCAGGTGGATTCCATCATAGTAGTAAGTTTAAAGGGTTTTAAAGTTGAAGACGTTTCACCTCTTATCTAAACGACTTTGTCAATTCTGAAATAGCTGGTTATATGCGCTCATGGGGGAGGAGTCAGACCTAAAACTGGATAGTATTGTCTACGTTTACTCACGGATCATATCAACGCGGTCGAGAAGAACATCAAGTTCACCAGGGAAGACACAAAGGAGAAGACCCTAGTCTTTCTAGACTGTGCAGTAATCATTGGAGGACAGACAGGTCAGGTTGAAGTGTACAGGAAGCCTACTCACATAGATCAGTACCTGTTATTTGATTCAAACCACCCTTTACAGCACAAACTAATGTGATCAAGACTTTACAACACAGAGTCCAGGAGGTGCCCAAGCTCTGACGGAAAGAAGAAAGAAGAGCAACATAGCCGTTAAGCCCTCCGAACCTGTGGATATACCAACTGGGCATTCACCAGATCCCAACATACAGGAAAACAAGACAAGAAGGAACAAGAGCGGAAAGGAAACAGTATTTCAATTCCTTATATCTCAGGCCTGTCTGAAAAACTTAAATGGATTTTCAAACAACATAACATCCCAGTTCCTCTCAAACCAGTTAATACGCTCAGACAAAAACTGGTTCATCCAAAGGACAAAATTCCCAGCTACAAACAGAGTAATGTTGTGTACTCTATCCACTTCAAAGAACTGCAATGAACAGTATATAGGAGAAACCAAGCAACTCTACACAAGCGGCTTTACCAACATCGCAGACAACCCAAGTGGACTTGAGTCTGCAGTGCACCTCCACCTGAAGGCCACAAACCACTCGTTAGAGAGGACAACGAGTCGAATTCTAGAGCAGAGAAAAGGATGGTTTGAGCGAGGGGAGTGAAAGAAGCCATCTTTGTCAAGAGGATAAATAATATCTTAATGAGAATGATGGTCTCAGGTTTATTCTTCCATCCGTCTACCAGCAGTGTTCTAAAACCAAACAAACGGAACCAGTTCCACCTGGGTCGTTAACGTGAATGACCAGTTTGGGGAGGGAGTCACTGGCTCCCCAACCCCCAGCTGAGGACAAAAGGACTCTTAGGCCGAAACCATGTAGGCTAAGTTGACAATACCATCCAGTTTCCGGTCGGCTCCTCCCCATGGCGCGCCTATATACCAGCTATTTCATAATTGAGAAAGCCTCTTGGATAAGAGGTGAAACGTCTTCAACTGTAAAAACCAAGTCCAGTTGACAGCCTTTAAACCTACTACTATGATGGAATCAGTCAGAATGTTTACGTCGCCTCCGTCACGTCGGCGTTCCCTGTCCGTCTGTGTTCGCTTCCAGTCCGTTGACAACTTGCGTCAAAGAGCCGGAGAACTGGAAACAGGTCAAAATAAACTCTTCCTTTGTACTTTCAAAATAAAACCTTATATTTTATATTTAAGGTGCCTGCATAATGGCCTTGCGTTAAGCACAGCAGATAACACCGGCGTCCATTTTCCCACAGACGACGACAGTTTACTTTTGGAAATGCAAAAAAAAAAAAAAAGAACAAGATTTATGACATTAAACATTTAACAAGGATTCAGCGAGGAAGAGGAGGGCGTGGGGGAAACAGAACGGACAAACAACACGACACGGGGTGGCGGGGCAAACCACTCCTCTGCAGTGACGTGTGGTGGGGTTGATGGCTGGTGAGGCACCGACTCCTCCAGAGGTTTTTAAAATGAAAGAACTGAATATTTTCCCATTCATCCAACAGCAGGAAACAGCGTAGATGTAGAAACACAAGATAATATTTGTCCAACAGAGAATATTTCTTTTATGGACATGGACAGAACACTCTATTGTGTATAAATTATTCATATATACTGCAAGCAAATAAAATATACAGATGTGATCAGCCCACATTTCCTTTTGACCCTCAGTAACTATTTGTAGTATTTTTCCAACTTCAAATTCTGGAGCTTTAATCTGGCCTAAAATTGGGTTTTCAAATACTTATTTTTTTCTCCCACTTACTCCCATGTTATTTAAAAAAAATAACATACATGATCACTTGCCTCACCTGACTGCATGCCACTGCTGCTCTGGGAGCCGGGGGGTGGGGGTGGTGGACTGGAGTCAATGTAAACTAACTGACGGTCGTGAGACAGACTCCCCACGCAACACAACGAAGATGCAGCGCAGACAGACCCGTGGAAATTCGGGGTCAGTCTAAACTAAAAGTGACTGTACTACCACCTATACACTATAAATGTATAATGTTCTAGATTAGTCTGAAGGCTTAGTATACTTCCTACACGTACATGGTCTAGTGCATACTTGCTATACTCATACTTTACATCAAGTACAGTGAATAAAATCTAGTAGATGTCAGAGGCTCTAGTTTCTTCTAAGGGTTCACTGATTCTCAGTGCATCATGGGTCCTGGTTCCATTAAACGACATGTTTTACTCTTTTCCACTTCCTTTCTGTCAGGATGATGTTGTTTTCTAGAGCGACTACGATTGTGTTTAAGCTCTAATCTGGAACAATGATGAGCTCCGATTTTGTCCTGATTTTGGATGAAAGGTTGTGACCCCCCCCCCCCCCCATAACGGTTTGAAACAAAACAAATGATGATAGTAGTTCATTAAATCTCGTTTCACTTAGTTTGATAATGTCATTTTTAACAAACCTTTTCCAGCAGAACTGTTCTGAACTGTGATGTTCAAAAATGACCAGCAGGCGGCGATGGAAGTTAACTTAAAACTCCAGGCCTTGTCTAGTTGTCATTTACTTTCTGGGGTGCAAAACTCCCCCTCCTGACCTAATGGGATGTCCTGTATGTTTGGGGGGGGGGCCTTGGTGGAGGTGGAGGTCCTTCTGGATGGCAGCCCTCCTTAAGGTCAGCCGCTGCCAGAGCCAGGTGATGTCTACCACAGCTACTCAAAATAATCTGAATTAACAGCTTCTTATGCTCAGACGTGTGTGAAAGAGCTCTGAGAGCACAAATGGTTGTCTTGGTAAGTACAAAACAGGGGGGGCCTCCTAGGGAGCAAACCAGACTGTAGGAGGTGCCAGGAGGAGCTGAGCAGAGATGAAACATGGCTTCATGAGGAGTCACCGTGCAAATGTAGCAGTCAGAAAGCAGCAAACAGGACTGTTCTGTTAGTCATGTGAAAATAAAACGCCAAGCCGTGTTCTCACGCGTCTGCGCTACCTCAGAGTCCCATTTGAAGCCAGAAGCTTGAAACAATAAAACTCCAGAAACAAATGAATAAAGGTGTTTCCCCCCCAAAATTTGCTCTACAAGGTCCAGACATGGAAAGTCTGAGGAAGCTCTATTTTAAGGAGTTGCTGTTTTTCCTCACTGTTTTCCAGATGTCCAGAACTGCTTTCTCCTTGTATCCCTTGTTCTATCCTAGACACTTTAACATTGGGAGTGGGGTCATCTAGACCCACTAGACAGAGCTCTGAACCTTTTTTCTTCAATGATTTGTGATCTTCACTGGTGTCCATGGATTACATGAAATCTTTCCACCTTTATCCACCTTTGTCATGGTAGGGAGAACACCTCAATGGAAGGGTGGGTCATCTAAGATAGGACACGGGTTAAACTGATCACCACGTTGGAGAAAAAAAACCCTCACTTCTGAAGCTCTGCCTCCTTGCTGCTTCTCGTTATTGCAGCAAATCCAGGTGGATGGACCTGAAGTGCTGCAGGCTCCCCCATCTGGGTGAGAGGCCCTGCCAGGTCCATCAATGCGCAGAGGCAGCACCCACCTCTTCAGATCCCCATGACCCCCCCCCCCCATGGTTTTCTTTAACATTAAAGCCTATACTCTGCTTTTCTTAAGCCTTTCAGAGTAAACTATAAAAATATGTGAAGTTTGGCATACTAAAGAATTATTTCTTCAATAGAATATGAGTTATTTTTGCAGCTCATTTTCCTACCAGGAAGTAAGACGACTCGATCTGTGAGGCCCCGCCTTTCTCTCCTTGTGAGCCGTTGTCTGCGTTTTTCCCACGAAAACAAACAACATCCAAACTTTTCCAGAGATGGACGTTCATAAAACTGGGTTGCTAAAATCCAATTTAATCGATTAGTAAAGTAGAGATCAATCTTTCATATCAGCACTAAAGTCTGCTAGCTTGATGCTAACATATAATGGAATTTCCCATAGAACGGCTAATGCTAACGTTCATTTGACCCAAACATACATTGCTGACCAAATGAACAGCTTTATAGACTCAGGCAGGAAGTTTAGAACCTTTTTTGAGGAAACTTTTACTTTAATGTAACCGATTTTTGCTCCAATCTTGTGGAATAAAATGTGACCCTACAGCGAGGGCTCCACCTAGTGGCCAAACTGAAACGCCTCCAGGAGAGGCACAACATTTAATTTGTAACATGAGTCCGTTTTTGAACCTTAACAATGTTAATGATCTGCACATTTTTGTTGGAGCTTCTCTGTTTGACAAATGCTGCAACCCTGTATGGTGTTAACAATAACTGGTTTATTATTTCACTGATGCATTTACTGTATGTCAACTGTAGCAGATTATAGAATATCTTTATATCTGGAATGTTTTTCCATACAAATATGTTTAAGTGTGTAAAGCGTGTAAATTAAAAATTAAATTGAATTGATTGTATCAAAATAATTGAATCAATACAGTCTCAGGTGAATCGAAATTAAATGTGGAATATTGATATCTCTTGGTGATAGCGGGCCCTAAGATTGTTCACATAAACTGAAAGCGTTTAGCCGACCTCTAGCTCCACTGAGAAAGTGGGCGTGTGTTTTAGCCTGTGGGCGGGGCTGGCAGCCCACTCTTCCTGGAAGAGGGTGTTCCTCACTTTGTGACATCACAATGGGAGGACCCACTGGTTTTGGTGGATTGGGAGGGGGTGGTGCTTAGAGAGTAGCTTTTTAGAGGAATACTCAGAAATGCAGGAATGGATCAAAACACCACTTAGGGGTGGTTTTTTGTGAGGAATTAACATTATAAAACACTCAAAAGCTGATAGTTTTGCATGATATAGGCCCTTTAAGCCATGATAAAATCCAACTTTGGTATACAATAGAAATGGCAGAATAAATGCTTCAAATTCAAGCAAATCTGCACAAAATTATGTGAATTTCTATTTACACAGAAAAACACTGACCTTGTTTTGATGTGTTTTTGGTGGTTTACAGACAGGTAAAGCCTGAAACAAATTCTCCTGATAGGTTTTTGCAAAAGCTCGCAAAAGAGTTGCATTTTTAACTTCAAAGGTCGTTTAGCGCACTTGATCAAAAGTCTGACCTGAAAAGGAAATCTATTTTTCTCTCTGTCACGCTGTGATGTTTCCACAAAGACCTGCCGGTTTCAGTGACCCAGAAGAAGACTGCCCCCCCCCCCATTTCTCAGCTGGCCACCTTCAGGCTCTTGGTCGCTTTCAAACCGGCACCCCTGTTGTGTTTTCTTTTAATTTGCCTCTCAGGTTTTCCACATCAGCTCGTTCTGCTGTCAGTCGAGTGAAGCCTCGGCTCAGGCTTCAGGGGAAATGTACCCGATTCTGCTGTCATTAGGTGTGAAAACACAAGCGTGGGCGAGGATTTCATAGAAGTGCTGGTTTCTCTGGAACCAGGAGAAGTGAGGTCAGCAGGCAGCTTTACTGAAACTCAGCTCTACCCTGCAGCTCCTGACATACCATCAGACCAAAGTTACCACGAGCGCCTCCTCACCTCTGCCGCTCTTCGTTCTCAGAGTGTCGCACAGGGCTGAGAGGGGAAAAAACACAGCACAGAAAGGTGGGATGAAAGGAAACCGATACGTTTCTTGGAATCTGAAAGTGTGAAGGCCTTATTTTCTGTTGCTGCGACACGTGTGGATCCCACGGCTCACAGCAAAGAATTCTGGGGGAAGACTTCCTCTATCATAGCCAGCAGCTTCATCAAAGCAGCTTATCTGCAATCAGCTGACGTTCATCGCGTACAAGACAGACCGATCGTCCCTCGCGATCATTCCTGTCAGGGGTGATAACCAAACGAACTGAACATACAAACTACTTCCTGTCTTGGGGGGAAACAGACTCCTGATCTCGTAAGGGTGTCAGTTACAAAAGTGACTCCTGGAGTCTGGGAACGAGTCCGGCTGGTTCAGAATAGAACAGAACAGATAGAGCCCAACATCCCATCTGCTGCATTTTTGGGTGTAAAACTGAAACCAAAAACACAAAAGAGCCTTTTGAGAGGGCTGTGTGCATGTCACTGCTGGGGAGTGGGGTGGTGGAGGGCAGGTGACGGTGCTGAACACGGATGAGGACGGCCCTGGTCACGGCTGGGCGGACGAGGCGACGCTTCAGGAAAAAACACAAACATCTGAATATTTGATCTGAACTCAAACGAATCAAATAAAGTAGTGAGTCGTGTTTTCTCTGTGAGTCTGGGCAAACATTCGTCCTTCCGTCTGCGCACCTGTGCACTTGTTGCTGGCCGCAGGTCCTCAGGTGCATGGAGAGGCGCTCACGGACTTGTCTGTCTTGTTCTTGGTGCATCTGTTTGTTCCTCACATGCACAGACACGAACGTCCTGGCTGTTCAGTCTGTTTAAAGACCTACTCCAATGAAAACGGTGTTTTTTGCTGTTTTTAACGTCTTTTTGTGGCTTTTTCTTAGGATGGAGGACACATAACGGAAATCAAGAATAAAATAGCTTTCCTGAACATTTCTTTTTTTTAAATTTGTTGTGAAACAGACTTCTAGTAGACAAATGGTTCCATGAACGTTTTGTTTTCCTTGTTTTGTTTCAGTGCTAACGTTAGGTTGGGGTTGTGAGGGGCTATAAGCTAGCGGGAGAGTGTGTAAACAAAGGGATGATGGGAAATAAATGGTGGCTTTCTTCCGCACCAATGGTCCCCCCCACAATTCAGAGGGGAATTTCTGATTAACTCCTGCTGCCCTGCAGAAACTATGTCATAGAGCATTGTTTTTCAACCAGTGTACCATGGGAAATTATCCTCATTAACTGATCTAAAAACATTTCCAATCTCCAGGATATCAGCTCTGTGTTCACCCAAACAGCCCTGATAAAACACTGAGTAGTTAAGAATATGAAAGATCGTAAAATACTTTTTTTCTTTCTGTTTATTTGTTTCTATTAAAGACACTTAGATAAGAATGACGGTACCGTGATTTAGCCGTAGCTTCAGATGTTCTTAGAAAAGTCCTGCCCCACCAATCATTCTTGGAGGTCTTAATCACACGCCATCAGTCTGACCAATCAGAGGTGGTTAAAGTCTTCACTTCCTTGTTCTGATTCTACTCATAAAGTCTCTCAGTTCCAACAAAAATACCAGCTAAAGCTCGTCTTTAGTGGTGTAGCTTTCCACAGAATCCGGTATCAGACTGTGGAACAATGAAGCTCAGAGAAGCGAGTCTCATCGCGTTCGGCGGCTGTTTGCACTACATCTCCCATGATGCATTGGGTTAAAGTGACAGCATCTCAGCCCACAATTAGTCTTCCTTTGACGTCTTGAAACCACAACAAACACACATCAAGTACTTAACTTTTATTTCATCATTTAGAAAAAACAGCTGCAGCTTCCAGCTTTTTCTGCCACAATTATCACAGAAATGCACGTGAGATTGTGGGGGGGCTGTAGATCTATACAGACTAGGAGTTTCTCCTTTTTTTTGTTATTTTTTGGATGCTGGTTTGCCGCAGGATTTTTGTCAAGGTTAAAGTGTGCCGTGGTTCAGAAAAGGTTGAAAAACACTGATCTAGAGTATGACAGATTTTTTGATTTTGGGTAAAAAACTGCATTGTCGTCATTTAAGGACCTCTGGGAACACTTTAAAATGGGTAAATTGATGATCGGAGGGGGAGTTGTTTTTGGGGGAGAAATGCAGACACGCTGCTGAGGCCGGCTCCAGGATGATGTCATGAAATGGAGCGAAAGGCGGAGCCTCAGAGATCGAGCCGTCTTATTTCTGGGTAGGAAATGAGCTGTGAAAATAATTCCTATTTTATAAAAAATGTGTTCTCTAGTGATCAAAGGTAACATATTATCATCTATATGGACACAGTGATAGAAAAGCGGAATGAAGACCTTTTAAAGCAGAACATCCTGTCAGCTGCCCTGATCCAAACTCAGTTATCTCTTTCCTCACTTCAGGACGTTTTCTGGAGATGACTGGAAGCCCTTTATCAGGATCGTCTGAGCCCTGAAGTGTGTGTGTGTGTGTGTGTGTGTGTGTGTGTATACACATTGTGTTGTGCTTGTGAGAACCAACCAAATTTCAGAGCGGTTATTTCAACTTTGCAAAGCTTTAGGTTTGAATTAGATTTTGGTTTGTGCTGAGTTGCCAGGTTTTGCGTTCCTCGCCGTGGTTCTGTCCTCCGTTTTTTTCTGTCTTTGATGGGGTCCATGTGGACCTTCTGTGCTCAGCACGTCTTAATGCTCATTTCAACCAGCTAGCCAGTCTTCGGTGGCTGATCCTATCTCGTCTCCTTTAAAGAACCGGCGTGCCGTTTGCTGCCAGCTGCAGCGAGCCGCCATTTCCCTCCTCCTAGTTTCATTAGACCTTTAATGTTTGCTCTCCTGAGTCTGGAGTGTTTGCTGGTTCTCATCCCAGAACGCCACTCCATGAGCAGGCAGTTGTGATGCTGACCCCTTTAACCCTGAGAACCCACAAATTTGGCCAGTCCTTTATTTTGTTGCATTTATTTATGTGTTTAGTTTATTCACTCTATAATTAAACCTTTTTTTTTTTTTTGCTGCATTGAATTGCTGTTACCCAAAATTAAGGAATAAAAAAAAATCATCAAACGACCTTTAAAAGCCCAAAGGAAAATAGTTTTTGGCTCTCTAGAGCTGAGTCTGCACTAAACTTATTTCCCGCCATCATTTACAAATAAAGTCTTTAAAACTCAGACAATGTGATTCTCTGGATTTGTTTTTCTAATTTTGTCTCTCATAGTTGAGGCTTCTCATATTTTAAAGTGGAGAACTTGCACAATTGGTGGCTGACTGAATCCTTTTTTGCCCCACTGTGAATCAAACTTGCTGGGGATTTTAGGGTCGTCGGGGCGGGTGGAGGGTCTCAGATAGTAGCAGCTGCATCTGAAAGTCCCACTCCTCCGATCATCTTTTGATGAACACGTTAATAATCCCAAATCCCCATTTTTATCTGCAATAAGTGCATGTTCATTATAAGCATTGGGTTTTCTTTGTTTAGTCAATATTAGCTGGTTAATCTCTATCGGGTTGTGTGGAAGGTTGAATATTTAAAGCTTTCATTTTGAGCAGAAACCACAGCGTTCAGGGTTCTTCTCTTCTGCTGGCAACAAGCAAGGTTATATAATCCTGCATCAAGTTATATTTAACAGCATTAGTCTCAGATGTGCTTCCAGGGGATCATTTTTAAAAATCGAATTAAACAGGATCCATGGCTTCATGCTAGTCGCCTTCACTGGCAGTGGTTATGTGGGTGGAGATAAAGGCAAAGCGGATTGAAAACCCGGCAGCCAGAAATCTTCAGGAGAACTTCTTAACCCCCAGCACTTCTGGAAGCCAACGTTCTGCTGCCAGCGGTAAAAACTGGCCTCCACCTGGCTGTTTATGTCTGTGCTTCAGCTCCGGCAGCAAAACATGTTTTTCCCTCCAGGATCTGAAAGTGGGCAGACGGCGTCTCCACCGCGTTATTATGGAGGCCGACCTGAGGATGTCATTATGCAGGGTGAGGCGAAGCTCTACTCTGCTGCTGACATACTCGGCTCAGAAAAGGAGCTGACATGCTCACATCCTTTCACATGCTTTCTCACGTGCACGACTTTCACTGATCAGAACTGGACCTGAAGGTGTTTGATTTCTGTTCTGTCCAAAGACCACAAAGTCTGCCGACTCAGACCGTCACAAACCATTTCACCGTTTGAGGAAACTGCTTCGAACCGTCTCCTCTGTGGCGACGGCTTCCGTTTAAATCACCTCTACAGTTTTCTGTTTACATGTAAAGAAACGGTGAATCCTTGAACTCCCATGTCGTGCAGACGCCTGCTGGCGGTCGACCAAAGGCAGCCTGGTTGGCCAATCCGTCCTGCAAGGCTGCAGCTGAAGGAGTCACACACATTAGGTTTGTGAGGTCTCTTGGGGATCACGTACGAAAAGTCCAGCGCCAGAGCCGCCAGATCTGGCTTGGAAGTCCGCGGCGTGTGTTTTAGTAATCTGTCAGGAAAACAAAGGCGTGAAACAGATTTAACACCACATGCAAGCTAAATGCCGGGAGTGGAGCGACATTTCTGAATGCAGGTAGAGAAACGGAGGAGAAGGAAACAAACCCGTTAAGAACTGATCACAATGTTCCCTCTTCCTCACCGTTCCTCACTGTTTCCGCACTCTTTCTCACTGTTCCTCACCCTTCCTCCCTCTTCCACACTGTTCCTCCCTCTTCCTCGCTGTTCCTCACCCTTCCTCACTGTTCCTCACTCTTCCTCATTCTTCCTCACTGTTTCTCCTTCTTCCTCACTCTTCCTCACTGTTCCTCACTCTTCCTCACTGTTGCTCACTCTTCCTCACTGTTCCTCACCCTTCCTCTCCTGTTCCTCACTCTTCCTCACTGTTCCCTCCCCTTCCTCCCTCTTCCTCACTGTTCCTCACTCTTCCTCACTGTTCCTCCCTCTTCCTCACTGTTCCTCACCCTTCCTCACTGCTCCTCCCTCATCCTTACTCTTCGTCACTGTTCCTCACCCATCCTCATTGTTCCTCACTCTTCCTCACTGTTCCTCCCCTCTTCCTCACTGTTCCTCACCCTTCTTCACTGTTCCTCAACCTTCCTCACTGTTCCTACTCTTCCTCCTGCCCTTCCTCCCCTCTTCCTCACTGTTCCTCACCCCTCTTCCACACTGTTCCTCCCTCTTCCTCGCTGTTCCTCACCCTTCCTCACTGTTTCCGCACTCTTCCTACTGTTTCCGCACTCTTCCTCCTCTTCGCACTGTTCCTCCCCTCTTCCTCGCTGTTCCTCACCCTTCCTCACTGCTCCTCCCTCATCCTTACTCTTCGTCACTGTTCCTCACCCATCCTCATTGTTCCTCACTCTTCCTCACTGTTCCTCCCTCTTCCTCACTGTTCCTCACCCTTCTTCACTGTTCCTCACCCTTCCTCACTGTTCCTCACTCTTCCTCACTGTTCCTCACCCTTCCTCCCTCTTCCTCACTGTTCCTCCCCTCTTCCACACTGTTCCTCCCTCTTCCTCGCTGTTCCTCACCCTTCCTCACTGTTCCTCACCCTTCCTCACTGTTTCCGCACTCTTCTCCCTCTTCCGCTGTTCCTCCCACTCTTCCTGCTTTGTTCCTCACCCTTCCTCACTGTTCCTCACTCTTCCTGTTCTTCCTCACTGTTTCTCCTTCTTCCTCCCTCTTCCGCACTGTTCCTCCCTCTTCCTCGCTGTTCCTCACCCTTCCTCACTGTTCCTCACCCTTCCTCACTGTTTCCGCACTCTTCCTCCCTCTTCCGCACTGTTCCTCCCTCTTCCTCGCTGTTCCTCACCCTTCCTCACTGTTCCTCACTCTTCCTCATTCTTCCTCACTGTTTCTCCTTCTTCCTCACCCTTCTTCACTGTTCCTCACTCTTCTTCACTGTTCCTCACCCTTCCTCCCTCTTCCTCACTGTTCCTCCCCTCTTCCTCACTGTTCCTCCCTCTTCCTCACTGTTCCTCCCTCTTCCTCACTGTTCCTCACCCTTACTCACTGCTCCTCCCTCATCCTTACTCTTCGTCACTGTTCCTCACCCATCCTCATTGTTCCTCACTCTTCCTCACTGTTCCTCCCTCTTCCTCACTGTTCCTCCCTCTTCCTCACTGTTCCTCACCCATCCTCACTGTTCCTCCCTCTTCCTCACTGTTCCTCACTCTTCCTCCCCGTTCCTCCCTCTTCCTCACTGTTCCTCCCTCTTCCTCACTGTTCCTCACCCATCCTCACTGTTCCTCCCTCTTCCTCACTGTTCCTCCCTCTTCCTCACTCTTCCTCACCCATCCTCATTGTTCCTCACTGTTCCTCACTGTTCCTCGTTGTTCCTCACTGTTTCTTCCCTCTTCCTTACTCTTCCTCACTGTTCCCTATTGTTCCTCACTCTTTCTCCCTCTTCCTCTTACTCTTCCTCACTCTTCCTCCCTCTTCCTTACTCTTCCTCACTGTTCCTCCCTCTTCCTCACTCTTCCTCCCTCTTCCTTACTCTTCCTCACCCATCCTCATTGTTCCTCACTATTCCTCACTGTTCCTCACTCTTCCTCACCGTTCCTCCCTCTTCCATGCTGTTCCTCACCCTTCCTCACTGTTCCTCCCTCTTCCTCACTGTTCCTCACCCTTCCTCACTGTTCCTCCCTCTTCCTCACTGTTCCTCACCCTTCCTCACTGTTCCTCCCTCTTCCTCACTGTTCTTCACCCTTCCTCACTCTTCCTCACTGTTCCTCCCTCTTCCTTACTCTTCGTCACTGTTCCTCACCCATCCTCATTGTTCCTCACTCTTCCTCCCTCTTCCTCACTGTTCCTCCCTCTTCCTCATTGTTCTTCCCCTCTTCTCAGTGTTCCTCCTGTTCCTCCCTCTTCCTCACTGTTCCCCCATTGTTCCTCCCTCTTCCTCGCTGTTCCTCACCCTTCCTCACTGTTCCTCACCCTTCCTCACTGTTTCCGCCTCTTCCTCCACTCTTCCGCTGTTCCTCCCACCTTCCTCGCTGTTCTCACCCTTCCTCACTGTTCCTCCAGTCTTCTCATTCTTCACCACTGTTCTCCTTCTTCCTCACCCTTCTTCACTGTTCCTCACTCTTCTTCACTGTTCCTCACCCTTCCTCCCTCTTCCTCACTGTTCCTCCCTCTTCCTCACTGTTCCTCCCTCTTCCTCACTGTTCCTCCCTCTTCCTCACTGTTCCTCACCCTTCCTCACTGCTCCTCCCTCATCCTTACTCTTCGTCACTGTTCCTCACCCATCCTCATTGTTCCTCACTCTTCCTCACTGTTCCTCACTGTTCCTCACTGTTCCTCACTGTTCCTCACTGTTCCTCACTGTTCCTCTGTTCCTCACTGTTCCTCACTGTTCCTCACTCTTCCTCCCGTTCCTCCTCTTCCTCTGTTCCTCCCTCTTCTCACTGTTCCTCAGTGTTCCACAGTGTTCCTCACTCTTCCTCACTGTTCCTCACGTTCCTCACTGTTCCTCACTGTTCCTCACTGTTCCTCATTGTTCCTCACTGTTCCTCACTGTTCCTCACTGTTCCTCACTGTTCCTCACTGTTCCTCACTGTTCCTCACTGTTCCTCAGTGTTCCTCACACCCATCCTCACTGTTCCTTCCTCTTCCTTACTCTTCTTCACTGTTCCCCCATTGTTCCTCCCTCTTCCTCGCTGTTCTTCACTCTTCCTCTGTGTTCCTCACTCTTTCTCCCTCTTCCTTACTCTTCCTCACTCTTCCTCCCTCTTCCTTACTCTTCCTCACTGTTCCTCCTCTTCCTTACTCTTAGGTACTGTTCCTCCCACCCATCCTCATTGTTCCTCACTATTCCTCACTGTTCTCACTCTTCCTCACCGTTCCTCCCCCTCTTCCATGTGTTCCTCACCCTTCCTCACTGTTCCTCTCCCTCTTCCTCTCTTTGTTCCTCACCCTTCCTCACTGTTCCTCCCTCTTCCTCACTGTTCCTCACCCTTCCTCACTGTTCCTCCCTCTTCCTCACTGTTCTTCGCCCTTCCTCACTCTTCCTCACTGTTCCTCCCTCTTCCTTACTCTTCGTCACTGTTCCTCACCCATCCTCATTGTTCCTCACTCTTCCTCCCTCTTCCTCACTGTTCCTCCCTCTTCCTCACTGTTCTTCCCTCTTCCTCAGTGTTCCTCACTGTTCCTTCCCTCTTCCTCACTGTTCCCCATTGTTCTTCCCTCTTCCTCGCTGTTCTTCCCTCTTCCTCTGTGTTCCTCACTCTTCCTCCCTCTTCCTTACTCTTCCTCACTGTTCCTCCCTCTTCCTTACTCTTCCTCACTGTTCCCCATTGTTCCTCACTCTTTCTCACGTTTCCCTCTCTGTTCCTCCCTCTTCTTCATTGTTCCTTAATGTTCTTCTCTTCCTCACTCTTACTATATCACTCCAAATTCTGAATGCCTTCTCACACAGTGCCCACACACTCACTATTTAGTGTTTTTTCTATTTTGTAGTTGTCTCCGAAGCTAAAAAAATCCTCACTGTTCCTCACTGTTCCTCACTGTTCCTCACTCTTCCTCACTGTTCCTCACTCTTCCTCACTGTTCCTCACTCTTCCTCCCCGTTCCTCCCTCTTCCTCACTGTTCCTCCCTCTTCTCACTGTTCCTCACCCATCCTCACTGTTCCTCCTCTTCCTCACTGTTCTACCCCCTTCCCTCCTCTTCTCACTGTTCCTCACCATCATTGTTCCTCACTCTTCCTCACTCTTCCCCTCTGTTCCTCACCATCCTCATTGTTCCTCACTCTTCCTCGCTGTTCCTCACTCTTCCTCTCACTGTTCCTCCCTCTTCCTCACTGTTTCTTCCCTCTTCCTTACTCTTCCTCACTGTTCCCTATTGTTCCTCACTCTTTCTCCCTCTTCTTCCTTACTCTTCCTCACTCTTCCTCCCTCTTCCTTACTCTTCCTCACTGTTCCTCCCTCTTCCTCACTCTTCCTCACTGTTCTCCCTCTTCCTTACTCTTAGGTCACTCTTCCTCACCCATCCTCATTGTTCCTCACTATTCCTCACTGTTCCTCACTCTTCCTCACCGTTCCTCCCTCTTCCATGCTGTTCCTCACCCTTCCTCACTGTTCCTCCCTCTTCCTCACTGTTCCTCACCCTTCCTCACTGTTCCTCCCTCTTCTCTGTATTCCTCACCCTTCCTCCCACTGTTCCTCCCTCTTCCTCACTGTTCTTCACCCTTCCTCACTCTTCCTCACTGTTCCTCCTCTTACTCTTCGTCCACTGTTCCTCACCCATCCTCTGTTGTTCCTCACTCTTCCTCCCTCTTCCTCACTGTTCCTCCTCAGTGTTCTTCCTCAGTGTTCTTCCTCAGTGTTCTTCCTCACTGTTCTTCCTCACTTCTTCCTCACTGTTCTTCCTCACTGTTCTTCCTCACAGTGTTCTTCCTCACTGTTCTTCCCTCTTCTCTGTGTTCCTCTCTTCCTCCTCTTCCTTCCACTCTTCCTCACACTGTTCCTCCCTCTTCCTTACTCTTCCTCACTGTTCCCCATTGTTCCTCACTCTTTCTCGTTTCCCTCTCTGTTCCTCCCTCTTCTTCATTGTTCCTTAATGTTCTTCACTCTTCCTCACTCTTACTATATACTCAATTCTGAATGCCTTCTCACACAGTGCCCTCACTATTTAGTGTTTTTTCTATTTTGTAGTTGTCTCCGAAGCTAAAAAAATCAAGGGCCATAGGAATTTCCCAGAAGTCTCTGCCAAATAATTCAGAGAGCCTGGTTCATCACGCTCATTAGATTGGCAAATATAGACCACAATGCACAACAATTTCTGCACAAAATAAAAAATGTGTTTAAATATATTATTATTAATGAACCATCAGTGTTTTTTTTTCATCTGAACACAGTGGATTTATTTATTTATGAATACATAACTGAAACCCATGGATTTCATTTAACTATTCATTTGACTGTTCATAGATCTTCTTCGTAAAATGTTTGTAATGATTCCATTTTCACTTCTTGACATCATATTTGCCTTATAAGAGTGGAGTTTGAATTGCTTTCATCATCCAGGGCACTAAATAATGCTGCACTATATTAGTTTGAATTGTGTCACAGCCCTTTAGTGAGCAGCGATGCACACAAAGACTTCTGGGAAATTTCTAGGGCTCTGGATTCGGACAGCTCCATAAAATGATGCAGTAAGTAGTGAAGGGATTTGGACACAAGCATATGTCTGAATGATGATCCTCCACACAGACCTTCAGGACTGACGTGAAAAATTATTTAATTTTTTAATCAAAACCTCTGTTGGTCTGAATTTAAATAGATTAGAAATGAGCCGACAGCAACATTTAATCCCAATGGTTCACTAACAAACAATGTTTATCAATCTGTAGTTTATATCAGGCTTTACATAAACCAGCTCTGCAAAACAAAGCCATAAATATTCATTCTACACATAATGACAGATTTGAAAAAGTGGAAACAAACAATAAGAAATGTATAGAGAACCTGAAAACATTTCTGTTAAAATAAATATGAGATTATACTAAAATGTAGGGAAGAATATTAATATTTATAAATCATTCAATTGCCTGAATAAAAATGAAAATATATCATCAAATTTTACAACCAAAGAGAAATTTATTTTTAAACCAAACAGCTCAAAAGGTTTAAAACTGAAGTGAAATAAAATTAGTAAATAAAATCTGTTGATTACATTACATTTGAAGCACATCTGAGATTAATTATTCTTTTCATCTAAAATCACAGCATTTCTTTAAATATTTGTGAGATAAAATCCTGGTGATTTCAGGAGATTGGGGTCATCTTGGGGGCTGTTTAGCAGGTGAGACGCAGCAGAAGGTCTTCAGTTTCTGCATGGTTCTGGATGACCTGAACGCCAGCAGGAGGTTTGTTTTAGGAGCTCACAGAGTCAAGGTGGCGTTCTCTGCCCCCTGTTTACCGTCTTCACGCCAAGCTGAGCTCATGAGCCGGAGCTCCACGTTTACAATTGGGATGCAGGGGTGGGACGGGTTCTGTTTCAGCGCCACAGACGGCTTCACTCGCGTGTTCTGCCTTCCTCGTCCGTCTGTGACACTGAACTTAACGTGCATAAGTCACAGGAAGAGCCCGTGGAGAAAAGCCAGCGGCTGCATCGGGACGGAGGAAGTGGGGCTGCAAACGAGGGATGACTTGTCTCGGGCCGACTCCCTGCCCCGACCTCTCCCCCTCCTCTCCGTCCCCTCCATCTCCCCGTCTTGCCTGCCTCCATGTCACCCCTGGGCTCCCTGATGGATGCTGACAGGAACGGCTGTCCTCCATCCACTAACCCATCACCCCTAACCATCCACACCCCGGCTCCTCTACCCTCCCGGCTGTATTTGTTCATCCCTCTTTCCGTCCCAGCTCTGATCGTCGTGACCTCGCTTTGGAAGTTCTGCTCCCACGGCCCGGCTCGCAGCCTCTTCAAAGGGACAGACGTGTCCGAGCCTGGCTGTCAAGAGAGCATCTGGAGGAAGATTTGCTGCCCGTCCACGTCTGAGGATCTCTGGTGTTCGTGAACGTTGCACATCGTGTTTTTCTGCCTGCATCAACGTCCGTCTGCAGTCAGGCGATGCAGCTGACACCTGCCTTTACAACAGGTGCTAGGGAGCACCTGTCAGTCAGTCGCTGGGGTAAAACCCAGGTGTGGCGTGGGTTTGACGCGTCCTCACGCAGGCACACGGGACGGGATGGAAGATGGCAGCTCATCAGCTCAGCCTGGGAAACAGAAGTGGGGCAGCCGAACGCACCGTGTTCCACGCCGACACGGCTCAGTAATGATGAAGCAAACTTTACAAAATAGCCGATGAGTGGGTGGGTGGGGGGGGGGGTCTTGTTGCTGTGGGTACATGCATTATTCATGCAGTCAGCACGGACATCGGGGAAATCACACGGCTGTAAGTAACAGCGTGTGTCACTTAAATCAACAGCAATGATGACCTCATTTTACCCAACCTCTCCCTCCACCCACACAATCTGCAAGGAGCTCCAGATGCACCAGGAGGAAGGCGCACTTCAGCGTGTGCACAGGTCAGCGCTCTGACAGCTCTCTCTTTGTGGGAACGAACGAGAATAATAACCATAAATATGGAGAGACCTTTTGCACTTCTTCAAATTCACTCATCTCCTTCTCCCGCTCACACGCAGCACAGTCGGGTTTGGGAGGAAGACTCTGGTCTTCGGCTTTCGAATGAAGTCAAAAATTACTCACAAAGGTTTTGCACCCGTGGCCTCGGCCTGCTGGTTAAAATCCCTGTGCGGCGACCCACTGGGCCACAGGGGGGTTGTTGTTGTCCATTTAATCTTCTGCAAATCAGTTTTCTCTTGAAGAAACACTGCAGAGAAAACGAGTAAATATGAGGCCAAAAGGGAGGGGGAAGCTTCTTTAGACTGAAAGGTTGAAACTTCCCACCTAAAGTTGTGCATAAAAAATGCTCCATCTGACAGGACTCCGGCTTTAAAGAGCTTATAATCATGCAACATCGCCTTTAAATGTTTTATTGTGTTAGTTCCTCACTAAAAACATCCACAAAGACGTATTTTGATGCATTCATGCATTTCTGCGTATTCCACTAAACCTGCACTCTGAGCACCAGCCCCTCCCAATTCATGAAAATGAGTAGGGTTCTCACATTGTGACGTCACAAAGTGAGGAACCGCCCCTTCCAGGAAGAGTCTGCTTTGCCAGCCCCACCCCCCAGAGTAACCCACCTTTTTCAAGACCCACCTTTTTAATTTAGCTTTTAGTGGAGTTTAACTGCTAATTTATTCTATTAGTTTTATTTTAGGTTATTTTATGTATTTAATTTCATTTAATGCATCTTATTCTCAGTTTTTTTTTAAAATAAATCTTATAATTTTAGTATCTTATCATGATTTTAGCCCCAGTGTTTCTTGTGGGGATCTTTTCTGCCAGGGTTGCCGGCTTGCCCGGTGGCTGTTGCTGCAGTTCTTGCCCTTGCTGGGGCGGTTGGGGTTTAAGTTTGCAGCCTCACGGCTGTGAAGTGGGCCCCGGTCTGGGTTGGCGCTGTGGCGATGCTCCCGTGGCCGGGCTGGCTCCTGGTATGAAGAGATTCCCAAATACCGTTTCCTCACAGCAGAGCCAAGCCTTGTTTGTTTGTTTGCTTGCTTATTTATTTATTTATCCAAACTTGCATAGTCAATATTCATTGTCGTGGGTCATGTGTTTTAATGGAGGGGAGTGGGAAGGGTAAAGGGTGGGTTGGGTTTTTACTGTAATGTTGTGTGTTTTTGGTTTTTAATGTTAAAGCGCTTCGAGCTGCACAAAATGCATGATAAGTGCTATTTTATAAATAAAGTTTGATTTGAACAGACACGCCCACTTTCTCTGGGATCGGCTAAAAGCTTTCATTTCATAACCGCATCCATCTTTGCAAAAGTTCAGATGTTTGTTCTGATGGGGGAGAGCGCAGACACGCTCAATCCTGATTGGTCAGAGTAGTTGCCATGGAAATGTCGACTCAGACCGACTTGGAACCATCAGTGCTTACTGACTGATGTTTGGTTCCAAAATGGTGATGTCCGTATTAAAAAAAAAGGCGACTGAACTGACCTCTTTTGGTTGGAGCAAGAAGAAAACCATTTTCTTTGAGTGATGTCTCACTCACTCACTCACTCACTCACTCACTCACTCACTCACTCACTCCAGTTGCTGCTATATATTTTCATTTCACGTTTCATTTTGTAACCTAAAGTTCTTTTCCCTCATAACTAATAATAACATTTTTAGTTTTAATGAGTGTCTGACATAATTGTTTGTTACACCAAATGTATAATAGGGAGTCACATTTTTCCAATGTGAGTAAATGAATGACTTTATGAGAAACAATATTTATTTATGGTGTGCAGTCTGGTTTAATTAGCCCAAATGTCAGTTTCTAACAGTTACGATTGCAAAGTTTATATTTCCTTTTTAAAACACGTTGAAAGCATTAATATACTGTACACACAAAAAAAGAAACAGCACACACACCTAGTTTTTTTGTTCAATTTTTATGTATTATTCAAGTTATTGAAACAACCAACCAAATAATTAGCACTAAAACAAATGCTAAATGTCTTGAATCGAATTTCTGCTCATCTCCACAGATGATATGCTGAAAGGGGAATTAAAATAAACATAAATCTAGTTTGTAAAAATTGCACAAATTGAATTTCTTATCAAGTAATAAAATGTAAAGCACATAACGAAGCTCTTCTAATCAATAACATAATTATTTTAATTGCAGAATTTAGTCTAAGTTTATGCGTCTGACTCAAGTTTCTCTATTGCATTTGGCTTGGCTGCAGTATCCTGGATTAGGATCCTCATGGATAATGGTGTTGGGGTGTAAACTTGCAGACCAATCACTATCTTAAACATCATCAGACCAACGTACAGCCAATCACATAGTGTGACATCATCATTAGTCGCAGGACCCCGAACATTTATTGCAGGCTGAATACTTTTGGTACCTACAACGGTCCAGGGTTGGGAAGAGGGGGGCTAAATTCTCCACAGACCTCCACACCCTGGACACCATCTGTTTAGCCTCCTCCCCTCAGACGTTTCAGAGAACTGCACGCCAAAGCACTCGCCAGAGAGACGGCGTTGTCGCTCTCCACCACTCAGAGTGTGAAAACACGAGAACTCTTAAACCGCTTTAAAAGTTGTACATAACTTTCTTTTCTTCCTATTTTTTACACCTTTTTGTGCTTTGTCTTTGCATAAGACAGCATAAGTCCCTGAAGTCAAATTCCTCGCATGAGCACTCATACTTGGTCAATAAAGCGGATTGTGAATATGGAGCAAATAGACGACAATTTCCAGAAACGTCTTCATGTGAGTCAAATGAAAACGTTGAAAAACTGAATCCAGCTGGAGCTTTTGCCCTCCACGTGGGTGACCTCCAGCTCTGACGCCATGGCAACGCCTGACCTGATGTGTCTGCTTCCCCCAACAAGCCGTTAACCCTCACAGTTGTTGTGACGTCATAACAAACACACCCCCCCCCCTTGACCTCCGCGCCACACTGCGTTTTAGTGGACGTGACCCACTTTGAAGACAATGGCACAGAGTTGTGGAACAGGTTTTGCGGGTCGCGTGCGGAGTGTGCACGTGATCCAAAGGTGCCCGTAGGACAGCTGTAGGACGTCCACACACACCACACTCTGAGTGTCGGATTTCCAGGTATTTCCTGACATTCAGGCTGCAGCGAGGAGCGCACACGTATCAGGGGGACAGCACCAACGGGCCTCCTGTGCAGGATCTGCTGGGGTTGAACTCTTTACCTGTGTTTCATCCCCTTACTTACCCTTAAGCATCGTATAAGTGTTCGATACGGCCGGAAGAAAAAATGTGCAGGAAGGTTTTTTTTCTCTACGGGTTGACTGAGCGGCCCATAACCTTGAAATGTGTGCTTCACCTGCTTGACCCATTTGACCCTTTTCACCCACAGACGGCTGGTGTCCACCCGTAAGGACAGTTGGAGGTAGGGAGGGCTGGTAACCATGAAGGACCCAAAATGCAGAGACGGGAGGCACACGGTTCCAGGGCAAAGGGTTTATTATAATAACAAAAAGCAAAAAGCACAGCCGAGCAGGGAAACCTAAACAACACTAACTGTGGTAAACCATGAAAACATGGCAGAAGACGATAATGGACCAGCACAAGAGGAAGGCAGAGACAAGACTTAAATACAAGCAGCACTCACAAGACACAGGTGAACATGATCAGGAGAGACTGGGACCAGGGAAGGAAAACTCAAAACCATGACATAACAGTAAACCTTTCAAAATAAAACAGGTTTACAGAACTCAAACATGACAGAAACAAAACAGAAAGCAAAAGCCAATACAAAGAAACCCAAACCATGACAGTTGGGACGACCAAGTCTCCTCATTTTGACCCAAAAAAAAAATCACCCAAAACTCAATAAATGTGATTTCTTTTGCTTTGTTGCCAAAGTGTGGAAGAACTGCGGGTGGATCCAGATGAGCATGGCGTCCGGTGAGCATGGCGTCTCCTCCAGTGTGCACACTGCTCCCTGTGTTGGGTGAAGGTGTTGTGGCTGGCAGCCGCCTGCTGCCACACCTGGCTGCAGCAGCAGACAGCTGCGTGGGCACTGAGGCTCCCCGACACATGGCGGTGCGCCACGCGCACGTCGCTCCAGACGTGCGCTCTGGGCTCCCTCTGTGCCCAGAGGGAAAAACCCTTCAGAAGCCATGAGCCTCATTTTCCTGTGGCCTCAGAGCCACGCACAAACAAAAGTCATTATTCTGAAAAAAGCATGTCTGCTCTGCTCTGAGGGGAAGCCTCTCACGCTTTTTCTCCTTGTTATCACAAAACAGTAACATCATAAACTTTTGGGAGTGCAGCGACTTTTTCCAAAGCATCAGTTTCCAGGAGGCTGGACAGGTTGCCTCCTGATTGTTTGCCTCGGGCCGGCTTTGAGTAATGAGGGGATGGCAATAATTCTGCAAACCTTTATTTTCCAGCTGCGTTCTTGTCGTGTCTTGCTGCGTGTTGTTTTGTTGCTCAGGAGCTCGGAGAGGTGATCTCATCCGCGCCTCGCTCCCCAGCCGCTGCTGCCAAAACAACAGTGTATTTATCTGACCAAAAATAGCCACCTCGGGCTGGAAAAACCCCGGACAAACAGAAATAGGCCAAGACTTCTGAAGGAAGGCAGTCTGGGCTGGAGGTGATGCTTTTGACTGACAACAGCCTCGGGGCAACTGAGCAGCACCACACACTCTGACTCCAAAGTGATGGTTGGAAGCAGATAAATCAAAACTCTGCTTATATTTGTGTCACAGAGGAGTGGAAAAGCTGAACTGACACTTAAACACGCCGGTTTTGTCAGCTTGGAAAAAGAAAGCTGCCTGACACCTTTGCTCTAAAGCAGACGAGCCAAAAGAATCTTATTCAAGAATTCTATTTTGGACATTTCATCACTCAGCCTCCCAAAGGTTAGAAATGTGCTGTTTCAGAAAAGCCACATTCATTTATAATATAAACTTTATCAGGTGGTTTACGAAGAAAAGATTTTTATATATAACTGAAAATACAAAAATCTTATGTTTTTTTTACTGGATTTCAATGTAATGTTCAGTCGTGAGAGAGGTGAGGTTGGCAGTAAAAACCCCTGCAGAGAGAAATGCCCCCTCACTATAAGTCTGATTATTGACCAGACACCGTCATAAACTTCTGTTGAGTGTCGCTATAAAAAACCCTCACATGTGGACACACCAAGAGACGTTTGTGTCAGCAAAAACCTGTTTCGGTGCTCACACTGGGATGAATAGCAGGTCAGGATAAAAGCAGCCAAGGCGTCTGCCATCCAAGGTGCAGATTAAAGGTTTCTGGTCCAGACAGAACATCATTACGGACAGAACAGAGGTTCTGGTCCTGACTTACAAACAGCAAAACATGGATTTTATTCACCAATGAAGGAAAACCCTTATGGTACTTTACAGATCCTTGTGGTTTGTTACAGGTTTTCTCAGAACTTTACAGATCCTACAGGTACTTTACAGATTCCAAAAGTAGTTTACTGATATTTTTGGTACTTTACAGATTCTTACAGGTTATCACAGAACTGTACAGATTATTATCATACGTTACATTTTATTACAGAACATTACAGATTATCGCAGAATTTTACAGATCCTAAGGGTACTTTATAGATTCTAAAAGTAGTTGACTGATACTTATGGTACTTTACAGATTTTTACACATTATCACAGAACTATACAGATTATTACAGAACTTTAAAGATTATTATGGTAGAATACGGATTTTAATAGAAGTTCACAGATTATTACAGAACTTTATACATCCTACTGGTACTTGACAGATTCTAAAAGTAGTTTACTGATACTTATGGTACTTTACAGATTCTTACAGCTATTTTTATGGTACTTCAGGGCTTACTGCGCGTGTTGGCAGACGTTCTGCCTATCTGCTGTTTTTACCCACATTTTATGGCTTTACTATTCATGCTAAGATCGGCTGTCTGACTGTCCCGTATTTACAAAACACACATGATGGCTTAATGGTTCAGCCCACTGCAGGGCAACACCCCATGAGCACCTCCGAAACCTCAAATTGGACTTTTTATTTTATTCAACGTTAACTAGACATTTCACAGATTTAAATAAAACCTTTTCTATTATTCCTGATGTCAAGTATACCAATACTTTCCATTATGTGTAAAAAAGAGGGCAGCATCAAGCAGAGATCTCCTATTGTTAAAAAAAATCCCCTCAGTAATGATCTCAGCAGCTTCAGTGTCATTATTCAGAAAAATTCTCCCACCAACAGGATTCCTGTCATCAATCTGAAGGTCCCACGAAGGAATCATGCGCTAAACATAAGAACTGCTCGTGTCAGCCTTGGTGGTAATAACCAAACGGTTACTGAAACAAAGCAGAATTATTAGTATGAGGACGTAAGAGTCTGGGAACAAGGAGCTGAAACCCAGATGAGTGTAATAATAGGATGCACACTCAAACGGGGACAGGAGCACAATTAACAAAGAGTGAAGCGGCCGGAACAGAAAGTCCTGAAACCTCAAACGCAATAGAGAAGAGCCATAAATCAACCAGATGACAGTTTCTAAGCATCCACAGGATGTTTATGGTTGTCACACAGCATCCCAACCAGTTTCTCAGCTTCCTCCATCCATGGTGGTGTTCAAACCCTTCGGAGGTGGACTAGCTGCTGCTGCAGCAGAGCCATTGTTCTACAGCTGAACCCAGACACTCTTGATATTCTCCCGAAGTGTTTTCTGTCCAACCCCTGAAGCTGCAATGAAATGAAGCTGCAGCACTGTGTTTCACTGCTGCTGGCATGTTTATTTTCTGAGATTCTCTAGTTTGACCACAGTTATAAGCTTTAAAAAAAAACCTTCAAGCAAATTCCTCTTTCATTTCATCGTTTCACAGAAATGTTCTCCAAAAGTTTGCAGGATAATCCAGAACTTTCTGTCAAACAAGAAAAGGGCTCTCTGGCTTTTTTTTTGCTCAGCAGTGTCTTTCCCTAAAAAATACTTGTTTTAGTGCATCTGTGAGAGGAGCCAGTCTCTGCTCAGGTATAAGAAAGTACTACAAACTAGAGAGTTTTTTCTTTTATATTGCATTGGCGTGGCACCGTTATTGTCATGATATGTATGACGTAGCAGACCCCGATGCTGGAACCCGGAAGAAAACTCAGACGTAGTAGAGATAAACAAAAAGGTTTTATTTTTTCGGATGGAAAAAGTAATAGAGTCTTTAGAGTTCAGGATTTGGCTGATAGGCAGTAATGGCAGCAGTCCTGCCGTAGTTGGAGTTTTCTTCGTGGCTGGATATGAAACGAGGCGAAAGTCGTGGCGTGGCTGGAGGGGAGTGTGGCAGGAAGTGAGACTTGGCAGCGGTAGCTCTTGGAGTGGATTGTTCCAGGTGGAGACTCATGGAAACAGACCTGAGAGCGAGACGACAAGGCAAGTTAAGTTAAGTTAAGTTAAGTTAAGTTAAGTTAAGTTAAGTTAAGTTAAGTTGCAAGGAGACTTGAGAACATGACTAGACTTGGTGACCAGACTAAGCACCGTGAATGGTAACGAACTGGTGATGAATGCTGGGCTGGATCTCCTTAATCCTTTTGCTATCTTAGATAACCCCACCCTCAAATTAACGTGTTCTCCCTACCATGACAAAGGTGGATAAAGGTGGAAAGATTTCATGTAATCCATGGACACCAGTGAAGATCACAAATCATTGAAGAAAAAAGGTTCAGAGCTCTGTCTAGTGGGTCTAGATGACCCAACTCCCAATGGTAAAGTGCCTAGGATAGCACAAGGGTTACGAAGGCGGTGAGCAGATGAGGTTCCAATCATCAGAGCAGAGGGGGGGGGGGGGCTGCCAGAGGCACCATGACAGTTATGCACCAAAGCAGCTTTCTGCAGCATTATATTAAAATACATTTGTGTAAACGGTTGAAGAGGGCCGATGTAAAAGGGTTCACTCCTAAAACCAAAACTGGGCTAAATAAGTAATGGAAGGCCGTGCACGCTCCACACTGGCTGCTACCTTCCTGTTTGGCATAATTTCCCTCAGTTCATTGTGTTAAGATATTTCAGTCCAACATATAAATCTGGACTGGATTCTGGTCTAAATTTCCAACACTAAGTGGTCCCAACCATTCTCATGGAAAGTAACCAGTGTGATCCCCAAATAAACAATGGATTCACCGACAGCCTGCCAACAGCGTCCCACAAAGTAGCCGGACTCTTTAATGACGAACATTAGCACTTCACTTTTTCACAGAACTGGACTGAGTGATGTCACCAATAGAAAATGGTTTACTTCCAGCTCCAACCAATTTAATTCTCTTGCCATCTTTTCACACTTCAAACGCTGCCATGTTTGAGCCAGACGTCATCAGTAAGAAGTGACGTTTCTATGGCAACCATCCATCCATCCTTCAGAGGCAACCACTCTTGCCCATTAGAGGTGGGCCTCTAAGAAGTCCACACCCACACCACTGGAAAGCGGGCTACATGAAATCTCTCAATCAAACGTTTTGAACGTTTAAAATGTTTGGGGCCAGTAGGCTCCACCTACTTTCATTGAGGCATCTTATTGGTCCATTTATAACTTGACTATGTTAAACTACAGAAAAAATGTCATGAGAAAAAAGAGGATCATTAAGAACATTTTAAAAAAGGTACCAGGGGAAGAATTGTTGTTCTGACCAATAGAATGATCTCTGTAGAAGTCTATAACTCTTCAGTTCCCAGATTCCAGCATTGCTGGCCCACTCGGATCAAAACTTCAAATACACATCGTACTTTAGTCTGCTCCCAAGGAAGACTTGGGACGTGGTCTCTCTGGACTGTCCTGGGAACCCCTTGAGGTCCCCTCAGAGGAGTTGGAGGCAGTGGCCATGGAGAGGGACGTCTGGGGATCTTTGATGGAAGGTGAAAATGTCCAATGTTTATGTTTATGATCTGGTGCTGAAACTCTTTGTTAACATCATTAGTTGTTGCAGCTCAGGATGTTGTGTTGACTTATCAAACAGCAGAACAGGAAAAAAAATCAACGAAGACGATGAATTTCAGAGTTTTTTACTCTGTCAGTGCTCCAGTCACCATGGTGACCATGCAGCAACTAAATACGTAGGAATCAGCAGATTGAAGCAGAGGCCATGTTCTTGTCTTGAGTTCATTACTGGTGCCTGTCTGTGCCTCATGAAGTACATCCCAGCTGGATCAGTAATGCTGCTCCACCGCTGGACTGGTTGCTCAAAGGTAGGCGGAGTTCCACTTGGGTTTTCCAGATAACCAACTCTGTCAGAGTGTCTAGTTGGGTTCAGGTGTTAGCTGCAGTCCTATCTGCTGCTTTTATCAACATGAAACTATTATTATATTCAGCAATCCTAACGTGATCAACGACGCATCGAAGTCTCATGATCCGATTGTCTGTGACCTATTTTTTGGAGTTTCTGACTAAGGTAATTTCTTTGTTGGTTTGTTCCAAATGACCTGCCCTGCGTCTACCTACTGTCTTCTGGCAGTCAAATAGGAACTCTGAAGCTACGGACACACCAGGCATGTGACGAGCGTTCAAGAATGCGTGAAACACCGATTCTTCAACTTGAATAGTCCACACTGTTCCCACTGGACAAGAACTCAATTCAATTCAATTTTATTTCTATAGCCCAAATTCACAACAGTCGCCTCAATGGGGTTCATACCTGTAATTGTAAAGTAAACATGAAATCATAAGGATCATGAATACATAGAATTCAATAGGAAAAGTCTAAACTGAACTAACTAAACAGACTAAACTAAACGGGCATCCCCGACCTTTGACCCTCCCTCTTGTTAAGAAAAAAATCCTACAAAAAACAGGTTCCGGAAAAAGGAAAAAGCGAAGAAACCTCAGGGGTGTCCATATGAAGGAGGGATCCTCCCCCAGGACAGACAGGCGATGTCAGAACTCATAGAGAAGAATTAACTTATCTAACTCTACAACTACATATATAAAGTCCAGCAGACGAGCTTCATCCAGATGAGTTTGGGGGGCGGCTAGGGGCGCGAGACGAGCGGCGCGAGACGAGCCGGTGACAGGATCCACAACCAAGTGTTGGAGCAGGAGCAGAGACGAGCCAACTGGACTCTGGAATCACTCCCCCGGAGAGGAGCTGAAAAGAGGGACAATACATGAATCACTGCACCAAACAGACGGAACTAAATGATAAATAAACTATCAAGAATAGAGAAGAGAAGGAGGGTAGAAGTAGAAGAGAAAAGAGGACAGAACCCCAGTGCACCATAGTTACCCCAGCTTCAAAATCACTAGCAGCCTACTAACAATTTTATTGTTATTGTTAAGTTTAATTTAAACAAATTAACATTAAGTTAAATAATCTCTGAATACTAACTAGTCTGACAATAAGCCTGTCCACAGAGGAATTTTTTCAGTCTAACTTTGAATGTAGAAACTGAGTCGGCCTCTCTTCCATGAGCTGGGAGTTTATTCCATAAGACAGGGGCTTGGTGGCTAAACGCTCTACCTCCAACCGTACTTTAACTAATTCTAGGAACCACTGGAGGGGAGGGGTTTATCCTTCTTTTGCTACTGTCAACTATCCCAACCCACTGTTGGAAGAGGCTTGGTGTGAAATGTCAAAGTGGTCAAAGTTTGACCCGCTTTATCCTGTAACGAGCGTCCTACGGCTGTGCGTTTTGTAGGAAGAGCCCAAAACTGGACATGGAAACTTGTGTAGTAAATGCGTGAACGCACGTCCAACACACGCATTTAGCCACATATGCATAGACTTTTCATTTTCATTGAACGCGTGTCGCAGAGATGTAAAAAGAGCCACTGACAACTGAATCAGGATGCCTGTCCCTACAGATAAAGCCTTTAAAAACCCACACAGATGAAAATGCTGATTGGGTGTATTTAACATGTTCTTCTGGCATTTTTCTCTTAATTAAGCTCAAAAATCCAAATCTGTGTGTTTCTTTGTGCAAATCGTTGGGAATCAGGCACAGACGTCACCAGTAATGCTGTCTCAAACCGTTTGTGGTTTGAAAAAGATTGTATTTGTTATGTAGAATCAGCGTACCACAACCTTCCTGCTCTGCTCCATTCTGATAATCCTCCTGCAGACAAATGGATCCATGAACGCCTTTGTTTTCCTGGTTTCAGCTGGAATCTGGATCTAAACTGGACGGCTGACAGATCTGATGTTGCTGCTGTTTTTGTTGCACTGGCAATTTTAGGTTGGTGTTGTGAGGGGCTGTAAGCTAGTAGAGAGACAGTGTAAACAGAGAGCTCTCATCAACAAGGAGAGGATGAGGGAGTGTGGTTGCTTTGCAGCAACAGTCCCACCCTCAACCCAAAGCTGAATTTCTAATGAACTCCTGCCGATGTGCAGAAACTATGTCCTAGAAAACAACAACGTTTTTTTTGTGGTCAAAAACAGGTTTGATCGTAAATAAAAAGACCACAGGGAACGCTTGAAAAACAGACCAAAAGAGTAAAAGGTGCGTTTTTGAAGAAGGATTCTGTCTGGATGATTGTTTTGCACCCTGTGGGATTCAGTGGTCAACGTCCTGGAAAACCTCAGCCAGAGTCCAGACCAGCAGCTCGGAAACAGCCTCCTCAGATGGGAGCCATTACATTTCTTCTTCTGGAAATCTCAGCTCAGCAGCCGTGACTGCTCCTACAAAACCAGTGACATACAGCTAACATGTATATATTGATTTTAAAATATTAGTTTTAACGTATAGAGCTTTAAATGGACAGACCCCACAATACTTATATGACTTGCTTTGTCCCCACGCTTCTGGCCTTTCCCTCCCATCCTCGGATCCAAATCTTTAAACATTTTTTTAACCGTGACCGTTTGTTCCAGGCCATAGGAGCCTCTCTGTCCCTCCATGTGGCCGACTGTCGATCCTTTAAAAAGTCAACTGAAGACACTTTTATTCAAAAATGCTTTTAGCTGACTGGTGTCATTGTTGTTTCTGTTGTACGTTTATTTTCTTCTATATAGTTTTGTTTTACATCATATTTAATTAATGGTTTCTGTGTTTTTCTATTGTATTTTTTTTGTTCAGCGCTTTGTGATTTTTCCTGGGAAAGGCGCTGTCTAAACAAAAAACGGACTTAAGCTTTAGAAACCTGTTTGTGTTTTCATTCTGAAAGATGTCATGGTTGTTTCTTTGAAAGTCAGCGGTTGGCCCAGAGTAATAACACCTTTGCAGTGGTTTAAAAGTTAAAGGTTCAAAAAATGTTATTTAAAAAGAGGGGATTAGAGGAGTACTTTGGAATTTTTCTGTCTTAAACATGGGAAATTTTCCTGTTGGATAAATTTGACATACACACTTTCTTTAAGACAGAGACACAATATTCAGCCAGACGTCCACGTCGGACCCTCCTCGGCGGAGTGGGGGAGGAAAATCCAACAGGGATTCAAAAACACATTCCTCTTCCCGTAAAGCCGGCAGAAGGAGGTGTGAGTCACACGGCAGCTCGAAACAGGCCCTTCATGCTTTTGAACGAGTCCTCGGGTCGTCTGCATCCCTTCCTTCCTCCCACCGCCATCGATCTGTCCAGGCCAGATTGTCCAACGGCTGCAGGGAGCAGAACGGTTGGTCGGCGGTTCCGTTGACCTTTCGGTCGTTTTAACGTGTAACTGAGGCGCTGTGAAACGGCTCGTGGGGATCACACAGACGTTTGTGCAAGTGTCCGTCAAAGACGACTGCAACAAAGCCAGGAAAAGTTCAAAAGACATTTCTCTCCTCCTACAGGCCAGAATGCCCCCCCCCCCCGAGAAAAGCAACCCTCGGAGTGCTTTTCCATTTGTTTCACAGGCTGCGGCTTGACTCACACACACACTGCAATCACACAAACACACACTGCAATCACACACTGACAGGTTAATTGACTGCAGCGAGGAGGAGTCCACGGTGCGGATGCCCTGCTGGTGGGGCTGACTCACAGGTCAAAGTTCAGTTGGACTAGCTCTCAGGCAGGCCTGTTCAGGCTCAGAAGGGAGCTGGTCCAAAACCACCGACATGATCGGGACCAGCTGGCTCTGAGCTTCCATCCTTTTGTCTTCTTCTTCATCTTCTTCTTCTTCAGAGTTCTTGTTGGGTGTCAGGAGGATGGAGGTCTGTGAAGGGCCTGTATCATGCAAAGTCAGCTTTTCGGAGCTTTAAAGTGTTTTATAATGTTCATTCCTCACTAAAACATCCAAAGTAGTGTTTTGATCCATGCATATCCGAGTATTCCTCCATATACCTGCTCTCTGAACACCAGCCCCTCCCAATCCACGAAAATGTGTGGGCTCTCACATTGTGACATCACAAAGTGAGGAACCGCACCCAGGCTAACAGACACGCCCACTTTCTCAGTGGAGCTAGTGCTGATCGGCTAACCGGTTTTGTTTTTCATGAACAATATCCACATCTACCTTTGTAAGAGTTCAGATGTTTGTTTTCGTGGGTGAAACGCAGACACGCTGCTGAGGCCGACTCTAGGGTGATGTCATGAAATGGGCAACACCCACAAGGAGAGAAAGGCGGAGCCTCAGAGATCGAGCCATCTTCATTCATGGTTGGAAAACGAACTGCTAAAATAAATCACTTTTCTCTTATAAAAAAAAACAGAAACAAAAACTGGTAACGCTTTGAAAATAGATCAATCGATGACCGGAGTGGGAATTTAACCAAGCAGGGTGCGGATAGAAAGAAGGTTTTTCAAAACGAAAAATTCTGATAAAGTCATGCTTTTTGTCAAACCAATTCCAATGTTCAAGCAAATAAATGACTACAAATAAATCCAGGAGATGTGGATCGTATTTTCTGTTGGCGTACGGTGCAGTTCAAATTTGGTTTTGTGGGGTGAATTTCTAAAGAACTCCTGAGACTGGTTTAACTTCCCCTGTTAATCATGAGAGGGCTTGTCTTATTCTGCAGAGCGAACGATTCACGTTTGATCTTTTCCTCGGCTGGATTGAGAAATGTGAATGAAGTTTTTCCAGTCATATGCACTTTGAATGGGTGAAGCTGAACTTGTGGTTGCTGACTGTGAGATAAGGCCATAAAACGCTATAAAGATGACACAGTCGGGGTGGATTTGGTGTCACACTTTTGAGTTATCGGAGGAAGTGGTTCAGACCTGGGCAGCAACAAGAAATTTAAAATTCACTAGTGGTAAATTACTCAATAACCTCCGGCTGAAGAGGTTCGTTTCCCCAAACACGGCGTCACGTCAGACCGGTTTGGCGTGTTCAGCTGCGAAGGCGGGACTTACTCACCTGCCAGGATGTTTTGATGAAGAGTTTTGGTCATAACCTCTAACTAGTGTGAGGAAACAGACCCACGAAGCAGCTGGGCCCGATGGTTTTGTGCGGCCAGCACGATGTGGGTCAGACCAGGTCCGTAGATCATGTCCCACCAGGATGAAGCATGTGCTGCGGGTCAAATGTGGCCCAAGTACCAAAAGCCACTTTTGACTGTGGTTGTGGTGCGACCCGAGCCCTGGAAGAAAATTGGGACACGTCTGGAGGAGTGAAGTTAAAGCTGACTCAGAGTAAACTCTAGCAGAGAGGAGGAAAAAAAAAAGTGCTATAAACCGTCTTCCTCACTCCGGAACATTTGCCAGTATCTGAGAAACCTGAAAAACCGCGAGGAAACCGGTTAAAAACAAAGATGCGTCTGGGTAAAATCCCAAATAATGTGTTTTTTTTTAAACACAGCAGTCTTGGTGTGAGTAAGCATTTCCATCTGACTGCAAAAAAACAATCTAAGAAGCAACCAAACATTGTAGAATAAAATCCTACACTCACTGGTGAGGTTGGTGACATGCAAGAAGCCGTACTGCAAAACCTTCCTGGCAAGGTTCTGGCCGTCAACAAATAGAACTTTATCTCTTGAATTAGGGATTTTTTCACTTTCTTAAGACATGAGTGGGTGAAAAAGTTCAATTGAGTC
This sequence comes from Oryzias sinensis, assembly GCA_037389245.1. Lineage (NCBI taxonomy): Eukaryota > Metazoa > Chordata > Actinopteri > Beloniformes > Adrianichthyidae > Oryzias > Oryzias sinensis. Next base: position 3,027,270 of record CM074490.1, read on the forward strand.
AGAACAGAACGGCTGCCAGTAAACAACAGGAAAAGAAAGAAAATCCACAAGAAATGTCATCTGCATTATTTCAGGAGTGCAGACGTCCTGAAGAATCCGTGGACGCAGAGTTCCTGACATGGAGCTGCACGCTTTGGTCACGCCGGGACATCAACTGACAACAAAAACACCAGACTGTAGTCACCTTTGGCTCTCAGTGGAAACGAATCATCAAAGTATTCGACAGTTGCGCACGAAGCTGCATCACTCGGCCTCCGCGACCTTCAACTGTGGTCTGTGCTGCTGGTAAGACGTGACGCAGCTGAAGGCATCAGAGGAAGTTTCAGCTGTGGGGCACCGGCGATTTTTTTAAAAACGATTTTATGATTTTGAGAAAACGCACATGCACATGCACGCAAACATCAGACGCGCATGCTGACGCACTGCAAAAACTGAATCTGAGGAAAGTAAAAGAACCCTTTTGTCAAAGAACGATTGTCTTGCAAGAAACATAAGAATCAAGACGTGTCTTAGTGACTAGAATGTTTTTCTACTTTTTGCTTATTTAACCCTTGTGCTGTTAACGTTGGGAGTGGGGTCATCTGGACCCCTCAAGACAGCACGCTGAACCTTTTTCCTTCAATGATTTGTGATCTTCACCTTTATCCACCTTTGTCCTGATAGGGATAACACGTCAATGTAAGGTTAGGGTCATCTGGACCCTATAAGATCGCACAAGGGCCAAAGAAACTCCTCCAATTTACGCCTCATTTCAAAGGGGCCTGTTTTTGCAGTGTACAACTTTTATTGTTGTTCAACTTTCTGTAAAACTGTGATGACGTCGGTACTGATGGTCTATTTAGGAAAGTGCAGAACCCTTCGGTCATCCCATGTGGTCAGATATCTCTGCCTTTTGTCTTCACAAAGCTAAAATGACGCACCGCTCACACGTGTTGCAAGCAGCCAGATTAAAGTTATTTTTGCTGCATGATACGGGTCTTAAATTTTGTTTGATGGTGGATTAGGGAATAATCTTCATAAATGGCTTTTGTAGTCGCGTCAGTGTTAATCCACGTTCGGCGGCGTGCGCCAAACGTCTTCCTGAAGTGGTTGTTATTTTAAATCCCGGTATAGGGAAACTGGGATTAAGCTGCAGCGAGTTTCTCAAGTCAAAGCATGACTGGAGCCTTCGACCGGAGCGCCGCCGCAGTTGGAATGTGGGCTGCAGATGGCTGGAAGGGACAGAGGAGAGGGAAATCTGGCCGAGATTCCCATCCTCGTGTGGAACTATTAATCAGAGCGAAAAATGAAGTAATCGCTCCCTCATGGGAGTTTACTGCCTATAAAAATAAATCTCCCATGGATCAAGACCAGAGCTCCAAACTGATACCGCAAACTAACAAACCCTGACAGCTCATTGGTGCTTTCTGAGCCAGAAACGTCCGTTTGACCAAATAACGCCGTAGAGGAGGGACAATGGACCGAAACCAGCAGAACGCTTCACAGTCTTCAGAGAAAGGCCTTCATCTCTCCCTGCGAGAAGGTAGAAGAGGAGGAGGACTGCGAACAAACCAGAAAGGAGGGGGAGATCAGAGGACAGATGGATGGATGCTGTAACACAGAATGAGAGGTGAAGGAGGGCGGTTTGCTGGCGCCGTGCCTCTGAGCAAACGTGTGCGTCACTGAAGCTATTCCAAGATGTAGAAATGCTCCCTCTCCGTGTCCAGCCTGCACAGGATAAGCGTTTGGCTGTTTCCGTGACAACGGCGTAGTATTTTTTTGGGGGGGGGGCAGTTGTGTGTACAGCTGTCGGAGGCTTGGGCGTCGTAAGCTGCGGTGAATTCGACACGTTGACTCCACGAGCAGAGCTGCTGTCGCATGTAAGTCAGAAAATGTGTGAAAGTTCCTGAAACAACAGTGACTGAGTGAGTCACGGCGTCATGCTTACAGCTCACTAAACCCCCTTTAATCCCATTGTCAGCGTGTATGTGATTAAAAAAATAAAAAAAAACAAGTTGCACGGCAGATGGATCCCAGGAAAAGTTCGTCCTGCATCAATCATCTAACTTCTTGTAACTGTGCAGCTTCCCCTAAACATGAGGGGATCGACATAATAAGGATTCCCGTCTGCATTTGAGAGGATGAACTGCAGTAAAGTGCTGCTCAGTTTCAAACCGAAGGTCTGCCCCAGGGGCCTGGACAGACGCTTACCTGCTGGACCCCCACCAGCTCTGCAGAGCATCTGCAGGTGTAGTTCCCACTCCTCCGATCATCTTCTGATCTTTCTTCAAAGCGTTTTAGCCCATATCTAAAAAAAGAAAAAATCAGTGTTGTTTTCTAAGACGTTTGTTTGCAGAGCGGCTGGATTTCATCAGAAATTTACCTTTGAGTGGTGGCTGGTATTTTTATTTATTTATTTATTTATTTGTTCCTTTCATGAAAATTGATGTTCAAATGTTTACATGTTTCTCTTACATATTAAACATTTTCATGATTGGAAGGGAGCAGAATTGAAGAACACAATTCTTATAATTATCTGCTCCCTTTTAAACATTACATTTACATTTCTCACACCATCACCTGTGCTCAGATTCCACAATGTACAGTTCCACTACAAAGTAAATACATTCCATTCATTTATTACATACATGTCATGGATGGCCCTGCTGCTCAGCTGCAACCCTCCTGCTGGCTCCTCCTCCCTCACCTGTCCCCAGTGTTTTCACAGCTGATGCTCATGTTCTCTTTGATTAGGTTCCCTTCTTAAGCTGCTCTGTTTGTTCTGTGGTTGTCGCAGCGTTTTCGTTCATACTCATGTTCAAGTGTGCGCTTGGCATTAAAAGCCTGTTTACTACGTTACGCCGACTCGTTGTCGTTCCTGCACTTGGGTTCCTCCGTTGGATCACGTAACAACACATTCCAAAAATTCCATTCAACAGTCAAGTTTGTACAAACTAATTTGTTTAGCTTTATACATCCGTTTAAATTGAATAATATTTTGACAACTTTTTAACTGATTCTCCTGGGAATTCCACATTTTTACCCCTGCTATAGACAAACACTTTTGCTTAAATGTTGTTCGAGCAATCTGTTGTTTGAAATCAAATTTTCTCCTATGATTTTCATCTCCTGGGGTAACAATAAAAAGCTTTTGAAGGTCTTCTGGTAAATCTCTGTTTCTGGCTTTAAACATAACTAATAAGGTCTGCAATTCAATTAAATTTTTTGGTTTTAATAAGCCTGACTTAATAAAAAGTTCATTTGTGTGATCTCTAAAATTAGCTTTGTGAATAATTCGAATAGCTCTCTTCTGTAATAGAATTAAGGGCATTATTAGTTTCATATGTATTTCCCCACACTTCTATACAATATGTAAAGTAAGGTAAAACCAAAGAGCAATATAACATGTGCATAATATGACATGGTAAAACATATTTAGTATGATTTTAGTATGAAGCAACACCGCCCCCCTTCCTGTCCCCTATTATTGAGAGCTCTCTGTTTACACTGTTGCTTACAGCCCCTCTCAACCTCAACCACACATGAGTGGTGCAAAATAATCGGCAGCAACATTGGAGCTATCCATCCGTCCAGATTAGATCCAGATTCCAGCTCAGACCAGGAAAACAAAGACGTTCATGGGTCCATTTATCTGCAGGTGGATGCATCAGAAAGGGGCGGAGCAGAGAGGCTGTGGCCCCGCCCAACAGATTTTCAACGTCACAAATATGATCCTTTTAAAACAGCTTTTCTTTCACGTCTGCTCCGTATTTACAACGATTTAAAGAATGCTACATAAGTAGCTACCATCACCTGGGGCAGACGGGCCATTCATCTGAGCATTCAGACACATTCACACACAACTGGAGAGGTGTCCTGCACAAGTACACAACCACAGTTGACGGGGAGATCGAACCGCTGACCCTTCCATTATTGGACGACCTGCTCAACCGCCTGAGCCACTGCCGCTCCAGCCTCCTTGTCGCTTCCCGCTGTTGGACATGAGAGCGGTGGCAGCAGGGATGTCCGCCGTCCGCGCTGGTCTTTTTTCTTTTTGTCTCATCATTACCATCTCTTCTCTTGACAAACATGGAGGTTTATTTATTTTTGTAAACGCCTGCTGTATTGTTTATTCGATCGGCTGTTCTCGCAACAAAACATGCGGCCGCACATTGCCGTTACAATCTGTGTTTTCTTTTTTTATTGGACACTTTCCCCTTCCAGGGGACCAAAAGCATTCTGAAAAGTTCCATTCTGATTCAAATTAATAGATGACTGCACTCTCGCCTAGCGAATCGATGTTTCGGGACCCGATGTTTATGCCTGTGACTCTGTGACGTGTTTTTTTTTTACCGGGGACATTTCATATTCAAAACAAACATGTCAAAACCTAAAACTAAATGTTTGCTTTCACTTTTTTTTGTTGATTTCATATTAGCTTGTGCACAAGGTATTTGTGCACAATTGCGGATTCATGCAGACGTTTTTTTATTGGCGGTTATCCCACCCCATAGTTGGCAACAATACCATATCACACGCTAGCTGTCAGAAGTACACAGACGCACAAATACACGCCAACCTCCACCTACACTCCACTACAGGAAATCAAGCATTTCCTTTTGCACAGGATGTGGGGTTAGTAACCGGCTGCATTTCAGAGTATTATGAATGAGAACCACTCTCACTGTGTACCACAGGCGTGCTCACGGCACTTTTGAAGTGCAATAAGCAGTGGGAATCACATTTATATGAGATGCAGGACTCCCACATGATTGATTAAAGCGGATCTGGGTTTGTCACAAAGGTCAGGGCTTTAAAATAGTGCAGACGAGGGCAAAAGATAAAAACACCTCCTGTGTTTTTTTTTCAGCTGTTTGCAGACGAGGATTTACTGCTGCTTTTGCAAGAACGCCTGTTTTCTCACATTCAGAGGCTGGAGTTGTTCTGAAACAGTTTGAACTGGAGCTTGGCAGCACACCGCACAACTGTGACTAACATGTTGTCTGCCATTTACTTTTTCACAGCAACAATGATTCAGGTTGAACATGGGAATCTGTGAACAACACTTTCACAGCGAACTTTCACAGCCACCGTTGCTGTTTACCGGCCAAAATACCATTTGAATGACATCATGTCGTGTCAAATGACATCTGAACGTTTATCTCCAGATCAGCTGTTGGGTACCAGTACCTCTTGCGGCATTTACGCGACGATTGCTGGGAATGAATCTAACTGCAAACTCAGAAATGTGGATGATTCACTTGTTCGTGTGCTGGCAGAGCGCTGATGTTTGCACAACCAGAGTGGAGTTTGGTCTGACTAACATGGCAGGAATTCAGGATTCTTTCATCCATCAAGGGGGCAAATTACAACACAAACTGCCCACGGGTGGGTTTACGCGGCGAGGCCGAGACTCCGCAGCAGAACCCGAGAATCCCGACTGTTCTTTCACGAGGAAGAACGGGGAAAATCTGACGTGGTGCAAAGAAAAAAAAACAGCCGGAGTGGAGAGGAAGACTGTGTTGAAGAAGAGGTTCAGCTGCACCTCAGTGACTCCGCCTACCAAACCTGAAGGGGGAGCAGGTGACAGGCGGGAGGCCCACATCCCAACATACCGAGCTCCGGCTTTCTGCCGCCCTGGGGGTGAATTTTTAGAATTTTAGAAGCCCCGCTTGTGCCAAGAGTGTGTTAGCGAGAAACAAAGACCCCCAACAGGCGCAGACGGCGCTCAGCGAAGCACATGGGGGATGCCTGCACCCACCGGGAGAGGCCACACTACCGAAGAGCCAATCACATCAACAAGTCCCTCAAAATAAAAAAGATTAAAAGAAATATCACATTTTTAGCTAATCACAGAAAAATTCCTAAAAACACAAAACAAAATAAAAAGGAAACGTCTTGGAAATTCTGAAAATTTGTTCACCTTTTCAACAGGAAATCATTCGTCATGGCGACGTCTTGATCAACTCTTTACCGCAGATCGGGTAAAACATCTCATCATCATCCAATCAGTGACATCCCATAATAGTTACCTTTTCCGGTTTCTTATTTTGTTTCATTTCAGTTGGACTTCTGGATATTACTTTAGCTTTCTGTAAACTTTTTTTTCTTTGACGTTTTTAGGTTTCTGGAGTTTTAATTTCGTTGTTTATTATCTCTTTTCCTTTTTGAATTCTCGATTCTTTCTGTGGAGACGCTGTTGGAGTCGCTTTCCTTTCCCAGTTCAAATTGAATTTAACGGGTCATCAAATGTATGTTTAAACAGTTGTATCAATACACTGAAATGCACTCCTTAATCCTTCTTGGGGGGAAAAAAAAGTTTTAATGTTTTTGCGAGAAATTGTAGAAATATTTTTTCATCAGACGCCTTCATTTTGTCGGGTCGCCTGTGACCTTAAAGGAATTCAAATACAAGAATACCAACTCACATCATGTTAAAACGTCTATAAATTTGACATCAATCTAAATCTCCTTTTGTGTTCTTTTGCCAGAAACATTGAATTATTAATTAAAATCATTTATTACGGTCCATGGTTGCATGTGCATCAGGAAGCGCCATCAGTGCAGTCTTATGGACCATCAGAGGGTCAGTTCCCGCCTTTTTTGGTGTATTTTGAGAACCACGCACAGACAGACTGATGGAAAAACGGCGCCTACACCTCATTTCTGGATACCGGGCCGCACCGGTGAAACCAGACAGCTGGGAGGCTCAAACAAAAAAGCAAAAGTGCAGTTTAACCGTTTCACTGCTGGGGAGAACTGAGTCGCTTGTGGTTTTTTCTGACTACAAGCGATCCCTCTCGGTCTCTACATATTAGTGGTTTCACTCCACTAAGTATTGTTGAAAATGTCACTCAGCCGCTCCCAGTCACGCCCGTCTCCGCCGCCACCTGACAGTGTTGTCGGCATGGCGAGGAGCCCACGTCCAGGCGGGTGAATAACGACTGCCACATGTGCTTCCCCCCCGTGTGTGAGCACTGAGAATATTTTCTTATTTTTATGACCGCCAATGACTCTGCATGTCTCTGTCATCGTGTTTCAATTTCCCCTTCGCTCTCATGGGAATCTGGAGGGGGGGTCATTTGGGGACTTGAAACTGTGCGATCAAAAGCAGATGAAGACAGTTATGAGATAAAATGAGTGAGCTGCTTTTCATTTGAATACCAAAAAAAAAAAGTGATGAATGCTGAGTTGAAAGATGCCCATTATGACCAACCAAAGCGGCCTTCGAGGCGTCACTTGTTGATTGTGGATGCTAAAAGAAGCAGACATCGTCATCCGTTTGCCCCAAACGCATGCAAATGACACTGCTGCTAACTCAAACAGATAAATGATACGCAAAGCATTCTGGGTACATTTGAAATGCTCTGATGAGTGTTCTAAAACGGAAGAGAAGCCGTGTCGCACAGCCACTGCATCCATTTTTTCCACGTATGACACGTCGGTTTTTCCTGATCCATGCGTGATCTACTGCACGTCATTCTCCAGTGTTTCTTCGTCATTCGTCGATGTGCGTCAAGGGTTTTAGCTGACGGGGCTTTACATGAATTTACGTGAATTTATTTTGGAGCTTTTCAACATCTTTGGTCACTTGAGAATTAAGCAATTTATGCGTAATTTTAAGTAGTTTATAGGCAATTATTACGTAAATCTCATGCAACTGTGCGTGATTTCAGCGAGATACAGATGTGGCTTTCGGATGCAAAGTTCTGGTCGTCCTAAAATATTTAGTTAAATATCTTTGACAATGTTCTACATTTCTGAGTGATATTGTTCTGTTTCCTTTTGTGTCTTGATTCTTTTTTTTTAGATTTAGATTAAGACTGATTTTCTTCAGACTCCTGAAAGGTCACAACAGTCGATACATCTTAGCGGTTTGGTTTAGATTGAGATCAGAAATCAAAAAGTAAATCCTTCCACCATGACGACACAACTGTCCCTATAGCTGGAAACGCCGCCAAAGACCTGTAGGGGTACCAATCAATCAATCAATCAATCAATCAATCAATCAATCAATCAATCAACAATCAATCAATCAACCAATCAATCAATCAATCAATCAATCAATCAATCAATCAATCAATCAATCAATCAATCAATCAATCAATCAATCAATCAATCAATCAATCAATCAATCAATCAATCAATCAATCAATCAATCAATTTATTATTTGTATAGCACTTGTAAAAGCAGAGGCAACTAAAGTGCTTAATATAAAAACAAATAAAAACACTAAACAAGATAATACAATAAAGAAACAATAACAATAAATACAATAAAAGAATAAAATCAATTAAACTAACAACCCTAACCCTTAACGCACAGATGGACTGCAAAGAAAATCAGGGTCATAGATCGCCACACGGTGAACCCGTGAGAGAGGAAATGTTCACAGGTCGAGGAACACGCCTACAACGCTGTAGTTGCAGGAAAAGGGAGAGTAGATGGTTTTGAACATGCTTCTTCAGCATTCAGCCTTCACTGACTACCACTGATCAATACTAATGCTCAATGTTGGAAGAGACTTGGCGTGAAACGTCAAGGCGGTGCAGATTTGGTGAGTCTTGTTCCAGGTTTTTATTTTTTTCACATTTCTATTCCGATATATGAAAAACTAGAATTCGAATGATCGCGGTGGGTTCTGACGTCTGAAACACACTTTTCCATGACTTCTTTGGTAGTGGTCCCAGAAGTTTCTCTCTTGTCCCAGGACAGTTCGGCCATTTTTCTAATCCTCAGAAAACCAATGGAGATTCTTTCCCGTGATAGCTGATCCGGCTGGACAGCTGAACTACTGCCCTTCCTTAACAAAGTCTGCTTTGATCCGCCAGTCATTAAATGTAGCAAAGACATTCTGGTTGGTAGAAATAGTGGAGTGGTTTTGCTCCTGTCAGAGATGTGTCTTGAAAGCACAGTAGTGGCATCAGAAATTCTTCTTTCTTGAAACGTTTCAACCATGGACTGTAAGTGAGAACTGGACTGAGTGATGTCATCTATAGAAAAAATGGTTCACTCAGCCCAGCCAATATAGTCAATTCAGTCAGCTTTTTATTTTTATTTTTTGCCATGTTACTGTCAGACCACGCCAGTGAGCGATTGGTCTGGGTTGGTTTAAGCCATCGCTTCCTGGCAACCACTCTTCCCTTTATACTCCAATGGTTTCAACACAAGTGGCTTCATCAGTCTGTACCGCGCTTCCATCTGGTGTTCATATCATTCCATTTTAGACGTAGAAAACACTGGGCGAGGCCACAGGCTCCCTGCTCTGCTCCATTCTGATCATCCGCTGTCAGACCAATAGATCCGTGAACGCCTTTGTTTTCCTGGTCTGAACTGGAATCTGGATCTAAACTGGACGGACGGGTAGCTCTGATACTGCTCGCCATTTTTGTTGCACCGCCAGACGCTGTGAACTCCTGGGCAGATGGGTGCCGTCTGGCTGGGTGGCCTGCTGGCCCTGGCCTGGGTGGCGGGTTTGACGCCTGGCGGCCAGAGCGTTCCTGCCGGTTCCCGTGTGGCTGGGGGACTCCGCCGCCGCTGCTGCTGGCGTGTGTGTTGCACCGCTAATGTTAGGTTGAGGTTCTGAGGGGCTGTAAGCTAGCAGGAGAGTGTAAACAGACAGCTCTCAGCAGCAGGGAGAGGAAAAAGGGGGGCGGGGTTGCTCTGTCCCAACAGTCCCACCCAAACCTCAGAACCTTACCGTAATGATAAACAACCAGTAAACCTGTCTCCTCTATGCTGCTTCATGGTCTTATCCCCCCCTCTTATTATCACCCTCCTAACCCCCCCTCTCTCTCTAACATCCCTCTCTCTTCTTTTTTTTTTAAACTTGTCCTGTCCAACAGCTGGGCAGGCAGATGAGAGCTGAGGGCCTCTTGTGTTGGACATATTTTACTTTAAGAACAGTTGTTATGAATCTTCTGACAAACCAGAGGTATGTCTGAATAAACCCCTTTTGTAGTTGAGGCCAAGGAATTGGAAAAGGAAAGGAGGGAAGAAGAGGGAGGGATATTAGAGAGAGGGGGGGGTTAGGAGGGTGATAATAGGAGGGGGGGTATTAGACAATGAAGCAGCATAAAGCAACAGGTTTACTGGTTGTTAATCATTACGGTAAGGTTCAAATGTAGTACAAAAAGGGCGGGGCCTGTCCACACTCAAATGTTATCAGCACACATGCTGGCTGCAAAAATGTCCACATGTCAACATGTCCCTCTCTCTTCTTCCCTCCTTTCCTTTTCCGTCCGGTCCAACACCAAAGATTTTCAAACATCTTTGAAATTAATAAAGTTTGGCCTCAATTCCAAAAGGGGTTTATCCAGACATACCTTTGGTTTGTCAGAAGATTCATAACCCCTGATGTTAAAGTAAAATATGTCCAACACAAGAGGCCCTCAGCTCTCATCTGCCTGCCCAGCTGTTGGACAGGACAAGTTAAAAAAAAAAAAAGAAAAGAAAAGTTTTTTGTTTCTCTTGAAAGTACTGATGAGTGTTTGCCAACTCCCCCCTCCCACCCGCCGTCCAAGCACAGACACTTTACATGACAGAGTCAACATGATGGGGAACAGAAAAAAACACCTCTGACTTTGATGTGGCAGATAAGGAACAAAGAAACCGCAGCACTGGACAAGAAGACGGGCTGCAGATAACGTCTCAGCGCTTTGTCCCTTTGTGGGTTCGAGCGTGTCAGTGAGTCCCTGCAGGGACCTCTTTCAGGTCTCACGAGGACTTTCATGTCTCTCTTGACAGAGAATGATCTGGAAGATGTCAGCGTTTACAGGGAAACATCGAGGTCGTTTTGCACTCAGAGAGAAACAAACCCGTGAGCATGACTTCCTTGAAGGAGCCGCTCCCCTTTCCAGCGGCCCACACATTTGCATGATCAAAGACACAAACCCCACCACAGCATCATTTCACTTTCAACATCACGCCTGAAACATTCCCATCAGGGACGACGGATGAACAGTTTCTGCACCTGAGCGTTCAGACGGACGTGCTAATGAAAAACTAACCTGTGGTTGTGTTGTTTATCATGGCGCACATTGCTGAAGGTCGTGTCAGACAGCCACTCCGTTATTGTTTTTGCATTTTCTATGTATAAAATTTCGGTCTTTTGTGATTCATGCACGTTATACCACAGTCCGGGTGAATTCTCGACTCTGATTGGCTGCTGGGTGTGAATTAAAAAGTGATAACCGCACCCCTAAAAGAGAAGTTCCGGTCACATAGCATAAACGTTTTGTATCACTTCTTTAAAGCAAACTTTAGCTTCATCATCTGGACAAAAACAAGCGGGAAGAGGTGAACTTTCTCTCTAAACTGATGCTTTATTTAACACATCGTGATCATCAGCGAACGTATATGTTTCCTTTCCGGCTGCAGTCCAGATCGGAAGTCGGAGCATTGTCATGTTGGCCGCTCCACGTAACAAATAGTCCGCTTTTTCTGAAAGGTCGTCCAAACCGAAAAAATAACAACAATTAAGGACTAAAAACTGGTTGAATATTTGTTTCTTTTGTAAGTGACCATGGTATAAGCAGGTTAAAGGCCTTCAAAGTGTGCATAATTAGAAATTAACGCACGCCGTCCCACTTCGAAGGTCATTAACCCTTCCATATACGTTATTCACGAGTGTTTCTTGCGTTTGTCATTTGTCGATGTGCGCAGATGTCCATCGAGGGTTTCGGCCGACGTGTCTTTACGGTTTTGAGCAGTTCATATTTCTGGTTTGTTGAGAATTACAGTTTATGCGTATTTGACATAGATTTTGTATGGAATTATAAGATAACGGTGCGTGATTTTTTTGAGATGCGTACACAAACTTGTGTCTTTCCACCACCGTTCCACGTATGCCTACGGACTTTTTATGCTTGCGTCACCGATGTATAACTTTCATATCGCGTATGCGGCGCATATTATCACGTTTAAAATTATGTAATTGATGCACAAATCCTAACGAATTCTTTGCTTGATTTATTCTTTCATGGTTTTAATGTGGCTCATTCCTGATTCATCTGTGAAAATTTCTCGTAAAGTTCAAAACTTTTTCTAGATTCACACACAACAAAGACGTGCTGAACGTTTACCCCCTTCTAAAGCCTTATGCCCCCCTCACCCTTATTAATCATAAAAAGCTAATTTCATCCGTGCAATATGTGCGAAAAGTTCATATTGGCTGTATGACACGGCCTTTAGGTCGGTAGAAAAGTGTGGTTTGGTGATTTTGCACATCTTTGGGTCTCGCGTGTGCGGCAGACCATCAATCACTGTTACCTTTACGCAGGTCTTTCTCTAAAAGGTCAGCAGGCGGTGAACACCAAGCGATCAGGAAATTCTTTTTTTTTACATCAACAACATCCCAGCCTACAAGGCTGAAATAGGAACTGGAGTGAGCGTGTAAACAGTAAAATCTTCACTTAAACCCACACCAGAAATCAACTTTGACCACCCCTAGCTCGGGCTGAACCAACGGTCGCTGTGTGAGAACAGCCATCCTTTGACAGGAAAGTTATCGTCAGTGTGTCAAAACCCAGCCTGGTGAACCACTTCTGGTAAAGAACATAGAAGTAGGCTTCACTTCCTAGAGTCGCCTCTCTGTGTGCAGAGAAAGCAGAGGGAGGGAGGTTCAGGTGAAATGTTCAGTCTTATCCATCTGACTGGAGCACGCCGGCTGATTGTTTGAGAGGGGCAGATTACATGAAAAGGGATCATGACAGTAAAAACGTGAGTGATTCTGCAGTATCGTGAAGGTACAAGCCATTGAAATAGAAAGTAAAAGTCGGACCGCTTCACACGGACGATGTCCCCGAGTACAGAGTCACAAAGCTTTGTTTTTGGAGAAGAAGTGACTTCAAACAAATCCTGAGTTAAACATGGAAACGTGACGCCCCCCCTAAAAAGCACCTTTGTTTTTATTTTGCTCACACAAAAACTCTGCCTTTCGTGGTAACAAAATCAGCTGCATCATGGCATCCACTTCCCTGCACGCCCCTGTGCTGTATTTCCAAGAAGCAGTGAAGCGTCTCGCCGCTCATCACCGTAAGTGCGAGCTTCAGAAGGTGCCTTGCATGCCCACATGGTTTCAGCCAAAACCTCCAGTACTGGTGTTGCCAGCAACCACACTGTCAGACGCAGTCCTTTCCCTGCATCGCCGTCTCATGGTTTCACATCAAGTAGGTGAAGCTGGGCTGCAGTGCCCATGCATTCACACACACTCTGCAGACTTTCCAGCGCACGCCGGCCGAGCGGTGCGATGTGCTCCAGGGGTGCTGGGATAGGAACTGCAGCTTGTGAACGCCTCCTTCCCCTTCCAAAAAAAAGCCCTTCATGAGATCTGCAAAAAGTTTTGCAGCCTGAAAAAAGAAGCATCGGGGTCCAACTCCAGTAGAAAAATGATGTAATCATAAGCAGCTGTTTGTACAGAAGCAAAGCTCTGCCGTTATCATCTCCAAATGCGGGAATTGAACCTGCAGTCTTACGATCATGGGTCGACCGCCCTACTGCTGCACCACGGCCGTCAATCTGTGATCCTAAAAGATGTTAACTACAAATCTCGTCAGGGGTCGACCCCGGGGAATCAGGCGACAATGATTTGCACAGGTGGTTTAGCAGAGAGTTTTTACGCCAAATGCTCAACAGGGTTGTTTCAGGATTAAATATAAGTTAAAGCAAACAATTAGAAAACTGGAAGCCAAAGGACAATTCCTATCTGTGTCCAGCACTGGGAGGGAGGCCTGGTTGCACAGGTAGCCTGTAGCTAAGGGTCTTGCCTAAGGACCCACACTGCATGAAGCTCATTGCGCTGCATCTGCGGTCCATTTGAAGTTCGTCTGCAGTCCATCTGCAATACGTCTGCGGTCCGTCTGCAGTCCATCTGCAATGTGTCTGCGGTGTATCTGCAGTCCGTCTGCGATGCATTTGCGGTCCGTCACAGTCCATCTGCAGAGCGTTTGCGGTGCATTTGCGGTCCGTCTGCAATGCGTCTGCGGTTCGTCTGCAGTCCATCTGGTGTCCATCTGTAATGTATCTGCGGTCCGTCTGAGGTCCATCTGCGGTGCATTCCCGGTCCGTCTGCAGTCCATCTGCAATGCGTCTGCAGTCCATCTGCAATGCGTCTGCAATGTGTCTGCGGTGCGTCTGCAATCCGTCTGATTTCTGTTTGCAGCCTGCCTGTGGTCCCTCTGCAGTGGGTCTGCATGCGTCTGCGGTCCATCTACGGCCCCTCTGTGGATCGTCTCCGGTGCGTTGACACAAAAAATAGAACGTTTATAAGTCAGAATGTTTACATCACCTCTGTCTTGTCTGTGTTCCACTTCCGGCCTTCTGCATCGCAACAAGTAGATGTAAATGGACTGGTGGACTCCTCACACAACTGAGACGGACTACAGACAGACCAGTGTAAATTCCAGGCAAAGCTGGATGCAGCTGCTTCTGCCAGCGTGCAGACGCATCTGCTAGTGTTCAGACGCATCTGCCAGCGTCCAGACTCCAGCCTCATGTCAGGAACAGGCTGAAACAGAAAAGGCGGATCACTCACCTCTGCAACCTCTGGACCTGCCAGATAATTAAGCGGTCCGGTGGAAAAAGTTGACCTTATGCGGAAGTTGTTCAATCCAATCCACTTTATTTATGGAGCACATTTCCCAAACAAACAGTTTCCAAATTTCTGTACAGAGACTAACAAAAGATAAAAATTATGAAACAAAATAAAAACAAGCAAAATACAAAAATAAAGAAAATCACATATGAAAACACATGTAAAAACACCAATAAAACACAAATAAAACACAGAGGACCACTCAATGTGTTGTAAGACGGGACTTAAAACACTCCACAGAACCTTAAATTTAAAAGAAAACAGAGTAACGTAAATTTAACCTGCAGCAGACACAAACATTATTCAGAAACGGCATCGTCTCTTACTGTTCTTGTGTGAAGTTGTGAGTTTTTTTAGGGTCCGCCTGCTTCACCTCACGCCTCTTTTAGGTTTAGATAAACAGATATTTAGATAAAGAACAGACGTTTCAGGCTTTGTGTGCAGTTTCGCTGGTAATCAAAATGTTTTCTGGATGTTTCCAAGAACAACAGGAAATGAGTACCTGAAAGGCTTCATGTTGTGTGTGAAGTTGGCCCCTAAAGACAACAGAAAACGTGCCAAAACTGGTTTAGATTTGAACCGATACTTTCCTCCTGAAAGAGGCTCTTTGTCTGTTCTTGACTGATTCATAACAAACAAAACAAGGTTGCTCTGAAATAGCTGGGCAGCAGGAAAAACTGAATGAATTTCTGCACAACAGCCGCTCAGAGAGCAGCAGAAAAATGAGAAGCTAAAACGACGGGAGGGTCCGGAAGTTTGTGTTTTCCTCCTCCTCCTCCTTCAGCGGGACGAACTGAACATGAAGAAAGGAGTGGATGTGAGGAACAGTTCCCGGAACTTGGATTTCCTGCACTTATCTTCCCGTGGCAGCAAACGTTCCCGCTTTGCTCATAGAGGCTGTATCAGCGGTATCTCACCGTGCAACCGCAGCCTCTGCTCTGAAAAATAAACACAGCTACTGTTTCTCATTTAAATCACTTGCTGGGAAATTGTGTAGGCTGAAGTAAAAGCCTGAACCTCAAACCAAGACTGCGGCTCCTTATTTGACATCTCAGGAGTAAACAAGTCATTTGCCTGCCCTGTGACTAATGCTAACATTTGTTGTGTGAATGACTTTTCTTTCTCGCAGCTCTGCTCTGTGCAGGAGCCCTGGGAGGAACCGATGTGGGTCTGAAGAGGCTCTCAGGAGAGAAACAAAAAAGAACTCTTCTGTGTTGCATTACAGACTAAAAATTGTGAACATGAACGACTCACAGGACACGGCCCTCCAGGTGCAAGTGGTTAAAAAAAAAAATCTGATAAACCCTGCCCGTGGATTAACGGAAGCCCTATTTCTTCTTCTGCGGTCGTACTGTCATTTGTCCGGACCAATCACAATCTTACACGTCATTGCCCCAACGTACAGCCAATCAAAAAGTGTGACGTCATCATTAGTGTCAGGCCCCCGATTGGTCCGGACAAATTACAATACAGCCGTAGAAGAAGAAATGAAGAGTTCTGTTGTAAACAGAGGCCGACATAGAGAGAGATGATCTTCTAAACAGGCTTTTATTATTGTTATGATTATTACTAAGTTCATGTTATAGTTTGTTAAATCCGTGCGGCCAGTGCTTTATTCTTGGCAGAACGGACCCGGAAGAAGACGTGGCTGAACCTAAAATGGAATAACATCAGCCTTTATTTGGTCTGGACCCGACTGGAAACACAGATTCAGATGATTGTTTGGACGGTTTCTCAGGACTCCGCCTCCGCCCGTCCCAACGCCGCTCCTCTGCTTGGAGATACAACTCTCCTGGAAGACACGGCTCTCCCGAGTCCGGAGTATGACTGTGGTCCATAGCCTCCTCTGTTGCGCACATGTAACAAGCGCCCTCCCCTGCCCGCAAACACGAAGCCACGAGTCCGGCTGCTCTGCTCAGAGACACGCACATCCAATGTGTGCCATGCACGATTGCACAACAGTACGAGCACAATTGATCAGTCCGTGCGCACGTATTTCTTTTTTAACCACTGGCACACGGAAGGCCTCCGTAGCTTTCCCTGCAGGAGGATCATTTTTCTTGTTTAGGGGAATAACAGGAAAGAAAAGGCAGCAGGTGGGTTCATTTAAAAAATAAAGCCTTTTTATTTACAGGGCTCGAGAAACGCCATCGCTAGAATGTGAATCGACACTTCTAGTAATGGGAATATGGAATGAAGAAAAGCAGACCTCATCAGTCGCCTCACAGCCATTTCAGACGCTGCCTCCAATGACCCCAATCCCCATAGGTCTGTTTCTTATCTGCATGTCATGTTCTAACTCAAATTCAGAGGGAAAGATGAGCTCTGCAGCGGCGTGAGTCAGGAGTTTGGGCCGTGGCGTCACTCTGAGTCTGGCGCTCTGCCCTCAAACGTCCTCGTTTTCTGGTGAGGGCGCCGTCCTCCTCCCTGTGGGGATAATTACCTGACTTCTCAGGAACAAAACGATGAAGTCTCAACATTTCTGCTGCCCGTGATGCAGCTGAGCAGAAAAGATCCGGTTTGGAAAAAGCCTCAGAAAGTGTTCATTGGTAGAATGCTATAAAGTATTCAACCAACCGTTGTTTTCCTTTCTTTATTCCAGTCTCTTCCGCCATTTTTTGGCGCTTAACTTTTTTTTCCAAATTTTCAGCTATTTCAACCGTTCAACTATTCAAATGTTCAGCTTTTTACAATCATGACTTTTGGTCCTTGAAATCCTTGAACTTTTCAAGATATTCCAGGATTTCTGCCTCCATTGAAATAAATGGGGAATCCTTGAAAACCATTGCTTGTTTCAGCCATTATAACTTTAACATACGTTTAGCTAGAGACACCATTCAAACTACAGATCACTCACAAGACTTTGAACTGATTCCAATTCTTTTAAAATATGTTTTTGTTTATGAACTATAAACCTTCAAACTTTACTCCTCTGCAAGTTTTGCAACATCTTCAAATTTCAGCCATTTCTTCAGTTCTCTTTGTGGTTTGAGAGAAAATAATCATTCTAGAGCTTTAAATGTAACTGGTTGGAGCAGATGGAATTTGCTGGAGTCTTTCTATGTGCATCAGTCCATCCCAGCTCCTGATCTGATGCTTCTTCTTGCCACACCGGCGCCACAGCCGGCTTCTAACAGCAGCTTGCTGAGGAAATGAAAATGTGGTGTACCCACATCCACCCACCCTGGCCTCCCGCCACGAAACCTTCACTTCTCCTATTTCCACACAAAGAGGAACTCCTGCAGTGTCATGCAGAGCAATCAAACTCACACCAGCTCTCCTCTGATTCACCGCTTCAGCTCTGAATCCTGGAGTCGACTGCATTTGTGAGGAAGGCTAAAACGGAACCTCAGAGGACAGAAAAGGACCACACAGCCTGGTAAGAGGTGAGCATCAGGGTGATGCAACGCCACGCCAAAGAGGAAGCAGCACCTCACAGCGCCTCTATTGAAGATTTTTGGTCAACTTTAATTCAACTTTTTTAGAAAGTGGCAATTCACAACCGCTGGGTTGACTGGAAGAGCAAATTAACTTCAATCTGGAGAGAGATATTAGGAATGCAAGTAAAGATGTGTTTGTGGTACAGAAAGAGTTCACAGTCTTTGGCGGTTCCATTTTGGGCCCATGACGTCTTGGGTGCTCGGGATGAACTCAGACCATAGATGAGTAAACCCCAGAGCCTGATTGGGGTAAAGGAACACCAGGCGGAGGACAAGGTGGAGGACGGCCAACGAACGGTCTAGCATGCAGAGGTGGTGGTTGGCTGAGAAGAAAGGGGGCTGTTCAGCCATTGGTTCAAAGTGAAGGTGGTGTGTGGAGGGACGTAAAAACCCAGCTGTACATGGGGTGGGTCCCTCTAACGCCAAAGCTTCGCTAGAACTGTTGTGATCCAATTTAGCCCAGATAATTTCAAAAAATCCCGAATTGCTCCGGTGACTAACAGATGACACTATAGTTTCTTGAGCAATCTGGCATAGATTGCTCGTATAGAAAAATCTAACGAAGAAATCAGAAAACATGGGCATGGTCGCATTGCCGTACATCAGAGGAATAACAGAACGCATCCAAAGGGCCGTGAAAAAACATCACATCAGCACCCCGTTAAACTGTATAAAAAACTCAGGCAAATACTTGTTCACCCAAAAGACAAGATCGAACAAAATAGGAAATGCAATGTCATTTATGAAATCCCGTGTCACACCTGCAATAAAACGTACATCGGAGAAACAGGAGGCACCTACATCACAAGAAAAATGGAACATCAAAAAGAATGCGAAAAGGAAACAAACAAAATACTAACAAGAGCCAGACGACAACAGGCAGTACAAGAAAATATGAAATCAGCCATAACGGACCACTGCAAGCAGGAAAACCACATCATTAGATTAGATTTGTTTATTAATCCCACGAATGGACTGGGAAAAGGCCAAAGTCCTCCGCACTGAAGACAACAGACACCGCAGATGGATCCTGGAGGCGGTGGAGATAAGAAAGCGAGCCCACACTTCCATGAACCGGGATGAGGGGGCCTTCCTGCTCTCCCACACCTGGAGCAACATCCTCCAGCAGAAAACGGACATCAAGGGGCGGAGTCACTTGTCAAAGTCTGACAGGTGACTCCGCCTCAGTCACAATCAGCTGTTTTTAAAGACGTCACACACCACCACCTGATGACGACCCTGATGAAGGTGGAAGACATCCCACCGAAACATGTCGGTACGTTTTACATTACAAAACAAACCAGTGTCTGATAAAAAATAAATTAAATACGCAGTATAACTTTACACAAAACGTCGCATCATGGAGCCACTTTTCTCCGTTCTGCTCTTTAGCTTTGTGTCACCGACCAGGATGGATGTGGAGGACGTGAAGGAACTTCTCGTTTCCCCACTGGAGACCCGTGAACCCCCAAAACGGGCGGTTGGACGATGGGGGCGGCGTGCTGGGGCAGGTTCACAGAAAGTGATACTTTTTGAAAGTCTCCTCTTAGAAATTTATCAACAACAAGAAAAAGAAAGTACTGAAAGGATTGAAGAGAACGGTTTATCAGAAGGAATCTGTCGCCTTTCAAGCTGAAGTGGCGGAAACATTATCACAAGAAAGAACTTTCTCTAAAAGATACCGCAGTGTTCTAAAAAAAAGACTCCCACGAAAACTGATTTTTTTTTTTTAAGCACCATGTTTGCTCACCTGTTGAGGGCAGAGTGATCAGGCTGTAAGCAGTATTTCTGCACAGCAAACTGTTTGATTCCTGCGACGATTTCAAACCTACACTTCATCACTGGAAATATTTTACCGGGTTTCAAGTCACTTCAGCTTCACTTTGCTTTACATGTTTTTCTGCAAAGTACAGAATGTTTAGTCTCATTAAGAGCTAGGGTATAGAAATAAGTAAAAAGTTATTAAGATTTATTTACAATAGAAAATTTGATTGGAGAACAAATGTTGACAAGTTGCATTCATAGTCATTATTTTAGAAACAGAAATGTAGATTCGTGTTCTCAGAATAGGTGCAAGTTTTGGATTTTATTGATATGGTGCCTCTGTCAGACTCCTCCCCCTCTCCTCTCCGCTTGGCTGCTGATTCTCCCCAGCTGCGACCACTTACCTCATCACCTCAGCCGCCTTCATAAGGAGCCCCAGGATCATCAGTCTTCGCCAGTCCGTTGCCCCTGATGGTGCATAGTTGGTCTTCAAGTCAAGCTCTTGTTTGTTTCGCTACGTCAAGCCTAAGACTAAAACTCTCTCTCTCTACTCACCTCCAGGAATCCAGTACCACGAGTGGTCGCCCGAATCAGTTTCCAGCCGGACTCCCCATTCTGTCCACTCCTGCAGTCCCACCTCGAGCCTCTGCCGTTTCAAATATCCCGTCCTTCGCCAGCATCTGCCTACGGAGGAATCCACCAGTGACGCCGCCAACTTCTGCCTCCTGTCTGGAACCGCCATCCACTCCTGCTCACGCTCTGTTTTCTGATCCTCATAATAAATCTCTTACCTGCCAAGCTCGCCTCCCGCTGTGTTTCTTCTGGGTTCCAGCATCTGGGTTTGAAAGTGTTCTGTAGCCATGACATTTATGACGATTTATCAAGATTGGACCCACTTGCACTAAGTTTCTCGTGTCATTTGTTCTCAAATTTCCAATAATTTCACCAGTTTTTCTCACTGTAATCAAAATGAGTTGCAATTAGGATCATAAAAACAGAAGCCATTAGCTTTGAGCAAGAAAAAAACTATGATTGGGGCGTAAAACATTGTATTTGAAGGAAACAGCAGTTTTTTTTAAGCTTGTTTTTCCCTTTTTGTGTGGAACACTGGGTTTCTAGCCTGATATCTTGAAGATTTCTCACGACACTTTCTTGTTTTTTTCTCTTTTAGGTGACCTCTTTTTGCAGCGTAAGGCTCATTTTCTCAGGCTGTGAGGATGGTGAAGAAGAGTTTCATCCCGTGTGCTGATGGGGCCCAAACGTCATCCGTGACAGGATGTCTCGGCTCAGAACTCTGGAGAAATTTGCTGGGGTCATTTTAATGCCGTGGAAAACATTTTTTCTCTGGATAAGACCTTAGCAGGCAAATGAATCCTCCGATGAACCTCTGATCACCTGAGGATGTCACCAGATTTCTGGGCAGCCAATCGCCTTTAACCCTTGTGCTGTCAAAGGCACGTTAACGTTGGGAGTGGGGTCATCTGGACCCAACAAGATAGCACAAGGGTTAAAAGTTTCTGGCTGATGAAATTCATTGAAAGCTGCTTTTCACTGTTGTAAAGGTCGTGTCACTCAGCCACTATGAATGTTTGACACATTTTCCACTCGCTAAATGTCGGTCTTCCGCGATCCGTGCGTGATCTACGTCGTTCATACGTGTTTTTTTGCGTTGGCCGATGTGCGCAGACCTC
The DNA here is from genome assembly GCA_037389245.1 of Oryzias sinensis. Lineage (NCBI taxonomy): Eukaryota > Metazoa > Chordata > Actinopteri > Beloniformes > Adrianichthyidae > Oryzias > Oryzias sinensis. The sequence continues at coordinate 3,048,738 of CM074490.1, forward strand.
CGTCGAGCGTTTTCAGCCGACAGGTCTTTATGTGAATTCGGTTTTGAGCTGTTCAACATTTTTGGTTAGGTTGAGAATCATGCAGTTTGTGTGGTTCATATGCAATTATTACATAAATCTTATGCAATTGTTTGTGATTTTTGTGAGACGCATACACAAATTTGTGTCTTTCCACGTACATATAACAGACTTGTCATGCATGAACTCCCGATGTATGACGTTAATTGAAAAAGCAAAAGATGAATAGTACATTACATTGATAGATTACAATGTTCTTGTTTTCTCCGTTTTCAAATGAAAATAGAACAAAGAGTTGAGGAAGCAGGAATTTTTAAAACATAGATGACACGATTTCAGTGACACTTCACATAAAGTCGGATCTTATAGGCTTATATTCTGTCCATTTAGACCAAGTAGTGTAAAAAACATCCATTTGTATTTGTAGCGAGGGAGAAATCCTTTCCATTGCATAAATTCTTTGGACAACGTCAAACAGTCCTCTGTCGTTGGTTGTTCAGGTTGAAGCCATTTTCTGTTTTCTACTCTCTTACTGACCGCCCGCAGAATGTAGAGCAATGTCTTACTTTTGTTGTCTAGGCCACATAGCTCTATTTGACCCAAATATAGATTGCAAAGGACAAGGGGAAGACAATAGAAAATACATTTTCTAGTCCCAGTTTTAGTCCCTAAAGACATGGCAGTGATTGGCTCCATTATTACCACACCTCCAACATTTACTACCTGGGTACCCATGTATAACTTGTATATCACATGTACGGCGTGCATAATTCGATGTAATTTGACGCTAATGAATTGCATATAAACGGCGCAATAATGACACAAGATCCATGTTCCGTGTTTGTTTGTGCGTTCTTTGCATGGTTTATTCCTACTTCTACTGTGGTTTTAACGTGGTTCATTCCTGATACACCTGGGAAAATTTCACCTAAAGACCACAACTTTGCTCACTTTTTCACATGTAGATTCACCAATTTTCATCTGTGTAATATGTAGGTAATATACGTAACGTGACACGGCCTCAGGGTCATTGTAGTTTGTCATTTTAGTGCAGTCGCTTCATTTTGAATGCAGCATGCTCCTGTTTACACATTGAATTTGAATAAAGAAATGCTCAGAAATGCCATTTTTAAGCTAAATGTTCTTTTTAAACGTCCTCCACCAATAGAGAAAAGAACACCAAAAACACAATTTTTATCAGAGTTTCTGCTGTTTTCCTCATAATCCATCGTTTCGGGGTGACAACAACAAAAGCCTAATTAATAGACGTAATGAGCGTGATGAATGGGTTTAGATTTAATCGCCCCACTTCCGGCTGTTTGCCTTTTTGCACAGGCTGGCAGCAGAGTGGCAGGGGAGTTGGAGCATCCGTGTAGATGGAGGGGGAGCGGGAAGGACAGCTCCGTATGGGCGCCGTCAGCCCGGGGGGACAGCGTGGTCCGACCGTCTTTTCCTGCCACGCTCATTTGGCCTCAGCAGTCATCATGTCTTGTGCTAAAGGTCTCTCGTTGCTACGAGGCTCCTTGGCACTATCTGCGAGCTACAGACGTAGAACATACTGATTAAAAGTGCCTTCATTAAAGCGATTACACGCACAAGGCAGCTCATTTTCCCACAGGCGGCCGACTAACCATGAAGGAGCGGGAGCGGCGAGGAGGGCCGTTGGTGCGGAGCTGGATGGGAGCGGCTCGTGGAGGAGACTCCGTCTTTTAAAGGACTCGCCGTGCCGTGAATTAAGATGCGGTGTGAAAGCGGTGAGCTGGCCGCTCCTGAGGCGGGCGGCCATCTTTTTTCGCCCTGACGAACATCCACACACCTGACTCACCACACCTACAGGCCGCTTCCAGGTCACCGAGCTTCCAGCATGGAAGACCTTGCCAAAACCACGGGAGATACGTTACTTCTGCTTCATTTGATGAAGTGGGCAAACGCTGTTGTTCCCTCCGATGGGGAAGAGGGAGTTAAAGCCATGACGAAGGCCAAGTGAACATCCTCGGCTTTGGGGCGTCCGTCCGTTTTTGTCCTTCCTGACTAAAGTTTGGTGTCAGAAGTTGAAAGACAGTGAAGAACAGAAGCTGCAAACAATCCCAAGAATGCACAACATTGCTTTTGTTCTTGTGAAACATATTTAATCCACAGCTTAAACTGAAATCTGCATAATTTCCTGTAGTCTTATCTCGACTTTGAGCGCTTTTGCCTCCCACTGCGGTTCCCTTTGTCAGCAGCTCTGTCTCCCTCCAGATCTCTGAGTTCTCGGTAAACGCTTCTGAAGCGTGACTCATTACCACGTCGATCCGTGTGCGCGGATGACCCTGCAGACCACGTGAAAGCACCTCTGGTTCCTCTGCTGGACGCACACTTCACCTGTGGGCGAAGGCGCCGCCGGCATGGCTGCCGATGGCCCCCACTCCTCTGCTGCTTGCATGTCTTTCTCCTTTCGTTCTAACAAGCTGCTGTGATCAGCAGAAAGTGATAGAATGGTTGGAATGTGCTTTGAATTCTTGCCAGACCGTGACAGTCAGGTGAGTAAGAAAGAGCCAAATACAGGCCTCGAAAGTAAAACTCTGAGTCCTCATGAGGCGAGAGACTCTCACGGTGGAACCAGGCGCTATCGAGCACAAACCTTCCCCTGATGGATCATCAGCATGACTCCAGTGACCTTTGAGGAGTTGATGAGGCCATCCTGAAACGGGAACTGGCCGCGGACCGACACCTCAGCCCCGGTTCTCTGAAACTACTTCTGCTTTTCTGTTTCCCCTTCTGCCTGTCCGCCCTGACAGGAGACCCGACCGGCCCACCAGACTTTCACGTGGGCGGAGCTCCGTCCAAACTGACCACCGCCCACGTGACCAACGTCTGACTCGCAAGCAGAACATGTAACGTTGCATCAGATGTGTTTCAGTCAGACAACTCTTGCAGTAAGAAATATTTATTTGACATACTTAATTTTCCACATTCTTTAAGTTGGCATTCACATCTTTTTCGTTTGGCATAAGGCTCCGTTCAATTCCATGAGAAATTTCCATAAAACTTTCGGGTAACAAAACCCCCCCTTTACGGAGCCCACAGGTGGAAGCCGGGGAGGAGGGAGGGGCGAAGAATGAGCGCTGAAGGTAAGAAAGAGAATGAACAACTGCACACCTGGGCTTAAATAGGACGCTGAGCAGGTGAGTTAATTGACTGAACCGCCCTAGGGTGGTAACCTGTAAAACACTGCAGCGAGTATCTGACTGAAATACGACAAGTCGTCATTTAAAGAGGAGCACAACGATGAGGGAAAAGTGACGGACAGGACTCTCGTCCACGTCCTCGCTGCAGTTGAATCACCTCAATCCGGTAAAGGCCGTATCACACAGCCACTACCTACATTTGTAGTATTTTCCACAAATGACCTTTCGGTCTGTCATGATACATGTGTGATATATGTCATTCTTATGTGTTTCTTGCGTCCGTCATTCATCTATGTGCACAGATGTCCGTCGAGGGTTTCGCATGGCGATTCATGGCTGCCATTAACTGAACGAGTGCAAAGATAACTGAGCGAGTGTTTTCAGGAGCTGAGTGAGGAACCTTAAAACCGCGCAATGCTAACCGAGCGACCCACATTTTACAACCGCACGGTAGCAATCCGTTGCAATCGCTGGATTTGCGGGCAGTGTTCAGGGGGTGTGTTTGTCACTTGGGGGCGATCTGATCTGATCTTTCTGGTTGATCTGATTGGCAGAGATTGGATTTTAAATCCGGCGAGGCAGCGGGGTGGGACTTTCACTTTTTAGAGGCTTTAATAGAAAGAAATGTGTGAATGTAACGCGGATTAAAACGTTAACAAACGGCCAAGAAGACGGTTAGAAATTGCAGCGGCGTTTCAGTGCTGTACATTTTTCACTCGGTTCCTGAAAACGCTGCTGTCTTTACGCTCGTTCAATTAATATGAAACGCCACAGCCGACGGGTCTTCACTTGAATTCGGTTTGAGTTGTTCAGACTGTCAGTTGAGGATTACACAGTTTATGTGTATTTTATGCAATTCTTACACAAATCTTATGCAATTGTGCGTGATCTTTGAGGTTTGTGTCTTTCCGTGACCGTTCCACGTACATCTAACAGACTTTTTACACATGTATCACTATATCAGGTATATATAGATCAGGTATAGGGCTACATATTAGGTCAAAATCCCGTAACTGATGCATGATTCTGTAATGAATTGCACAGAAACAGCTCAACAGTCGTGCACAGTTTTTGCTCTACGTTGATTTCTCTGGTTTATTCGTGCTTCTTTCGTGGTTTTCATGTGGGTCATTCGTGGTACATCTTCACGGAAAGAGCCGCAACGTTTCTCACTTTGTAGACGTAGAGCCACGTATGACCATTTTCCATGTCGTTCAAAATGTGCAAACAAAGTGGCTGTGCGACACGCAACACGGCCTTCACACACGAAAAGCATCGACAGCAGAAACTCCAGCGGTTCTGGTCCGTGTTTCCAGATCAACACTTTCCATGAAATGTGGACATTTGCAATGCAAAAACGGGAGCATCAACGTAATTCCAGCTTTTCTGATTTGTTGATAAGCAATTTATCTAAACCTTTTACCCCCCCCCCCCCCCTAAAAAAAGAAAGTCTCCACCAACAGAAGGGGATAAATTGGGTTTGTCATATAGATAAACAGACATGGACTCAAACATCAACCCAGGAAGCATAAGATTAAAACCTGAGAGAAGATGCACGTGCGCGGGCCTTTTTTTTTGGGGTTATTCAGATGTTTACAATGCAGGCACAAGGGAGACGTCTGTTTATTATGCAGGTGTTGCATTCCTCCATCATGACGTGGAATCAAAGACGCCTTTGGGGAGAGACAGGAGTCGGGTTTGCATGAGGAGCAACTTGTGGACCAGGTCCCCGTCAAGAAGATGAGTCTGACGTTCTGGACTCCTGCCAAAGCCCATCCCGCCTTCACACATTGTTGGAGGCGTCAAGCCGAGCTGGGGCTGCTGGGTGCACCTCCTTCTCCCACCTCCCTCCCAGGAGCTGGATGCGCGCCAGGATGGGATCGGCTTCCTCATCCCGTCAGGAAGGACTTGGATCGACACCCAAATATGGAGAGACCGAACACCGAGACATGCTCAGGTGGAGCAGGAGACGAGCCAAAGAGGAGTGCACCCTCTATGAAGAAGCTTTATGACTGTGGTCTGGGCGCGCAGGGGCTGGTGGGTCGAGCCCCGCAGCCGTCTTTGCGCAGCAGAGGTCTGGTCTTGTTTACAGCGCTGTTCCTGGCAACAGCGTCATCAGAAGTGTGCGTGAGGCCGGAGGCGGGAGCGCAGAGGGAAAAACCAATCAGCTCAGCGCGCGGCGTACTATAAAGCCGGCGCAGCCGGCCGGCCGCCTGTCATAAGGAAACTGAGGCGAAAACTTTCAGCAGAAGCGTCTCCTTTGCCCGCAGTGGAATGAAAACTCCCGAATTTATCAGTGGATCCCGCTTTGAATCCAACTAAAGGTACAAATCGACGACGTGGTACAGTACAGTTCCAGTGTTTGGGGAAGTTTTGCTGTTTCTGGTAGCTTTTGCTCGTAATTCCGCGGGACTTTGGACAGTGACTCCTTGGGGACACTGACGCCGCAGCGCACTCTGTGTTTGACTGTCTGATTTGAAATATGTCCACAATTATGGAACAACCTTTTTATGACGACTCGTTTCTCTCTGCTTATGGCCATCCAGGCGCAGCGCTGCCAGACTACAAGCTGCTTAAGCAGAATATGAACTTGAACTTCACCGATTCATATCGGAACTCCAACTTCAAGCCCCAGCTCCTGCGCGCCGACACCGATTTCTATCCGGCGGGGACGGCGGACGTGAGCTCGCTGAAGCTCGCCTCTCCGGAACTCGAGCGGCTGATCATCCAGAACAGCAACGGGATCATCACGACCACCCCCACGCCCGCGCCGTACCTGTACAACCGCGGCATCACCGAGGAGCAGGAGGGCTTCGCGGAGGGCTTCGTCAAAGCTCTGGACGACCTGCACAAGATGAACCAGATGGCTCCGCCAAACGTCTCCATCGGTTCCGGCGGGGTGGGCTGCCCGGCTCCGTCCTCCGTGTTCGGCGCGTCCATGCAGCCCGAAGCTCTGGAGTACACCAACCTGAGCAGCTGCACCACGAACAGCGGCCTGAGCGCCGCGGCCAGCTACCCCCCCACCACCATCAGCTACCTGCAGCACCACCACCACCACCACCAGTTCCACCAGCACCCCCAGGCCGTTGCGCACGGCTCCCACCACTTCCAGCACTCCCTGTCTGGGGCCCCAGTGCACTCGCAGCGCTACGGGGGCCTGAAGGAGGAGCCCCAGACGGTCCCCGACATGCAAAGCAGCGACAACGGCTCCCCCCCTATGTCTCCCATCGACATGGAGAACCAGGAGCGGATCAAGGCGGAGCGCAAGCGGCTGAGGAACCGGCTCGCCGCGTCCAAGTGCCGCAGGCGCAAACTGGAGCGCATCGCGCGCCTGGAGGACAAAGTCAAGGTGCTGAAAACGGACAACGCGGGCCTGTCGAGCACGGCCTCCCTGCTGCGGGAGCAGGTGGCGCAGCTCAAACAGAAAGTCATGACGCACGTCAGCAGCGGCTGCCAGCTCCTGTTAGCGCCCAAAGTCAAGTCCTACTGAAGAAACGCTGCACTTTTTTGGTTTTTGTTTTGTTTTGAAACACTGGACATGAACTGCACTGAAGGGACGCGCAGTCTGCACGCACGCAGTGCACGCGCGGCGTGAACTGAGCCTCCGTGGTATCTTCTGCGTCAGGAGAAGACTGAGAAACCTCAACCCGAAAACACTTAAGGCATTTCGGAACACAAGTGTCGTCCCGGTTTGACCCGTTTACACTTTCTTTCTTTTCCATTTGTTGTAAATTATTTGTGCTCATCAGGTTGAACCGGGTGATCCTCTTATTTTGTACTTGTAAAGTATATATTTAAGTAAATGAAGTGAAGAAGTCTTGGCTTGTGCTGTGGTTCTGGTAAACGTGGCCCGCTTCTGAGCAGAGAAAAACGCCCCGGTGGAGGATCGTTTCCTTGTGACGCACGCGCGTCACGCCTGTGAAGAAGGTGAGAGGAGCTGCCCGACCCGGCGTCATAACGCGACAAGGTTTCCGGGAACTCCCTCCCACGCTGCCGGTCACAGAGGCTGCGTTCTCCCCTTCCGAACCACAGACTCAGGCGTTTGTCAATGAGTGGTTCTTTCGAGCGAATTGGGACTTTCCCGCCGCGCGCGCGCGAGCGCGCGCTCGGTTTCCCAAAACAAGCCGCACGAGCTCTGGCTCACGAACAACACAAAGGTTCCATGTAAACATGCAAACCAAAAAACTTCAGAGAAACTTACAAGAACTGATGCTCAGTAGGAGAAAAAAAAAGTTATTTTTAGCTCAACAGTTCAGCTTTTTATCTGCTGAATCAGCAGCTTCCTCAGAACCTGCAGCAGAACTGACGTCACTAAGTCTAGGGGGGTCCGAAAGCCTGAGGCTCCGGGGGCCACATGTGCTCCTCTGGTGAAAGAAAAATGGTTTTCATTTTATAAGGTCACTGTAAAGTATAAGAAAGTAACTTTATTGACAAACAGTTAAAGTACGCATCACACCTGACTACAGTACCCACAATGCCTCAGGAATCTATCAAGAGCTTTGGCTTGGTAGTTTAACAAAGTCGAGACAAGCACACACAGATGAAGGTGCGCCTCTTACAGGAGGGACTTTCTATTTTTGATTAAATTCAAGGAGTTAAGAATATCTTATGGTTCAAAAAACAAGAGTTCACTCCACGGGCTCGGATTTCATTTCTGTTTGTTCAGTTGACACATTTGTGGCTAAAAAACACGCAATCGGTCAAATAAACTGCTTTTAATGTTTGTTTTTACTTTTTTTGACAGGACATTTACCGTCTACATTTGATTTGATGCATTGAGATGATTCTATGTGACACACGGTGCCTTTTCTTTTGAAAGGAAGTCTCGTGAACTTCTATTAATTTTATTTTCTCTTCATCTTCTAAATCGTTTTGTCCCTTTGGGGGTCACGGGGATGCTGGAGCCTATCCCGGCCACTCGCGGGCAAAGGCTGGGGACACCCAGGACAGGTCTGTCCCAGGGCCACAAATCACACAGCCGTGCACACTCACATGCACTCTTAGGGACAATTTAGAGCAACCAATGAACCAATGACGCATGTTTTTGGACGGTGGGAGGAAGATGGAGTCCCCGGAGAAAACCCACGCATGCACGGGGAGAACATGCAAACTCCACACAGAAAGCCCCCCCCCC